>CAJQUN010000507.1:0-386310 GCA_907163345.1 Haberlea rhodopensis | reverse complement strand
AACCATGACAAATGACCATGACCTTTATCCAACCATTCCATTTTCTCCACGACACTTCCAGACGTATTTGGAGATTCGATCGACCTTCCAACTGGTAAGTGGGGGAGTTACTACGATTGTTCCAAAGGAAATATCCATCTAATATGGTATTTAAAGATAAAGGTCATCTTCAGCAGCTGTGAATGATTACTCAATACGGATTGCAAAACGTGAGTGTTGTCAAAAGTACAAAATATTATGGAAAATGGTGTGCAAACATGTAGTCATCAAATATGCTTTGCAAGATGGTTTTTGCGCGCCTCATTGAGTAAAAAATGGACTATTCAAAATAACGAAGTATGGGGGTTCTCACACTTGTATTTTGAGTGATTTATCCGATCAATCATGCAAATCTGGACAAAAATATGATTGATAGTTTGTTAGTGGGAATCGTTCAGCGTGATCCATCCTATGAAATAAGTATGTTATTCAGACTGTTAAAGATAAGTATGGATTTGAGATCTCATATGCAAAAGACTGGTATAGTTTGAGACGTATGATTGAAAATGTGTATTGGAACATGTGAAAGCTATGTGAAAAAGTTGTCTTATTACATGTGAGCTTTGCAAAATGGAACTCAGGCTCAGTCGTCGAATGTGATCACCCACCGAATGTTAAACCAACAGAGATGACTTCTAATTACGTGTTTTGGGCCTTCCAACAATGTGGCATATGGATTTCGACACTGCTGACAATAAGTGTAGATGGAACACATCTGTATACAAAATATAACATAGATGTGATTGTCGTGCCATGGATGCTAACAATCAAGTCTACCTTTGGCCTTTGCAATCGTGACGTTGAATGTTTTTTGTCGTGGAAATGTTTTGGATTAGTTAGCAAGGCACATTGGTTCAAGATCATTAGCGGCCATAACATAGTTCTTTAATATCTTATGAATGCACATATCATATCATATGTATAACATCGTAATAATATGGTAAAAGAATGATAACATCATATAGTTCATATAACATCACGTCCCAACATGTATATTTAAGAACTCAATTTAGTTATTGCACCTCATGTTGCATTCATCTCAATCCATTCACCAATTCAAGGTACTCATATAACACAAATCACATACTCATTAAAGTTAAATGCCAAGTTATAAGTATATTCTCACAAGTTATTGCACATATATCGATGATTCGCTTACTTCGCCTTATATGTGCCATGATCGAGATTATGACATAGAAACGCATGTCAAATGCACAACCAAGTTTAATATCAAATTTCTACTACCCATTTCAGTATGTTCATGTTCTCTATCATATGTCCATACTAGAGAATCATATATCCATTATATCTCAATAATATTTATATACTTTTGGTTTGCACATTAAAACTCGTAGAAAGCGAAGCTACAACATAATCTCAATTTTCTTGTTAAATAGTGTTTATCATTGTTTAGGTCTATCACATATATTAATTTCATAATCTTTGGGTAGTATTTCCAATTAAGTCATAACATATACATAAGAAAAAGTGAAGAAAAACTACATCAAAAAGAAGGTAGTGAGGCGAGGATTCCAGATATATGCTTATTTTCTAGTTTTGACGTCGTTTCGAAGTCCGAGAATCAACGAAATCCCGAATCCCACTTGCAAATCTCATGGTGCTTTTCACACATTAAAATGTGTATATGTGTGTATATCTTTCAATTGTGTGAGGCGGTTCCCAATTTAAACTTTTTTTTACACATTTTGAAAATTATATAATTAACCTTCAACTCTATACCTTCAATTTAATAAATCTATATTCACATCTATTCAATATATATATATATTATTATTCTTATTATCATAATAATATATATATTCTTCTTATTATTCTTCAACTTTATTCTATTCACAATCTTTATGCTTACCAATGTCCATACGCAGTTATCAAAATATACGCAATTATGCTTATGAATGATTTATTATATGTCATGATGTTTATGTATGATCATGTATAGTTCGGGTCATGACATTTTGTCTTTGAAAAATATCCCGTGCTGACCATCATTCCATTCACCATGATGTTCGGATTTTCGATCGAAGACAATTAACCGCCTCTGTAATCACTAGGGAGCGGAGTAAGCAGGATGCGGCGGCAATACTCCGCGTTGTCAACCTCAAAGCAGGGGAATGCTCTTGCAGAAAATGAAAACAATTCGGCATACCATGTTCACATGTGATACAAGTGTGTCGACATTATGGCTTAAATGCAAAAAAAAATTGTCAACAAATATTATAATATGTTTGAATGCTGGAAACACATATCAAGGACAATTCAATCCACTGTGGCAGAGCAGTATTGGGACACCCCTTGCTTTGAGTTATTTCACAACTCCACTCTGCGTAAGTCTAAATGGGTAGGTCGTGATTGAACAACACGTATCCAAAATGAGATGGATTGGTCAGAAGCCCGAGCAAGACGACAGATGGGCTCAACTTCGTCGCAAAATCAGTAAATTTGTAATTTGTTCGACTAATGTAAAAAATAATAATTTTCATGTTGATCATTATAGAATACTATGAAATATCATTGTAATATGTTATGTTACCATTTTTACGTTGTTGATGATATGCTATTATAATGTGCTATATCGTAACATAATAGAAACACACAGACAAACTGATGTAACAAAACTCATAAATATTTACAAACATAAATGATGATTTCAACGACGACGAAATAAATTTCCTCCAGTACCACAAGGAGGAGGATTTGTCTGTCTTCGAACTCTTCGTTGAACGGCTTCTTCCCCTCTTCCCCCTGCCGTAGGTGTGCTGCCAGGCTGCTGAATTGGCTTCAACTGGGGGAATAAAACTGGTGAGACATCAAAATGTGAAGTATGAGACACATATGTTGCAAACCAAAGATTAACATTTGTATCCACATTGCTGAAGTGGGCTTGTGTGGACATGATGGAATATGTCGTGAATGGAGATAGATCATATGATTGTGGAGGCACATGAAAATAATAGTCTATAAACTTATTTGGCTCAAACGACGTAGATGGACCTACATAATCTGTCGGGATATGTGTAGAATGACCTGCAAAATCTGTCTGGATATGTGTAGATGGTCCTGTGAAATCTGTCGGAAGATGTGTAGATGAAGTTCATGTATGGAACCGACGTGTATCAACAGGCTGAACTTCGTTGTATGACGGAAATTTTCGGTCTCGTCGTTCACGAGCCACTCGCACCACATTGTCGAACATACTCCTGTGTTGCCTCATCGACTCTGTCGTAAGGTTCTTCATCAGCCAGATGTCGATCGTAGCTTGTAGTTAACTGCTCCATCTGGTCAATCTGCAAAGTCCAAAAGTCCATACACATTTATACATCTAAACATAATTATAAAAATAACATTTCACTAAATTAACGTACCACATGCTGCCAATTGAGGAGTCAAACTTGGGATTCGTGACCATACCCAAATCTCATTTATTGTAGTGACATCAATAATACAAGAAACATATTTTAATTATTAAAACAAACAAACATATTGTTTACCTGTACAAGTTGTAATGCACCACCTATCACTTTTTCCCTCTCTCTTATGACGTGGACAACTTATGATACAAGTATACCAACACATCACTACCCCCAACTATAAGTACGGGCAGAGCCGATATCCTCAAACTTCTATAAATACAAAAACCTAACAAAATTGCCTGATGAATCAGGGCACATAATTCCCCCTAACATCAATAACGCACAAGCCCATGTAAACTTAACAACATCATTTAGCGTACTATGTATATTCAAGGGATTGAGCCGCAAATGATTTTTCAAAGCAATTAATCTCAACATCGCACCTTTAAAGTCTTTGATAACTGGTGTGAATCCTAAATATGTATGTCAATATTCTTGTCATTCGGATAGACTCCTATCATAATCTATCCCCGACACTAAAATGTCATCTACTGACAATGACCATATTACTGCAATGTCTTGCAGTGTGATAGACGTCTCTCCCGATCTAAGATGAAATGTGTGTGTTTCACGGCGTCATTTCTCAACTAAAGCCGTGATCAAGTGCATGTCAAGCTCAATCTTACCATACCTATATATACCATAAAATCCAATCACGTGCAACAAATTAACACCACGTATATCTAGTGGACACATTTCCCAAAAATAGCTATCTGGGTTTCTTGGATGCACTATGCTAACCATATCATCTCCCCATACATCATCAGATTGATGTGAAGACTGCAATGACAAAAGATGTGTGTCAACCGGGCCTGGTTGTCTTACTTGATCCATCCTGAAATATGATACAAAAAATTATCAACATTAATCTCAACATTACAACCATTAGTTGCCGCCTGCCGATCATTGGCCGTCGCCACTGGCCGCCTCACTCCTGCTTCGCCTCGCGGTCGCCGCCCTCCGGAGCCCACCTTTCACCATCAACATCGCCAAAAAACACACCAACAAAAAAAATACTCCCAATATATATATATATATATATATATATATATATATATATATATATATATATATCAACATCATAATTTATCTAACATCAATAATAATAAAAATAAAAATTACATTAAATAATTTGGAAAAAATTGAAAGTTCTCGCCTTGCTCTGTGATTCCGTTCGAATGAGCTTGGAATGAATGGTTGAGCGGCGGGTGTATATAAAACGAAGGGCTAGGGTTTCAGATTTAATGGGGTGTCACCATCTCAGAAGACGACATTAATATATTTTTTATTGTTGTCGCCAACTGAATTGGTGACATCGGTTAGTTTAAGAAAAAAAATTCGGGTTATTTTTATAAATACTATTAAAATATAGGTTATATAATTAAAAAAACATGGATAACTTTGATTGCTCAATTTCCTATTGGATAACCTAACAAATTAATATATGCATGCATACCATCGGGGGCGGACCCAGAAATTAATATATGCATGTATACCATCAGGAGCGGACCCAGAAAAAAATTATTCGGGAGGCGAAATTTTTTTTTTTTGATAATACTTAAGTATTAAAAAAGTTTTGGGGGTGCAAACAATTTTTTTTAAAACAATAAGGGTAAAAAAAAAATCAAAATAAACTTTTTTTTTCTAAAAAAAGCAAAAAAAATTTTTTGCCCCCTAGGTCCGCCCCTGCATACCATGACCATGGTTCAAAACTAGCGGTTCAAAAAACATCGACTATTAACCTTAAATTTCATTGATGTGACGGTTTGACCTTCATTTAAAAAAAATTAGAAAAAACTGTTCAAAATTAAAAAAAAATGTAAAAATTACTTGATTGTGTATTCTTCTATGAATTAATAGTAAAATAATTGAAATAAATACAAGATTGAATAATCAAAATATAGGATATATTTATTTGATTAATATAATACATAAATCATAACACTTAAAATTACTAAGAATATGAATTTAGGCGGGCCGGAAAACAACAAAAAATATATCTCGAACTAAGGAGCTTATGATAAATTGAAGTTCATTATTATTTCAGCGTAAAAAAATATTTCATAATCATAAATTATATGTAAACGAGGAATAAAACAAACAATTAATAATAGTTAATAAATTATACACATCAAAATAAACTTATTTTTTAGTCAGAAATTAAAATATATTTTGTATCATCTTCGTATTTGTTATCCAGTAAGTTTTAAGTATAAAAAGTCTATTCAAAAACCTCTCTCTCTCAATCAAATATTATTATCTCTAATCCTAAATAATAAAATTGATTGAGAAAATCAAATACTAGACGAAGTAAAGTAGCCCAATTAAAAATACAATTATCTAAGCTTAATGTCTTGGTTTCGAGTTATATTGGGGTAGGAGTTAAATCATTTGATCCTCTTTAAAAAAAATAATAAATACAAGATTCAAATATTAAAAGAATTAAATTAATTAATATAAATAAACTCTATAAATGTTCAAAATATATAAATTTAAGCAAATAAGTGAAGCAACTGAGTCTCCCTATAAATGTGGCGACGAAAGTTAATGCCATTCTCTGGCCCTCCCTCTCCTACTACCATTCTTTGGTTTCACTTTTCCAATCCTTTTTTTTTTTTTTTGGTTAATATTTTTCTATCTCACCTTCTCATACAGTCTTCTTCAGCTTCTTTCCTGGCGCGAGCGGTTTGTAATTTATACTTCAGACACAACTTTTCTTCTGAAATGTTTTACATGTTTCTGGTGTGTGTAATCTTGTGCATGGTTCTTCTCTAAATGTGATATAATGTAATGAATTCTTTGTGAAATCTCAGGAGTGGAGGTTGTTATGTTACTAGAACCAGTTAAGAAGAAATAAAGAATAGGTGGCTGTTATTTAGAAATTATTAAGAATGTTTGTTGTTATTGTGGAGTAGTTTTATTTGTTGGGGTTGCAAAAAAAAAAATTATGGCTGCGGGAACTAAATCAACATCTTGTCAAGTTAAATTAGAAAATGGGTTTTGCAAAGAAAATCAAAAGATGTCGAATTTTGAAAAGAAAATTCAAGAAAAACATGGTGAAGGCGGCCAAGCTAAAGTATCACTGCCACCGTTGATGAGGCATTGCACCAGCCATGAAACTTTGGCCGATAGCTTTTCAGTAAGTACTTGAATTCAAAGGCAGATTTGTGTTTTGAAATGTGGGATTTCTTTGTAATTTGGATTGATGATGAAAAATATTGATTTTGGGATCTAATGGACTTTGAGCTTTGTTAAATAGCTTTCTCAATCATTTGGTTTCTCTAGTGAATCAAAACCAATTGCTCTATTTCACCAAAGCAATGTTTTTATTGGGAACATTAAACATGGCTGCTTTAAGATCAGCATGTCAAACTCTACACGTGACCTTAGTAGTTTTTAAAGAGGATGTAAGTAATATTCGTGACTTGGTTTCTTTTTTGAATTAATTTTGATCTTGTATGATAATGAGAAAAGGTCTCTCGAGCTCGACCTGTCACAAGTTTTTGGTATATTTCATATTTGAAGTCTAGCCTAGATCATACCCTGTTTGAAGTAAGGGTGGGTTGCTTGATTTGCTGCAACATTTTATATTCAGAAGCATTTTTTTTCCTGCATCACCAAATGGACTGAAGTTTAATTTATTTGGATGTTTAGAAACACACAACTGAAATTGGTTTAAAGTCGCCATCAGGAAAGGCTTCTGTATTTCTACCGATGTATCGTTCAGGAAGCTGCTCTGAGATAGGGCCAAAGACATATATGGAGGATGAGTACATTTGTGTAGATAATCTACATGAACATCTTGGTACAGCTAATGGTTTTCCTTCGCCTGGAGCATTCTATGGGGTGTGTAACTTATTTTTGAACTTACATTAGTTCTTCTTGTTAAATGGAGAAACCTTGCTATAATCTTATAAATAATTCCTGAGGAATAGTCAAAATTATTTTTGAACAAGTTTCCCAAGCTCTTTACTAGTTATCTCGATTCATCATCTTTGATTATCTTTGATAGTCTTGTTTATGCATTAGCTTCACAAATTTTTAGGTGAAATCTTACTTGATTTAAAAGAACCGAGGAGTGATATAGTCTAAAAGAACCAAGGAGTGATATAGTCTTATAATAACTAAGGAAAAATGCCCAAAAATCACTTGATCCATGTCATATCATAGATGCAACAATTGTTACAGTGGTTAATCTTCAGGTTTTTGATGGTCATGGAGGTGTTGATGCTGCGTCTTTCGCTAGAAAGAACATTCTTAACTTCATCATCGAGGACTTACATTTTCCGGATGGGGTTGATAGAGCAATCAAGAATGCTTTTGTGAAAGCGGATCACGCGCTAGCAGATGCCAAGAATCTCGATCATTCATCTGGCACCACGGCTCTGACAGCTATTATGTTAGGAAGGTAATAAATCAAGCACGTTTTGTGTGACATTATCCTTTTATTTGTTTGCCACTTTAAAATATGACTACATATAGCCATTAAATGACTTGATTGTGATATCCTTGCACATCCATTAATTTTTGTTCTCTTACAATCAGGACCATGACAATTGCTAATGCTGGAGATTCTCGAGCAGTTCTGGGTAGAAGAGGGAGAGCTATAGAATTGTCGAAAGATCACAAGCCAAATTGTACGTCTGAAAAACTTAGAATAGAAAAGCTAGGAGGAGTTATCTATGACGGTTATCTCAACGGCCAACTATCAGTGGCGCGTGCATTAGGTGACTGGCATATAAAAGGTCATAAAGGCACCAAAGGCCCCCTAAGCTCTGAACCGGAGATAAAAGAGGTGAACTTAACCGAAGAAGATGAATTCTTGATAATTGGCTGCGACGGTGTATGGGACGTCATGAGTAGTCAATATGCTGTAACCGTGGTAAGGAAGGCATTGATGATGCACAATGATCCTGGTAAGTGCTCCATGGATCTTGTTCGGGAGGCACTCAATCGTAATACATGTGATAATCTTACAGTTGTTGTCGTGTGTTTCTCACCCGATCCTCCACCTCGTATTGAGATTCCGAAATCTCATAAGAGGAGGAGTATATCAGCTGAAGGACTTGATCTTTTAAAGGGTGTACTGGGTGATGTTTGAAACAACTGAAGGTTGCTCCAGTGCTAGGGAAAAGAAATTTTGAATTTTGAGATATGATTTTTTTTCTTTTTTACTAATTAATTTTGAAAAGTAGTTCTATTAATAATGTATCATTCCATTAGTTGTGGTTGTGAATTTCGACCCTCGAGTCAGGGTAATGTACGGTCAATGGTTCAGATTTATTTCGCAAAATAAATATGTGCCATTGATTTGCCCTTTAGAAAAACCTAAGGAGAGGGTCGAAATTCCTGTCTTTCACTTCAAGTAATCACGTGGCTGATGTCCTCCTAGTTTTTATACCAATTAATCATTGTTGTTCATAAAATTGTTGAGGTTAGTTTGTAGAATCATATAAAACTGGTACAAAAAGTTTTTTGTGTGTGTGATTTTGGAATTATAATAAAGTTGAAAGGAGTTGATAAAATAAATCAAAACTAACTTATGATTAAAAGTTCTAATTAATAAATATATTTTATCAAGAAATGTTATTTACATTTAATTTTTAGTAACATTGCTTGTATTGAAAATTTAGATTTAAAAAAAGAAAAAGAAAAAAAGTAACACCAATCATTTTATAAAAAATAAATTATTTTCATATAAAAATAGATTCATAATTTTTCAGAAAGAAAAAAAAAGAGAAAGAAATGAAAGTTCATAATAAGGCCCAAAGGTTCGAACTTCGCTCCCACTTTGGATCCCTACTCTGGTAGTCTTACTCACCCGCTGGCATTCTAACAAAAGATGTCTACGCTGAAAGAGATTCTGACCCGGCGGCCGGTGGTAGCAACCATCCGCCTTACCGTTCCTGCAGGCGGTGCGAAACCAGCTCCGCCGGTAGGGCCGGCTCTAGGTCAATACAGGCTGAATCTGATGTCATTCTGCAAAGACTTCAATGCCAGGACCCAGAAATACAAGCCGGACGCTCCCATGGCTGTCATCATAACCGCTTTCCAAGATAACACCTTCGAGTTCACCGTCAAGTCCCCCTCAGTCACGTGGTACCTGAAGAAGGCGGCTGGCATCGACAGCGGCAGCAGCCGCCCTGGTCACGTGAGCGCCTCTGCGATCACCCTAAAGCACGTGTACGAGATTGCTAAGATCAAGCAGAGCGATCCCTACTGCCAGTACATGTCTCTGGAAGCGGTTTCAAAATCGATTATTGGGACAGCGAATTCCATGGGGATTAAGGTTCAGAGGGAGCTCGATTGATCTTCATTATGTGTTTCCAGTCAATCGTCGTTTAAAATAACTGTGGGATTCGCGTTACTTAGTTGTGCTTCGTATTTTCTGAATTTGGCCGATTGAGAATGACTAATGATTAAGAAACTTATTGGGATTTCAAACTTTGTTACAAATTTTGCTAAAATGGGTACAAAAATTGAGCTTTAGTGGTTCTTGTTGTGTTTCTTGCATCGCGTTGTTTCTTTGTATAGATTTTGCAACCAATCGACAATGATTAATGAAAAAATGTGTTCGAATAATCTGGATAAATTGTTTTCTATTTCCCTTTTTCCAAATACAGAGCTACAGACCTGGTCTGTGCTATAATCGTGATTTACTCTTTCTGTTTGTGGGTCTTTTGCCTTGTATCAGCATTCTGAAATGGTGTTGGGAAAGTAATTCTTTGGGGTTACAATCAGATTGGGATTTTCAGGATTAACGAGTATAGATGTCAAATCATGGATCATTCAAGTAGTAGACTGAATCTTTGTTTTTTGATAGTTCAAGTGTTTGTTGTTCTGAAAATCTCTTCATCATCATCTGTAAGGCCGCTATTTGCATCCCACTGTCCCATTTTTAAGACCTATTTACCTCCTTAATAAGCGATTCAATTAATGGTGTTTTGGTTATGTGATCGATAGTTAGATTTTTCTTCTTAGAATGTTTTTAAGTCTAGTTTGGGAAAATAACTTCCCATTATTTATTGTTGAGCTTTTCTACCAATGTCGGAACTTGTTTACTAGTTTTGCTCGATTTAGAATCAATTAAGTATAAGTTTGCTTCAACTTGTGCCAAACAAGATTCTATATATTTTGGTTGGTTATAAGAATTGTATTGATGTGCTGTGTAAGTAGGCTGCATCTATTAGTTGCCAGTCGGCTGCATCTGTTGCACTTGGTGTACATTCGTAGCAATGCTACTCTTGTACGAACTACTGTATAGGATCCTTTGCCATGTTTGAGAAATCTGGGGTACCCTGGCTTGAAGGAGCCATGGAAAAGACAGAAAGATGAGTGCTTATCTTCAGTGGGTAGATCTGACGTGAAATACTATATGGTTGCGGGGTCATCCCGTGCGCAAATTCATGGTTTAAACTAAATGGTTTTTGAAATCTAAATATTTCATGATCTGACTAGAAAGAATATCCTAAACCACTAAAATCTCAAGTTTTGTTTACGTAGCATAAGTGGTCATCACGGTTGATAACACATCTACCCCAGGAGTTACTATTCCTGGTTTAGCATTAAGTTTTCCGCTTTAGTGAATGAACAAACATCTCAAATACCAACATTCAAAAGTCCCATCATAATGTCTCACAAGTGTTACGATCAATTAAATTTATAAAAAAAAATAATGATACTATGTTATTATCAACACACAAAATATATATCCGAGAAAGAAAGAAACCAAGTGGTAAAAAATACAAGGAAAAATCACGACAAAAAAACAAGAGGGTTCATATCTGTTTAAATGGAAGAAACAAGCTGCTTCACCTAAAACAGTAACCCCAAGAAACCAGCTTTTAGGTGAAAAAAGAACGCCCACGAAAGAGAATGACAGCATTGCAACACTAGAACGCTTTCCAACTATCGGAATCTTTCTTCGGAGTTTGACCCTCAAGAGATGTCCTAAAAGGCTCACTAGACCCGAACGGATCTGCAGAGTCATCAAATGAAGGGAAACGATGACCATAATCAGAATCCCGAGTACTGCGCATAGAATCAAATCTAGTAAATGTGTCTCCTTGAGGGAACGAGCCAAAGTTATAATCAGAATCTGCCGTGCTCCGGAATGAGTCAAATCTTGTGAAGGAGGATTCTTGGGGTGGAAAGTGTCCTTGATCAATGTCAGAATCTCTGGAGCTTCGCATTGAATCAAATCTCGTCAAAAATTCACGGGAACCAAAAGGGCCACTGTCATTCATGTTGAAGGAATCGAATCTTGAGAAGTTATCGAATGAATATGGCTCTTCAGAACCTTCGTTGAACCCTTTAGGAGAAGTGCTAAAGTTGTACATTGGTGTGCTTGGAACTGAATCCGCAAACAGACTATTCCTGGAAAACATGTTATCCGCGTGCGGAGAGCTTGCAGAATTATAGAGTGGTGTGCTCGGAACTGAATCGAAAAATGGACTCTGCTTTGGATTGTCCATGCCCGTGGACCCAGTTCTAATTGGATTTAATATGGCAGCGGAGTTATAGAGTGGAGTGCTCGGAACAGAATCAAAAAATGGACCCTGCTTTGCAGTTGAGTCGGTGGCTCTAGATCCAGTTCTTATTGGGTTTAATGTCCAGTCATCGGAACCAAATAAAGAACTTCCACTATGTTTCTCAAGATCAGAATCCTGGATTAGAATGGTATGGAGACAAGTTAAGGTACAGCAGCAGCATGGGCATAAGGGAGCTATGTATAGAAAGACCAATTGGAAATCAAAGCACTTCAATTAAATAAATACCTTTGGAGTGCCAGGGTTGAAATCCCATGCTGCAACAGTATCATAATGGGAATCAAAAGAACCCCAACCTGGCTCATCAAAACCTTTGTCTCCAGAAAGTAAAGATTCAGCTCTACCATATTCACTGCAATTATAGATTAAAAATCACCAAAATAACTTTTGGAATATCTTTTGGCGAATCAAAAGAACTTTGGATAGGAGTTCAGCTTTAGAAGGTTACGCAGAGTTACTCAAGTCGAAAATGGTAAAAATTTCAAATATGTGTAAAACAAGGAAAACATTGTTAGCTACCCTGGGGTGTCAAATCCATGTGGTGAGCCATTTATATTGACATCCTTCATTAGTTTCAGTTCCGGCAATTTTTTTGATGGGCTATCAAATGCATTACTTCCTGCTGGACTGTCAGGTGGACTTCTTCCTGTTTGCTCTAAGTTTTGGTTGTTTGGCCTCTCATTCTGAGATAATTTTTCTCCAGAATTGGGCAGGTCTGATGGTGACTTTGTAGAACCGCTGTTATCCAATGGAGTAACTTTTTCTCTAATCAAAACAGACTTTGGTTTGGGAGGGGCAATCACATTTTCCACTTCAAGTGTAAGCTCTTTGACATATTGGAATCCTGGATCAAAGAAGAAGATTGTGTGAAAAACGATTGAAAGCAAGATTGCAACAGATATGTTAATAATTAAACCGTATGGTAGACTAGAAGAGTACCTTCATTTTCAAACTTATCCCAAACTTCATCCCAATCAGCAGCTGTTCCTTCAATGCCAGGTTGCCAACCTGTAAAAGAAATTCAACCAAGACAAGCATTGAATGAGATCCATTAATAGGATAGCTCACAAGTAAGATCTTTATCATTTCATTCGATGATACTGTCTTTTGACTCCTGAATATTTTAATTTAGGATATCATCAATAACCAGATATAAAGGAACGGTGAAAAAACCTAAGCATCAAGATTATAATTTTTCATCAACTAAGATAGGTGAGGCATGAAAAATGGCACCCCTATATTCATTTAAATTTAAGCTGATGGAGAATATCGGATAGCATCTAAGTTTTAAGCTGATAGAGAACATCGGATAGCATCTAAGACTGCACTTAATGAGCCATACCAAATGGAAGCTCAACAAGTGAGGTTGGTTTTCCACGTAATCCATAAGTCTTGCACCGTTCATTCAAGGATTTTACAAGTTCCTCGAGATCTGACTGGATTTGATTTGCTCGTTCCTGTAGCCACCATTTCGGACTTAGAAAATTCATTCTCGTCTTCATGAAACTAATAGATGGTTCGGCATATACCTGAATACCATCAGCATTATCTTGTTCCAATTTGACAATTGTTCGATATAGTTCCATTTTTTTATCCTACAAACAGAGTCATCAAGCACACATCATTAAACATTCTAACATCATGGAAAGCTTGTAAAACATAACATAAAGAGAGAAAAAATACCTGAATATCACGAAATGTAGCTTCTTCAATAGTTAATTTAGAAGCCACATCACCAACCTGCTTGTACTTCTCTTCATATTTCTTTGCTAATGAGTCAGCCTAGAGAATTGTTCAGTCAAATGAGTCCAACAAACATCAATTATCACTGGAAAAGAACCTCATTTTCAAAAGCTATACCTCTTTTTTGTCAGCTACAACTTTCTCAGTGATCTCATTCAAACGATTGTCGCATCTGCTTTTGTATAGTATCTAGCAGAAAATGGCAGTATTAGAAAAGGCCCCGTATGATGCATTCTTAATTGAAATTTTTCATCTTCCCAATGCATACTGCTACAACAATAAAAAATTACATCCCAGGAAAGAATTAGACCCGACAACTTGATTTAAACAATATGACATATCTTATTTTGAGACTCCAAATCACGACAGGTACAAGAGAACTAGTAAATCTGAACAAGGTCACTACAAGATTCAATGGTGGCCCAGATAGGATGTTGAAATGGGTTCATGTTAAAGCATATATATGGGTAAGAATGTCTGTATCAGTGTGTCCATAGCAATACTATGTAAAAGGACACAACAAAAACTGTCACTATGCCAACATAATCATTGTGCACCTGATATTAAGAAAACTCACAAGTTCTTGCATCTTGGCATGATAAAACTGAATTTTCTGTTTAGCTTCTGAAATGTCTTTTTCCAAATCTGCTACCTGCATAGAAAACAACGAAAATAAATAGATATGCGAAGGTTCATGGGGAAGTGAAAGGAATAATTTTATTTTCTTTTTTTCCCCTTTTAACAAGTATAGACATAAAGCCAAAACTGTAGGACTCGAACATTAGAAAAGGAATGATTTTATCTTTAATTAGATTGTCTGTTGTTAATCTGATCATCTGATGATGATAAATGAATTCCATTTATCAAAATAGCTACATCATTCACAATTGTGACATCAGGACTTGAAAATGGCTCCGTGATGAAATCCTTCAAGTCAAGTGAATTGAGTCGTCGCCTCCAATCCAAAGAGGCACCAGTTGCAATCAAACTCAATGAGGCCTTGCAAGATTAAAATGCACCCCCAGGCGAAAAATGTACCATAGGTTACTCGTATAGATATACTCTGGAACTTTAGCTGAACTCATGAAGGAAAAAGTAAAGCATGATGAGAACATCTTGTGGAACAAGCATCATATATTATTAGTTTGACCAACATCCTATGCATTATTCATAGTACAAGGGAATGTAAAGCAAGATGAGAGCAAAATCATTATAACCACCACCAAGACTACAGACTAATATGCATAGTATTTGTTTGATAAATTTTTGCTCATCCTTTCAAAGCTAACTGGAGTATCCTTTCTCACAAAATATAACTGTACTAGTAAGTAGTAAGGCATGCCTTTTGGCAGCTAGTAAACCGCAAATAGTCATAGATCATCAAAAGGTCCTCTAGATACACAAACATCACAAACCTACAACATCATATCTAAATTCTAGATACACCAAATGTACCAGAATCCTAAACTTTTAAAACCAAAGCATAAAACAATGGTCAGAACTGATACTCGTATGAGGAGAAAAAATTACAAAATGACATCTGGAAAAAGAAAGACTTACCTGTTTCTCTGCATTCTTTGCCTCCTCAAACTTTTTGTTCAGGGACTCCTGCTCCTCTGTGCTAAGTTGATCTACAAGATGCTTCTCTACATCAGGAACTTTGGGCTTTTGTTCAGGCTGGGAAATAGTAACTGGACGAGGTGGTTTTCCTCCAACAGAAGATATTGGCCTTGCATTCTTAGTCACTAAGGGTTGTTGAAAGCCTGATAATAGATGACAGTATATGAGGGGTTGTGAATTGGATTCAAATATAAAAGCTACAGATTGAACGTGTAAAACATAAACCGGGAGTAGGTCTCCAAGATGCATTGCCATATGCCGCAAAAGGTTGACTGGAGGTAGGCAATGTCTCATCAAACATAACATTGTTGGGAAGCGCTGCTGGAATAGGGCGTCCTTCCCTGTACCGTTCCATCAAATAAAGAGAAACGCAGAATTCCCTCAAAGAAAGCATGCTATCATTATCTTGGTCAGACAAGTCCCAGACCTGCTTTAAGACCTCTATTAAAACAAATAAAACAACAAAAGTAAGATAACGAAATATGCATCAATGAACAAAACATAAAGTTTCTTACAAAAGAAAAACACAGAATAAGTGAAGAACCAGGAATGCATTTAGTCTCACTGCCTCCAGTAAATACAATTCAAATTCTAGCATTCTAGATTTGACATAAAAAATTTCTTACATTGATACTAAAAAGAAGTAGCTAACAGATAGAAAATGTGACGCCCCGAAATTGATTAACTGCAATTAAGGCATTAATTATGTTTATATGATGAATTATGTGGTAATTGATTTAGGTGTTGGGTAATAAGGTGTTAACATGATTTAATTGTATTGGTTGTTAATTATGAGGAAAGTATGGATTTAATGAAGTTTAGTGCATTTTGTCAAAATGCTTTTAAAATACCATGTTGGGGTGTTTTATACATCATGTTAACTTTGGGGTATAATTTTAATATTAACCTTATAACCCCCTTTTCTCCACTATACCCACTTACTTTACCAATCACTTTTAAAATCCCCAACTCATTCCTCAACCCTAACCCATCTCCCATTTTCGAAATCCACTAAGGAAGGAAGAAGAAATCTTCACAAAACCTTTGTTTGTGAGATTTATTGTAGGATTTGGAGTTCCTAAGAGGTATGGAACCCTTCCTAAAGTTTTTATGATGTTTGGTGTTGAAATGGGTTAGTTTTTGATGTTTTATGTGGGTTGTTTTGGGGTATATGTTACTTATGGTTGGGGTATGATTTTTGAAGTGTTTTATGTGGGTCTTTGTGAGTTATGATGATATTGATGTTGTAGGGAAGTTTGGGTTTGTAAGGAATGAAGTGGAGCTTGAAAAATGCTCAAAAATGGCGATTTTTCGTGGTTCAGTACTCGGCGATCGATCGCCCGTTTTTGGCGATCGATCGCGAGCCTCCAGTGCGCGCCAGTAGCATTTGGCGATCGATCGCCACTTTTGGGCGATCGATCTGCGAGCTGGCGATCGATCGCCGAAGACTCAAAATTTCAGCAACGGGCAGTGTGATCTCACGATCGATCGGGACAACCCAGCGATCGATCGCGAGACACATAATTATGTGTTTTTGATGTTTTTGTGGGATTTTTGGATATTGGACTATGATTAGCTTCTAATATCGATTTGTATGGTTATATAGAACCATCCCAGGTACCCACAACATCCAGGAGATAAAGTTCTCCAACTTCTCCACTTTTGGAAATTAAGGTACGTAAGAAACGTACGGGCATCGGACGGTAAACCATACTCCTGCATATGATGTGTATAATGATGATGTTTATGATGATGATTTTGATAAGTAAGTTTATGATGATGATGTTTATGATGATAATGCTTATGATGATGATGTTTATGATGATGATTTTGATAAGTAAGTTTATGATGATGATGCTTATGATGATGTTTATGATGATGATTATGATAAGTAAGTTTATGATAATGTTATGCAATGTTTATAAAAAGGGTAAGATGCCCATATGGTAAGATGCCATACGATGTTTATAAACGGGGTAAGATGCCCATATGGTAAGAGGTCATACGATGTTATTATGTGGTAAGATGCCACGGGGTAAGATGCACATATGGTAAGAGGTCATACGATGTTATTATGTGGTAAGATGCCACGGGGTAAGATGCCCATATGGTAAGAGACCATACGAAGTTATTATGTGGTAAGATGCCACAGGGTAAGATGCCCATATGCATGAATATGAATCAGGGACAACAAAAAGAAGTTAATGAATAACCAGCATATTTACTTAACCAATATTTCATGCATTTACTGTGATGTTTTTATGATGTTAAGTAAGATTGTATATGCTCATGATGTGTTGTCCCTGTAGGTACACTTTTGGACAGAAGGCTCAGGGTCGGGTTGAGACAGTGAGCTATGAGGAGCATGAAAGGAATTAGGATACGGGATTTTTGGGATAGTCTCTACTCTAGGAGTAGTATAATCCTATCGCTTTAACATTCATTTTGATAATGTAACTAATTAAGTTCGAAATTTCATTTTTGGCCTGTAATCTTAATAGCTCAAACTACAACCGGAACCCTAAGATGTTATTAATGCATAATAAGTTCATAATACGTGTTGTTAATATGATGTTAAGGTAGGAAGACCCTACATTAGTGGTATCAGAGCCAGGTTAGATAACCCGGGAATGAGTGAAGGGTAGCCTTAGCAATAAGTTGGCTAGGTGCTTACTTTTAAACATGTTTTGTGCATATGTTGCATATGAAGTATATGATGTTACACTGACATGTTTTGTTCCTCTAACGATGTATGATATGAACTGCTTTTGGGTATTGTTGTTAACCCTTGTCTTGCAGCATGGCAGCAAATGTGGAGGTGGGTGACGCTGTGAGTGTCAATGCAAGTGCTGGACGTACGAATCCCCTACCACCGCCAGCTTTTGGCGAAGAACCGTCTGAGCAACAGTTACTACCTGGGGAACTGAGCTTGACTCAATTTCTTGCATACCGACCTCCGACATTTGAAGGAACTGAGACAGGGGAACATGCAGAAGAGTGGTTGGAAAGACTAGAGCAAATATTTGTGGCAGCTCCTTGTGCTAAGACGGCCTGGATAAGACTAGCGGAGTTCCAATTGGCCAAGAAGGCGCTGATGTGGTGGAAGACCACAGTAGTAGAACAAGAGGCTCAAGGTCATGAAGTTAATTGGAAGCTGTTCAGAACTCGGTTTCTGACCCGCTACTTCTCGGCGGCTGCACGACAGGCCAAGGAAGATGAGTTCACTAACCTTAAGCAAGGTAACATGCCGGTGTCAGATTATACTCTTCAATACTGTTCTTTACTCAGATATGTGCCTCATATCGCCACAAGTACTCAAGCAAAGATGAGGAACTTCATGAAGAGCTTGAGGCCGGAACTGTATGATAGGGTGATCACTAATGGCCCTACTTGCTTTGATGATGCACTTTCAAGGGCTGAACTAGCCGAACTGGGAGTTGGTGCATACCCTGATACTGTACCACCTCCAGCACCTCCTCAGAAATCCACCCCTGAAAATTTGAAGCCGAGGGGTGATCAGTTCAAGCCAAGGGGGAACTCATCGGCGTCGAGGTTTAGTGGTAAGAGGCCCGACCATCGATGGAAAGGAAACCGTAGGAACGATGCCCCATCCGGAAGGGGGCAGTCTCAGGGAGACAGATTTGGGAGGGTCCAGTGCAATGTTTGCGGGTAACCACACTTGACAAAAGACTGTGTGAGATGTTATGTTTGTGGCAATAAGGGCCACTTTGCTCGGCAGTGTCCCAACCGAGAGGGACAACAGAACTCTACTGGGAGGCCTGCAGACAGAGCAGCGCAGCACAGACCACCTTTTGCACCAAGGCAGTATGGAGGTCAGCCTATGGGGCCACCTCAGGGACAAGTCTATGCTTTGACGAGGGAGCAGGCTACAGCAGCTCCGGAGGAGGTTATAGCGGGTACGTGTCTTTTATTTACGCACCCTGCTTTTATATTGATCGACACAGGTGCGTCACACTCTTTCGTGTCGACAAGTTTTGTGGAAAGGCACCACATATGCACTTCTCCGTCGCCCACGCCTCTTGTAGTCTCGACCCCCGCTGGAAGAAGTATGATTACCGATCAGATTGTCTATGATGGCCTCATTTATTTTGAGGATAACGAGCTAAGGTCAGATTTGATTGTTTTGGGAATGTCAGACTTTGACTGCATAGTGGGCATTGATGTTCTGAACAAGTACCAGGCAGTTGTGAACTGCAGGCAGAGGACTGTCCGATTCAGATCTGATATGGGAGTCCAGTGGACATTCTATGGAGATGGTTCTCGTTCAAAGATTCCGTTAATATCTGCTGTCAAGATGGCACAGTTATTGGGACGAAGCCATACAGGATACCTCATATATGCCGTTGATGTTACGGAAAAGAAAGAAGTAAAAGTTAAGGATGTGCCCGTAGTGGCGGAGTTCTCTGATGTCTTTCCGGAGGAGATTCCCGGAGGAGATTCCCGGATTCCCACCGACGAGAGAGGTCGAGTTTGGGATTGAGTTACTACCGGGGACGTCTGCCATTTCTCGTGCCCCATATAGGATGGCACCAGCGGAGCTAAGGGAGTTAAAGATTCAGTTGCAAGAGCTCCTTGACAAGGGCTATATACGCCCTAGCGTACCGCCCTGGGGTGCACCAGTCCTATTTGTCAAGAAGAAAGATGGTTCGATGCGGCTGTGCATCGATTACAGACAACTGAACAAAGCTACAGTGAAGAATAAGTATCCACTTCCGAGGATCGATGACTTGTTTGATCAGTTGCAGGGTACGAGGCTCTACAGTAAGATCGATCTGAGGTCGGGGTACCATCAGATTCGAGTAAGGGAAGATGATGTCCAGAAGACAGCTTTCAGGACTAGATATGGGCACTATGAATTCCTAGTCATGCCTTTTGGGGTGACGAATGCCCCAGCTGTTTTCATGAGTTTGATGAACAGGGTGTTCCAGCCATATTTGGATCAGTTCGTCATAGTCTTCATTGACGATATACTCATCTACTCCCGGACTGAAGAGGAACACGTGAAACACTTGAGGACAGTACTCCAGATCCTTAAGGATCATCAGTTATATGCAAAGCTCAGCAAGTGCGAGTTCTGGTTGAACAGTGTGGTATTCTTGGGCCATGTTATATCTAGCAGTGGGATATCTGTGGATCCCAGGAAGATTGAAGCTGTTATGGAGTGGGCTGCACCCACTTCTGTGCCCGAGATACGGAGCTTCCTTGGTTTAGCGGGTTATTACCGACGTTTCGTCGATGGATTCTCTAAGATCGCTAAGCCGTTGACACAGCTGACTCAGAAAGGAGTCCCGTTCTATTGGTCCGAAGCTTGTGAGGAAAGCTTCCAAGAATTGAAGCGTCGTTTGACGACAGCGCCAGTGTTGGTGATTCCTTCTGAGAATAAGAAGTTTGCTTTGTACACGAATGCATCATTGCAGGGTCTGGGCTGTGTGTTGATGCAAGATAAGCACGTGGTGGCTTATGCTTCGAGGCAGTTGAAGCCTCACGAGACAAGATACCCAGTTCATGATCTGGAACTGGCGGCCATTGTATTTGCCTTAAAGATTTGGAGGCACTACCTCTATGGTACTTCATTTACCATCTTTACGGACCATAAGAGCCTGAAGTTTCTATTCACCCAGGCTGAACTGAATATGCGTCAAAGAAGATTGATGGATTTACTCAAGGATTATGACTGTGAAATTGAGTACCATCCTGGTAAAGCAAATTTGATAGCAGACGCCTTAAGTCGGAAGGTGAAGAGTACTGCTGAAGACGCTATGTGTTTATCAGCTATGATGACTTCCTATTGCCATCTGGGCTATGATTTCGATGTGGACACGTCGCCGGTGCGAGTGTTGACCTTGTTGGCTGAGCCAGACATATTTGAGGCTATCAGGAAAGCCCAGAGGTTGGATGATGAGGTTCAGAGATGGTCATTGATAGTACTTCAAGGACAGCCATCAAAGTTTAGTGTGGCTGAGGATGGTTCCTTGAGACTGGGCAACCGTTGGGTAGTCCCAGATACGCTAGAATTGCGCAGAGGACTATTGGAGCGAGCTCACAGTAGTCGGTTCAGTATCCACCCAGGAGGAAGGAAGATGTACAAGGACCTATGCGGTCAATTTTGGTGGAGACGCATGAAGCATGATGTGATCGCTTTTGTTAAAAGATGTCTGATCTGCCAACAGGTAAAGGCAGAAAGACAGAGGCCTGGTGGCGAGCTGAAGAGCTTGGAAGTACCTAAGTGGAAGTGGGAACACATATCTATGGACTTCGTGACCCACCTGCCAAGAACGACCTCTGGATTTGATGCGATCTAGGTGATCGTTGATAGGCTGACGAAGGTAGCTCATTTCATCCCTTACAGCATGACTTTCACATACCTAAAGATGGCCCAATTATATGTACGGGATGTAGTGAGGTTGCATGGGATTCCAGTCACGATTGTGTTTGACAGAGACCCAAGGTTTACTTCACATTTCTGAGAGGGTCTCCAGACAGCTTTGGGCACTGAAGTGAGACTGAGTACAGCTTATCACCCTCAGACAGATGGCCAGACAGAGCGTACCATTCAGACGCTCGAAGACATGTTGAGGGCATGTGTATTGGAGTTTGATACTCCATGGCAAGATTCTATACCGCTAGTAGAGTTCTCCTATAATAACAGCTATAAGGCGAGCATTCAAATGGCCCCTTTTGAAGCTCTTTACGGACGACGATGTAGGTCACCGCTATATTGGGAGGACTTGACGAGTAAAGCGGTCGGAGGACCGGATATGATTAAGGACATGGAGGAAAAGATTAAGATGATACGCTTAAAGATGAAAGCGGGCCAAGATAGGCAAGCAGCCTATGCCAATAAGCGGCGACGACCGCTAGAATTCCAAGTAGGAGACAAGGTTTTCTTGAAAATCTCACCCTTCAGGGGTGTGGTCCGTTTTGGTATGCGGGGAAAGTTATCTTCGAGATATGTCGGGCCATATGAGGTAATGCAGCGTATTGGTACATTGGCTTACCGTTTGGCTCTACCGACGTCTTTATCTGGTATTCATGATGTTTTTCACGTTTCTATGCTACGGAAGTATGAGCCAGACCCGTCTAATGTTTTACAGCCTACTGAAGTGCAGTTGGACTCAGATGTATCCTACGTAGAACGACCGGTCAGAATTCTGGATCGTGAGTATCGCAGATTACGAAGTAAAGTTATACCGATGGTCAAAGTTCAGTGGGATCGTCGGGGTGTCGAGGAGGCTACGTGGGAGACGGAACGGCATATGATGCAGCATTACCCGGAACTATTTTCTGGTATGATTTATGTTTAGTTTCATTTTGGGTAAGTGCATGCGATTTCGAGGACGAAATCTTATAAGCATGGGAGTATTGTGACGCCCCGAAATTGATTAATTGCAATTAAGGGATTAATTATGTTTATATGATGAATTATGTGGTAATTGATTTAGGTGTTGGGTAATAAGGTGTTAACATGATTTAATTGTATTGGTTGTTAATTATGAGGAAAGTATGGATTTAATGAAGTTTAGTGCATTTTGTCAAAATGCTTTTAAAATACCATGTTGGGGTGTTTTATACATCATGTTAACTTTGGGGTATAATTTTAATATTAACCTTATAACCCCCTTTTTCTCCACTATACCCACTTACTTTACCAATCACTTTTAAAATCCCCAACTCATTCCTCAACCCTAACCCATCTCCCATTTTCGAAATCCACCAAGGAAGGAAGAAGAAACCTTCACAAAACCTTTGTTTGTGAGATTTATTGTAGGATTTGGAGTTCCTAAGAGGTATGGAACCCTTCCTAAAGTTTTTATGATGTTTGGTGTTGAAATGGGTTAGTTTTTGATGTTTTATGTGGGTTGTTTTGGGGTATATGTTACTTATGGTTGGGGTATGATTTTTGAAGTGTTTTATGTGGGTCTTTGTGAGTTATGATGATATTGATATTGTAGGGAAGTTTGGGTTTGTAAGGAATGAAGTGGAGCTTGAAAAATGCTCAAAAATGGCGATTTTTCGTGGTTCAGTACTCGGCGATCGATCGCCCGTTTTTGGCGATCGATCGCGAGCCTCCAGTGCGCGCCAGTAGCATTTGGCGATCGATCGCCACTTTTGGGCGATCGATCGGCGAGCTGGCGATCGATCGCGCCAAAAGTGGCGATCGATCGCCGAAGACTCAAAATTTCAGCAACGGGCAGTGTGATCTCGCGATCGATCGGGACAACCCAGCGATCGATCGCGAGACACATAATTATGTGTTTTTGATGTTTTTGTGGGATTTTTGGATATTGGACTATGATTAGCTTCTAATATCGATTTGTATGATTATATAGAACCATCTCAGGTACCCACAACATCCAGGAGATAAAGTTCTCCAACTTCTCCACTTTTGGAAATTAAAGTACGTAAGAAACGTACGGGCATCGGACGGTAAACCATACTCCTACATATGATGTTTATAATGATGATGTTTATGATGATGATTTTGATAAGTAAGTTTATGATGATGATGTTTATGATGATGATTTTGATAAGCAAGTTTATGATGATGATGCTTATGATGATGATGTTTATGATGATGATTTTGATAAGTAAGTTTATGATGATGATGCTTATGATGATGATGTTTATGATGATGATTATGATAAGTAAGTTTATGATAATGTTATGCAATGTTTATAAAAAGGGTAAGATGCCCATATGGTAAGATGACATACGATGTTTATAAACGGGGTAAGATGCCCATATGGTAAGAGACCATACGATGTTATTATGTGGTAAGATGCCACGGAGTAAGATGCCCATATGGTAAGAGGCCATACGATGTTATTATGTGGTAAGATGCCACGGGGTAAGATGCCCATATGGTAAGAGGCCATACGAAGTTATTATGTGGTAAGATGCCACAGGGTAAGATGCCCATATGCATGAATATGAATCAGGGACAACAAAAAGAAGTTAATGAATAACCAGCATATTTACTTAACCAATATTTCATGCATTTACTGTGATGTTTTTATGATGTTAAGTAAGATTGTATATGCTCATGATGTGTTGTCCCTGTAGGTACACTTTTGGACAGAAGGCTCAGGGTCGGGTTGAGACAGTGAGCTATGAGGAGCATGAAAGGAATTAGGATACAGGATTTTTGGGATAGTCTCTACTCTAGGAGTAGTATAATCCTATCGCTTTAACATTCATTTTGAGAATGTAACTAATTAAGTTCGAAATTTCATTTTTGGCCTGTAATCTTAATAGCTCAAACTACAACCGGAACCCTAAGATGTTATTAATGCATGATAAGTTCATAATACGTGTTGTTAATATGATGTTAAGGTAGGAAGACCCTACAGAAAAGGATAGGAAGAACAAATGGTAAGCTAAAAACTCACATTATTTGCAATATTTCTTCTCCTTTTCCCAATAAATGGGCTCAGGAAAAAAATTATTATAAATCCGATTCCATATATTTGGACCTTAGGCAATAAAAATCACGATATTTGGCCATCAGTTCATCTTCATCTCATTACAAGCCCATCATTAATGTTACTGGTTTCACAATCTTGAACATCCAATTTGTCTATAACGTTAAATGTACTAGAATTATGTCCACCGCCCTTTGGAAGCTTTCGGCGCAGTTAAATAAACTACAATAGCCAGCAAAAAATGAAAGCTCTACTAATTTATGAATCAGTGAATTAATTGCAATAAACTTAAACATGCAGGTTGTCGCTTCACTGGAAAGAATTAGTCAATAGCGTTACAAAGCTGAAATTGAAATATAGCTTCCTAATCAAAAAAATAAGCCACCACAGGAGCAGGTAAAGCAGGCCAATTCTACTCACCTTTGTCGCATTGCTTCAAAATAATCTAAGATGGATGAGTCTAATATAATTTTTCAAATGGTAAATATTTCATCGATTTGGACACTGAAGGGGTTCTTCCCTTAACAGACAACATATTTATAAACTTGGGTGTATTATCTAATGAGTGAGCAGAAGATAAGTAATGTCCAGGGAAATTATTCCTTAGTGAAAAGGTTTATATATCCAATCATAAACCAAATTACAACACTTCAAAATGAAATTTATCAAAAAATAAAAGCAACTTGGTATTGAGAAGCATATGTCATCCCCGTTCAACGCCGAGAGGTCACTTCAATTACAGAAAAAAAAAATATTGATAGAAGGCATAAACCAGTCAAAAATCTAAACCGAGAAATGATTAATCCAAACCTTAGATGAAGTACAGCCTACCTCGTGGTAGCCTCCAACTCAAGAATAAGTTACGTGCCTGTTCACCAGTAATTTTCCCATCTCTGTCAGTGTCAACTTGCACAAATACCTTGCTGTACTTCTGAACATCAGACGTGGTCATTTTAGGCCACTGGGGTTGAGTTTGAACAAAACTAAGATTTCCAACTGGAACAGGAGATACAGGGGGTTTTTTGGACAAAATTTGTTGGTTTACATTCCCCGTGGACTGGAATTGTTGAGCTTGAATTGCTGGGGGATGAGAAACAGCAGTTGGCTTAGAAGCTAGAGTTCCAGCTGACGAGGCAAGCATGCTTCCAGCAGAATATGCCAGTGCTGAAGAGTTTTGCTTTGGTTCGGAAGGTGTTACTGAGAACACATCTCCAAAACTGGAGTCAGAATCAAAGCCGTTTCCAGAAGCTTTATGTGGTTTTGAGTCTTCCTTTCCCACCTGGGAGCCCAAGAAAACTGTATCATTCGGTTTGGATGTAGATGATTGCACCAACCCAGTCATTTCTGATGGTTTTGATTGTGCAGCAGATGAGGCCGTAGGTCCAAATCCACCCTCTGTTGTGGAAGAACTAAGGCTTCTGTTAGAAACTTGAGAGGAAACTCCGGCAGAGTAACCAGTAGTATTACCAGCAAATGAATCATAGGAACTAGGGCGATGTGGAACAGACATAGAACCTGCCCCAGGCAATCCTTGGTTTGAAACACCTAGTTGAGACTGGAAGCCAGAACTAGGAGCTGGGGGCTGAGGTGGCCTTGAAAATTGGCTTTGCTGAGACTGAAAACCATGAGGACCACTTCCACCAATACCTTGATTAGAGATTGGAGTGGTGCTCAACTGCGAATGAGATGCACCAGCTGTCAAATTTAACTGAGGATTAGGGATAGCTGCCAGATTTATCTCCGGAGCAGGGATTTTAGCTGAAGCTGGACCATATAAAGCAGCTTTCACAATATCCGGAGTCAAATCTCGTTTAGTTTGTGCCACCGTAACGAGTTTTAAAGCATTATAAAATTCTGAACGACCTAGGAAACCAGTTCTATTTTGATCAGCATATGTCCATATCTGCATGAAAGCCACTGAAGTCATTTTCCAGTGTAAACTACATCAAGCATATTCAAAAGGAAGACCTCCAAAGAACCAGATGTAAATTTAATGATCACAGTTAGGTTGAAGCAAAAGTAACTCCACTGCTGAAAAATATTAGCTGTGGCCCTGCTGTAACCATGCAGGCATCCACCCTCAATCACAATTCATATGCTACAGAAATCAGAATTACCAAAAAATCTATAGTAAATATATTTCACAAGAGCAAAGACCATTTTACTGATTCATTCAGTTGAACTATTGATGGGTATATGAAAAAATTATGTTAAGCAACTAGCATCACATCATAGATTAGAGTATATGATGAAAGAAGTGATAGCAGTGCAGTGCCGCAGTAAACCCCAACCCAGAATCTGGCAAATTTCTCTGGCAAAACCAGTAGTATATAATGACAGGCAATAAGCAGTGCCCTTTCAAAGTACAAATTTTGTTTTGAAATCTTTCATTTCACTTCTCCCCAGGCATAATGGGTAAATTATGTAGCCCAAAGTTTGAGAATATAATTTATCAACATTAGCTGACATGAAAAGAGAGAGGATATTCGCTTTGTGTAAGAGAAAAGGGAGGGTATATGGTTCCTTCCTTGCCCCCTCCCTCTCTCTCTAGGTTGTATGAACAGTCCTTTCAATCAGAAGCTTGTGCTTTAACCCCAATCAGTTACCCTACCTGTCGACATTGTGTAGATCCCGATTATTTAACAGTTATTATTACAATTCTAAATCTCATGTAAAAAATTCTCGACTGTTAACCATTATCGGTGCAATTCTCACAGGCCTAGAGTCATAAACAGACAGAAATGCGGACAGATGGATAGTAAACAACAGAAGCAGAGATGCATGATTCTCCAAAATTGATTAGTCCAACTTCATCAGATTCTAACTCAGGTGGATGACTGAAGTGAGGTAATATAAAGAAAACAGGCCCATCAAAGTCAATCACCATACACACATATATTCACTTTGAGCCGACATTTAACAAGTTGAAACACATGGTTTGACCATAATTTGAACAAGCGAGTAAACCCACGTTGACGTTGCACATAACAAGGCAAGACCCACCGACCTTTTCAACAAGTCTTAGTTCTCAAACTTGTATTTACCATCCCTTTCACAGTGGCTAGTTTACTATCCCATCTACCTCAAGATCATAAATATACATTAAGAAAACGGTTCCTTACAGCATAAAGTAGACTTACTAGTGGTTTCAAAAAAATTAGAAATACAAGGACATAATCACAAGGTACAAACTATGCGTCAACCTCAAAACTAACCAGAGACGAAGATCAACATCGTTGTTAAAAAAAATTCAGAGTGGTCAGTCAGACTGAAGGTAAAAACCAACGCAACAAGTAACATGCAAACATTGAATAAGCACATCAGCTTAAATGAGACGCCACGACTGAGAGAAATTATTTTAGAGAAATAAATAGTATTGGTGCACCTGAGCGAGGACTCGTTGGGGTAAATTAGATGCTTTGAAGAAGGCAACAGCCTCATTTCCGCTAACCCGACCATCTCGATCTGTGTCCGCCATCTGAAAATAAGCTTCGAATTTGTCCATATTTGCACAGCGGATCCGCGAATCTCAATTTTTTGTGTTCTTCGAGCAGTATTCTCCGATTAACTTCGCGAAATTGAGAGGAATTACAGGAAAGAATCAATCGATCCAAATCCCAAACATCCAAATTGCACCTTTTATGTACGGTCACATATCAAGGACCGCGGTGAATCGATTGAACTGAAAGATTTTAGTAATGAATTAGCAGATCGAGGACGATTGAGGGGCGTGTGATTTGATTCCGTTTCGTGTTTTTGGATGATGACGTCAGAGCTTTGTGGTTTCTACAGCTCAGCACTATGCATCAGCTTCGGATAATATATATGGATGTGGAACCATTTTTTTTTGGGAAATGTTGTCGACAATTTTATGGGATAGTGTTTCATGTAAGGGTGGGAAATAGGTTTGGGAATTCGGGTCCGGAATTGACCCGATCAGGTATTTCCTGATCAAGTTTTTCGGGATAATTGGGTAATCCCCGATCAGGTAGTGGCGGGTTCGGGACGGGATTCGGGTAGGGGTTTGGGAGAAAAATTGTTCGGTTCGGGTACCCGAACCCGAGTTCCTTTTACAAATTAAAAAAATAATTTTTTTTTAAGTTTAAATATGTGTAGCGTTTCTTTAAAAAAAAAAATTTTAAAAAAATCAAGGTTTGGGTACCTGAACCTGATTTCGGGTACCCGACATATTTGGGTTCGGGTATGCTTTTAGTATTCTCGATACCCGAATATCCCGATTCCCCGAAACCCATCCCAATTCCCACCCATAGTTTCATGCGTTACATTAATCTCTTTATTGCATCTTTCTAGCACTTTGTTTTTTGATGTTCTGCTCTTGATGATGTCCTTTGTAAGCATATTGCATATGCTAGTAGTTTTTTGTGTTTATTAGTGCGGTGATCACATTATTTAATTTCTTCTTGTTTTAATATAATTTCTATTACGTTTAGAAAATAATAATAAACTTGTTATAAATTTATATGTTAAAGCTAGTTCTCATATTCATGCTACAAAATTCCAAATAGTTATTGAATTTTTTGAATTGTTAAGTATTTTTTATGTCAATGAGTTCAACCTAACATAATGACATTACACATATACTAGATTTAATAGTCTAAATTTGATTTTCATATTTGGGATTCATTTTTAATATAGATTACACATATCCAAATCAAGTTTAAACTATTGGATATAAGCGAGGATATTGCCCTCGTGGATCCATTTCTCTTGGATACCAAAGGTACATTAGTGGTACATACATCATAATTAGATAATTTAATATGAATGTGACAGACAAGAAACACCACAGCTCAAGCTGTGCCAGATATCATAGCAAGATCTTGTATAATTAGTTAATAACATATAAAATCTATAATATATATATATATATATATATATATATATATATATATATTATTATATTATAATGTGTAAGCATTTTAAAATAACTATTTTGGTATGATCATTATTATATACTAAAAATATCATCTATTTGTTTTATTAATAACCATGAGATAAATTGATAATATTTGAAGATCACACAAATAAGCTTTATTTTTTAATTGCTTGTGGGTTTTTATTTGTTTGTAATATTTTCTTTACATTTTCAGTATTGTTATGCTGTAGTAGGGCTCTGAATCAATGGTTGATATTATTGTCAACGCATAATATTCATATATTATGTTACACACGCAATATATATACGTCAGCTGTTAGCATAAATAAAGTATTGCATATGTTAAAAGTTTAATACGCTTTTTTTTTCCAAGAGATAATTTTAATAAATTATCTAAAAGCCAAAAATCTAAAAAAAAAAAAAAAAAACCTTGTGTGAATCATAAGGAAGAGCAAAAGGTGGTGAGATACTCGTGCCACTTTGACCACACTACTCCCTAAATTATTAATTAAATAATGCGAATTACTATATATACCTAATGACAATTAATGAAACAGAAAAACGCATTTAACGCAGTAAAATATTTTCTTTTTTGCTCACACATTCCCACTTTTCCAATCGATCTTCATCTACAATACCCGACCAAATTTAGGCAAAATTATATTTGAATTGAATTGGCGATCCGTCGAATCTGGAGAAAGGAATATCGGATCGCGTTGTTGTTGATTGGGAATTTATATTTGGCATTATCTGCGATCATGTCAGGTTGCTCATCGTCATCTTCAGCATCGGAAGAAGAGGATGAAGGAATCGATTCGTACAGAAAAGGAGGGTATCATGCGGTGAGAATCGGTGATTCATTCGCCGGTGGCCGATACATCGCCCAGAAAAAACTCGGATGGGGTCAGTTTTCCACTGTTTGGCTCGCCTACGATACTCAGTCCTCCGTGAGTTCTTTTAAGTTACGGCGTTTTGGCCCCTGTTTTTTTAAGCATGTTGATTGTCTGTCATCTTGCTACTGGATTTGTTGCTTTTTTTCCTTTCAAATGATGCATCTCCAATTCCTTTTTTGTATTTTTTTATTTTTGTTGGATTAGCTTGGACTATTAATTTCTCGTTCGATGTCAGACCACTTCTTGTTCTAACTGGTGTTGATTCCAGTAATTATGTGCCAGTAATTATGTGCTTGTGGAAAATACATTACTGTAGAACGTGTACACCGTATAAAGTTAACTCCGTAGCATATTCGATGAGGTGGTGAAATTAGGTGCTTCTGAAAAGGAAATGTAGCCATATTCAAAGCATCATGTGAAATAATAGCTATTTAAGTTCTGACCATGAATGCAGTTGAAACTGTGTTTTTTGGTCCCCCCCTGCTTGATTAATTACCGCTTATTAACTTCATTGTAACTTATAACTTATTTGTCATGCTTTCTACCAGCTCATCAAATTTGGTTTCTTATGCCTGAAAGCAACTTGGGAAGCGATTTGAAACCAAAATTTTTCTGCAACTGTTTTTCCGCATAAGATTAAATAGTAGTAATTGAAGCATGGATTTTAATGTATGGTATAACGCTGTAATCCCACACCGGTTTTGCAAACAATTATGGAGTAGCTAAGTAGTTTAAGGGCTTAAAGGATGACCTAGTAACGGGCTATCATCAGGTCAATGACGATAATATGACTGTGTATATATTACAAGATGGAGTAAGGTCCATTCACCGAATACTGAAAGCTGAATTAAAACTTTAAAGTGGGCCGCCGTGGGCGTCCACTTTTCAAGAGTGGATAATATATTGATCCAAGCTTACTCTGCAAGCAATTGCAGTGTAGTATCTTAGACTTATGGTCTAATGTATAAAAGGATTTGTGTCCTACTAAAGAAGCTTGAAATCGGTAGAGATTTGTTGTGTCTTAGTCTTGGATACGATGAACGGTTTCTTAATTTTGAGGATATCCGTCACCGCTGGATCAATTTAATGTAATTTGTCGTTATTTTATTTACAGTTCCAGCAGCATATTTGATGCCATGACTTTGTGAAATTTCTAAAATGTCTTGTTGTTTGTTTGATTTCTTATAGAAATATGTTGCCTTGAAGATACAGAAAAGTGCACCGCAATTTGGTCAAGCGGCTCTTCATGAAATTGAAGTCCTTTCTGCTATTGCTACTGGTGATAGCTCAAATACTAAGTGCGTCGTCAACTTGGTGGACCACTTCAAGCATGCAGGACCTAATGGCCAGCATTTATGTATGGTCTTCGAATTTCTTGGGGATAGTTTATTGCGTCTTATCAAGTATAGCCATTATAAAGGTCTTGAGTTAAATAAAGTGAGGGAGATATGTAAGTGCATTTTGACTTCTCTTGATTACTTGCATAGAGAACTTGGACTCATACACACAGACCTAAAGCCTGAAAACATTCTTCTGTATTCCACCGTTAATCCTTCTAAAGATCCAATTATGTCCGGAATGACTCCAATTCTTGAAAGGCCGGAGGGGGGGATCCCCAGTGGGGGAGTAACCATAAATAGTATCGAGAAAAAATTAAAACAAAGGGCAAGAAGAGCAGTTGCGAGGATTTCAGAGAGGCGTGCTTCTGTGGGAGGGGTAGGAGTGATGCCAAAACCCACTAGATGCTTAGATGGGATTGACGTAAGATGTAAGGTTGTTGATTTTGGAAATGCATGTTGGGCTGATAAGCCAATTGCTGAAGAAATCCAAACTAGACAATACAGAGCTCCAGAAGTCATACTTCAGTCTGGTTATTCTTTTCCTGCTGATATGTGGTCTTTTGCTTGTACTGCTTTTGAACTTGCCACGGGTGAGATGATGTTTACTCCCAAGACTGGTCAAGGCTTTAGTGAGGATGAGGTACTGCTTTTAGATTTGATTGGATTTGATTTTAAATTATTATTGCGTGCTTGAGATATCAACATTAAGAAACTCTAATGTCTATAGTTTGTATAACTTATCGAGTTAGTAGGGGTATAAGTTTTACTTCCAGAGATAATTAGAGACTTCTAGGTTTTTGTTAACAAATTGTTCAACAGCTGTTCGGGATACTTAAGTCTGCTGCAATGTTAAAACTCTGGATTCATCTATTGTTGCTAAATGCTTCAAATTTTACTCTTGAACATGCAGTTACAAATATGTTATCTGGTTGCTTGGAAAGTTTGCTTGGCTTGTTTATTGTCTCAATGCCTTACTTTCAGGGAAACTAAACTCAATATTGCCTGCTAATTCAAATCCTCACTGTCTTGCGCATTGTGAAATTTTCATTTATAAGCACAAAAAATCGTTGATGAGTTACTTCTGAATTCCTGTTGTTTTTTCACCTTTTTAATTAGAACGATCCGAAGTGATTAAACCTGTTTTCTCATATGACACGGATGTGTAATGTTGTAGGATCACCTTGCTTCAATGATGGAGCTCCTTGGAAAGATGCCACGAAAGGTACATGCATATTTTTCTCAATACTTGGTATGAACTATATGTTCGACAAATGTTGCTCAGTATGGAATCCTGCTGCTTTAAATTTTAGATTGCCACAAGTGGAGCACGGTCCAAAGATTACTTTGATAGATATGGTGATCTGAAGAGGATTCGAAGGCTGAAATACTTGCCGCTCAATCGTCTACTTGTTGAAAAATTTAAATTTTCTGGCAATGATGCTCGTGAATTTGCTGATTTTCTCTGCCCCATTCTTGATTTTGAGCCTGAGAAGCGACCAACTGCCCAGCAATGTCTGCAGCACCCATGGCTCAATATCAACAAGCAGAAGAGCGATGATGTAAAGAGTGAATCTAGAGTCGAAAAGCGTAATATTTGATGACCAACCTCCTAATTAAGTTTGGGTAGAGATTTTCGAAAAAGACAGTTTTCCACATGTTTGGGTTTCTTATTGTTGATTTTTGGATGTTGCCCAGAAAATGACGATTGTGTTTGATTTATTTACTAGCTACAATGTAATATATCATTTGATTTACACGAGGAAATGATCCCACGTGAAAGAATCGACCAAGAAACTGAATTTCAGGTGGCGAATGTGATCGAAGATTTGTGTATATACATATCTGTTCTTGAGTAGTTGTTATATTGATGTTGCTTAGCTGTGGAGTTTGAAACTCGATAAGGCGCATTAGCAAATACAATGAAACTTACGGCTTACGGATCGCTAATCGTAAAGTATTCTCAACTTTTCTGCTTTAGTTTTTTGTCGTTGTGATTGGATGTTTGGCTTAAGAAACATGCCATTTATCAATATTTCTTTTCAAGTCCGGAGATTTTTGTGCACGACATAAATATCCAATTAACATAATAGAATTTTGTGGGGGTTTTTTAACTTTTTATTGGAAAAAAAAATTTATTTAACAAAATAATCGTTTTTTTTTTATTATGAGAGTAACCTAAGTCGCCATGTCAGATGGCGACTTTATTTGAAGTCGCCATCTGACACGGCGACTTCTACAAAAATTCTTTAATAAAGTCGCCATCTGACACGGCGACTTCTACAAAAATTCTTTAAAAAATATTATTTTTTCGATGTCGCCATGTCAGATGACGATTTTAGGTGAAGTCGCCATCTGACATGGCGACTTCCATAAAAATTCTTAAAAAAAAATATTTTTTCTGATGTCGCCATCTGACATGGCGACATCTTTTTAAAAAAATACTTTTTTTTGATGTCGCCATGTAGGATGGCGACATTATATTAAAAAAAAAAAATTCGCCGGTGTCGGTATATAACGACATAAGTTGTTTTTTTTTTAGATGTTGTCGCCATCTGAGATTGCGACAATTTAAAAAAAAAAATTATTTAATGTCGCCATTTTAGATGGCGACAATAATCAATTACTTTGTCTATAAAACTGAACAAAATGTTACTCATTTTGAAATGTAAAGCAAAATCTCTTCGGCTTTCGAATATTCAAATTCTCTTCAAAATTCGTGAATATTCAAATTCTCTTCAGAATTCGTGAATATTTTCTCTGCAGGTATGGTGTTATACAAATAATTAAATTTAATAATATTATATATAATGTACTAATTTATAAAATTTGTGTTTATTTTTTAAGGTATGTCAATTAAAGTTTTGTTGTATTGGGGAGACGATATATTACAAGATTCAGAATGTGTTAGATATGATCGTGGTCCGTCGAAAGGGATGACAATATCGCACTATTAATTATTTGCAGTTAGTGAACGACGTATATGATATTATTGGCATCGACCGTAACCAGTTCATTCTGAAAATATATTGTAAATATATATTTAGTGATTTTTCTGGGATAAAACAAACAATTTTTCCCGTTGACAGCGATTACAATTTAGCATGGGTATTGGATTCTGAACAAAATTATAGTTGTTTGGAGATGTACATACAAACAGAACGAAGATCTTATGATTTTATTACAGAAATGCTAACAACTGGTAGTGCTCCATTTGTAGTAGATACAGAAAGACCAACTACCTCTAGGATTCAAGATGATGCTCCTATAGTTGCTGACAATATTGTTCCCGAGCCACTAGCAGACAGTTTTGTGGATTTTGGAGATGATATTCAAACTGAACCGGAGGGAATTCCATCTGAGGATGAGTCTGATGACGATGAGGTTGATATTGAAGAAGTGCCATATAATGTACCAGACACAACCACAACAAATACTCATGTCCTTTATCCAACAATTTCATTCTTCTCAATGACACATCCCGAAGTATTTGGAAACTCATTAGACATTCCAACAGGTAGATGGGGGAGTTATTACGACTACTCCAAAGGGGGTATCCATCTAGATATGGTTTTCAAAAATAAAGCTCATTTGCAGGCAGCTGTAAAGGATTACTCTGTACGTGTTGCGAAACGGGAGTATCGCGTTGTCAAGAGTACAAAAACATTCTGGAAAGTGGTGTGCAAACACAGTACAAAAGATATGCCTTGTAGATGGTACCTGCGGGCCTCGTTGAAGAAAAAAGTTGGATTATTCAAAATAAACAAGTATGGAGGTTCTCACACTTGCCTTTTGAGTGAGCTGTCGGTCGATCCTGCAAATTTGGACAAAAACATGATTGCTAGCTTGTTAGTGGGAATTGTTCGGCGTGATCCAGCTTACGAAATAAAGTATGTAATTCAAACAGTGAAAGATAAATATGGATTTGAGATCTCCTATGCAAAAGGATGGTTTAGTTTACGACGTGCTGTTGAGAATGTGTACAGAACATGGGAGAGCTTCGTGAAGAAATTGCCTTACTATATGGGAGCTTTGCAAAAATGGAATCCCGGCACAGTCGTTGAGTGGGTTCACCTCTAAAATGCCAGACCATTAGAAAAGACTTTGAATCAGGTGTTTTGGGCTTTCCATCCATGTGTACAAGGATTTCAACATTGCCGTCGGGTAATAAGTGTGGATGGAACACATCTATATACGAAATATCAACATAAGATGTTGATTGTCGTGGCAATGGACGCGAATAATCAAATCTTACCTTTGGCATTTGCAATTGTTGACGAAGAAAACTTTGTGTCATGGAGATGGTTTTTGGAGATGAGGGTGGTGTATGTTTGATTTCTGACCGTCATCCGGGCCTCATTGCTGCAACCGATTGTATTCCTGACTTCAAATCACCCCGTGGAGTACATCGATTTTGTTTGAGACATGTTTGTTCAAACTTTAATAGTCGCTTCAAATCCGTTCATTTGAAAGACTTATGTTGGAGAGCGGGATCAGAAAATCAGGTCAGAAAATTTGATCGCACAATGGAAGAGATTAAACTTATAGACCAAGGGCTTTTGATTACTTGAGTCGTATTGATAAGTGTCAATGGTCGCTTGCTCATGACGGAGGCTGGCGTTGTGGTATCATGACCATAAATATGTCAGAATGCATAAATGGAGTTATGAAAGGTGCTCGTCGACTTCCAATCACCGCCATTGTGCAATTAACTTTTGATCGTTGTGTGTTATATTTTTTCGAACGGCTTAAGAAGACAGAGCGAATGATTCAAAATAATCAAGAATGACCAGATTATGTGTTCGAAAGATGTGGTCGTGCTGACTATCATTCCATCCATCATGATGTCCAGATGTTCGATCGTAGACGTCTAACCGCTTCTGTTATCACAAGGATACAACCAGGATGGGGGGTAATACGCATGTTGTGTATTTAAAATCCGGGGAATGCTCTTGTGGAAAATGGAAAGAGTTCGGAATACCTTGCTCGCATGTGATCCAAGTGTGTCGAAAGTATGGCTTAAACGCTAAAACTTTTGTGAAGCCATATTACAATATGAATGAATATTGGAGCACATATGAAGGATAATTCGAACCAATGTGGGGGGAGGAGCATTGGGACACCCCATGTTTTGAGTTGTACCACAACTCCACTCTGCGAAAAAGCAGAAGAGTAGGTCGAGATCGAACAACGCGCATTCAGAATGAGATGGACTGGCCATAAGCCCGTGGAAGACGACAAATTGCTTCAACTTCCCGAAATCAATAAATTTTTTAACGTGTAATTGATTGTATGTTTATTGTGTAAATGATTTTACGTTATTGTGACATTATTGTATGTTTACGTTACGTTATTGTGACATTATTGTACGTTTAATTACGAAATTATTGTATGTTGATTGTATGCTCAAAGAACAAACATTTTTTCAAATTTAATCTATAAGAATCGGTTACTATTTACAACATAATGATGACTTCAACGACGACGACGAGCTAGATTTCCTCCAGTACCACAAGGAGGATGATTTGTCTGTCTTCTAACTCTTCGCTGTTGAACGACTTCTTCTCCCCTTTCCATTGCCACAGGTGTGTTGGCAGGCTGCTGAATTGGAGTCAATTGAGGGAATAGAACTGGCGAGACATCGAAAGGTGAAGTCATAGATGCATATGTCGCAAACCCAAGACTGACATCTGTATCCATGCTGCTGAACTGGGGTTGAGTGGACATGGGGGGATATGGCGTGAAGGGAGATAAATCATATGATGGTACAGGTACAGGAATATAATAGTCTGTACACGTATCTGGCTCCGTCCACGTAGATGGACCTGCAATATCTGTCTGCGTATGTGCAGATGGACCTGCAATATCTGTCCACGTAGATGGACCTGCAACATCTGTCTGCATATGTGTAGATGGAGTGCCTGCATGGAACCGACGTGTATCAACAGGCTGGACTTCATTGTATGCCGGGAAGTTTCTGTCTCGTCGTTCACGAGCCACTCGCACCACATTGTCGAACATAGTCCTGTGTTGCCTCATCGACTCTGTCGTAATAGGCACTCCATCAGCCAGATGGCGGTCATAGCTTGTAGTTAACTGCTCTATCTGCAAAGTCCAAAAGTCCATATAAAATTTATACATCTAAACACAAATATAAAAATAAAATTTCACGTAATTAACGTACCACATGCTGCCATGCCGGGCCAACACCATGTTGATATCCTGTCTGTACAAAATATTCTTGACGTCCAATGTTTCTCCGTGTGACTTATTCTACCACTCACTGTATCCGCCAACAACGTAGTAACCACCGTCAGTAAATCGTGGTCTGTCTACACGTAGATCATTTGCCCTCTCCCAGCAAAGTATGTATGCTCTATGCCTAGTGCTCCAGTTTTTGTTGACATTTCCCCTTCGACCAACATTATGCAATGCCTCATCCCCCGATGGTGGATCTTCTGGGATATCTTGTAGCATCCCAAATTGTCGCAGTACTCTATCAGACCGTTGCATTTCAACTATGTCGTAGAAAATCATAGGTCCCTTATATGTCCCTAACTCAGTGATTCCTTCAGTGTACTCATCAGAGTACGGCTGCCAATTAAACTGCAAAACAACATTGCTTTACATACTATGAAAAGGGTGTATTTTTGTACAAACTAATTTAACAGCATGTTTACTTGAGTTACTGGCTGCTCATCGAGGATGTCCCTTATGATGATGCGTATGGAATGACTCCCAGTTTCTGTAAAGATTAAATTACATGACCACCTGTATATATTCAAATAAATGATTAAATGCATTAACACATAAAATCAATTATAAAACAATGCATATTCGTATTACCTTACACCATATGGAGCAGAAGGTAACACATTGTCTGGGCCGACCATTATTGGCCTAATACCAGATCTATCGCTACCCAATTGCGGAGTCAAATTTGGGATTCGTGACCATGCCCAAATCTCATTTATTGTAGTGACATCAATAACACAAGTTAGATTGACCAGAAACATATTTTAATTATTAAAACAAACAAACATATTATTTACCTGTAAGAGTTGCAATGCACCACCTATAACTTTTTTCCATCTCTCTGATGACGTGCACAACTCACGATATAAGTATGCCAACACAGCACTGCCCCAACTATATGTACTGGCAGAGTCGATGTCCTCCAACTTCTGTAAATACAATAACCTAACAAAATTGCCTGAGGAATCAGGGCACATAATCCCCCCTAACATCAATAACGCACAAACCTTTGTAAACTTAGCAATATCATCTGGCGTACTATGTACCCCCAAGGGATTTTGCAGCAACTGATTTTTCAAAACAACTAATCTCAACCTCGCACCTTTAAAATCCTTGATATCTGGTATGAATCCTAAATATATATGGCAATATTCTTGACATTCAGGTAGAGTCCTATCATAATCTATGCCAGACACTACGATGCCATCTACTGGCAACGCCCATATTACTGCAATGTCTTGCAGTGTGATGGACGCTTCTCCCGATCTAAGATGAAATGTGTGTGTTTCACGGCGCCATCTCTCAACTGAAGCCATGATCAGGTGCATGTCAAGTTCAATCTTACCACACCTATATATACCATAAAATCCAATAACGTGCAACAAATTAACAACACGTATATCTAATGGACACATATCCCAAAAATAGCTACCTGGGTTTCTCACACGAAGTATACTATCCATATCACCTCCCCATACATCCTCAGATCGATGTGAAGACTGCAACGACAAAAGATATGTGTCAACCGGGCCTGGTTGTCTCATTTGATCCATCCTGAAATATAATACAAAAATTAACAACATTAATCTCAACATTACAAAAACTACCCGTCGCCGCCCACCACCGGCCGACGCCGCCACTGGCCGCCGCCGGCCACCACCGCCCTCCGGAGCCAACTTGAATTTTAATCATTCACATCATCAAAATATACACCAACAAATAGTATACTCCTACTAAATATATCTAAATCATAATTTATCTACAATACACAAATAACAAAATAAAAAAACTTACCTTAAATATTTTGGAAAAAAATGGCTTGATTTTTGCAGAGATGTTCAATTCGAAAGAAATTTTCGCATCAGAAGAAAGAAAATGAGAATGAGCAGAAGAAAGAAAATGAGAATGATATGCGAGTGCGGCGGGCGTGTTTTTGGAAAAGGGCTAGGGTTAAATTACATTGGTGTCGCCATCTCAGATGGCGACATCAATAAATTAAATTGATGTCGCCAACTGAGATGGCGACATCAATAAATTAAATTGGTGTCGCCAACTGAGATGGCGACACCAATAAATTACATTGGTGTCGCCAACTCAGATGGCGACATCAAAAATTTTTTTTTTTTTATTAAAGTCGCCATGTTCGATGGCGACTTCAAATTAAGTCGCCAGCTGACATGTCGACTTAGGTTAGTTTGATAATATAAAAAAAATCGGTTAAATTGTTAAATCATTTTCGAAAATCGATTATTTGATTAAAAAACCCATTTTGTGGGCGTATAACGAGCACGACATAAATATCCAATCAACATAATAGAATTTTGTGGGCGTATACCGATAGTTTCGTGCATTGGTTCACGAGAAAATTTTCCAATTCACAGTGTGCTAGTGAGGCAATCATATAGGATAACTTTTATTAGTGTTTATTGTTAACTAAGACATACTATCGTTTACACATATCAAGAAAAACAGTCGTCACATTCTAGTAGATGATTCTAGTGATGCAATTACTTGAAAACTTCAATAGTGTAGTTTGATTTTGATATTTTATCATACAAAACGGAATATGTGTTCAAAATACTGAATATCTCGTATATCGATTTTCCGAAATTAATTTTGTGGGTGAAAACTGTCCTTTATACCAATGTAACGAAACAATCGAACCAAATTTTCACAAAAATCAGATGAACTGTAAATAATAAAACTATATAAATATAAAATTAAGTTCTCTGTATTGTTTGGTCTGTTCGAAACCAACCATGCTGAATTCGAATTATGATGATTGATCGGTTAAGATTGAAACCTAAGGGTTTACCCTAATGCCATTTGTGAGGCCAATGTCTTTAGCATTAAGTAAGTAGTGATAACAGTTTCAATATTTCATCACTAGCTCCAAACAACTGTCTTCTAACATCAGCTGGAAAATCAAAGTGGAAAACATAGTTTATTACACAAAAGTAAAAGCAATAATCATATCACCACATAAATTTACTCCACAAAGTTGTCAATGATCATCAAACCAAACATGGACTACATTCATGTAAGAACAGACAGTATCATCACATTTTCCGGACAGCCAAAAACCTTGGACCACTCGAGACATTCAGTTGTTTCCAGCAGTTTGTTTTGCACCAACAGCAAAGAATTCAGTAATAACTTCAAGAGGCATCCCTTTTGTTTCTGGGACTTTAAGGAACACAAAAAACCATGAAATGACGCAGACAACAGCGTAAATGCCGAAGATACCAGCAAGTCCAATGGAGTTGAGCAGGACTGGGAGAGAATAGGTGACTATGATGTCCCCGATCCAAAATGCGAGAGCACATATCGCAATACAGAGTCCACGGACACGAGTGGGAAAGATTTCTGCGCACAGGATGTTAGGGACCGGGCCAAAGCCCAATACGAAGCAGCAGAAGTATATTATCACGCTAACAGTTGAGATAACAGCATGCACTAAGCTGCCAAAATGGATGACATTTCCAAGAACCAAGATGATAAGTGATAACAATAGAATGGGTAAAGTTGAGAGTAGTAGCCACCTGGATTCAGGAAAAAGAAAAAGTGATTACGTTGTAGAAATCATATCGAAATCGAATATAGTGTCATAATATACCCCTTGAGTCAATAAGACATCATTCAGAATCACCGAACGGAAATATTGTAGATTACATTGGGTAAAATTACATAGACATGGCCCCCTCATTGGTTACACGATCTCCTCCTTAGATTCAGATAATTGTGACACCTCCGGAGGTTTGATTAGCTTTATAACACCACCCCTTGAGATTCAAGTTAACCATATAACACCCCTTACACTTAAAACATGAGGGGTGTTTCGAAGGTAGGGGTGCATCTGTTAGAACAGCTTAACCTTGTGTTTTTATAACTAGAAAATAAAGATGCATGAGCTGGCAAATTACTTCAGAAGAAATTAAGAAATTATATGTAAGAATCATCGCATTTCGTGATTCTCTGGGGAGCAATCGTGAATCGCCCCCAACATGTCACAATCATCCCCCCTATACAAAACCGTGGATTTTACCCCTGTTGGCAGGGTTATTGCTGCAAGAGTAATCAAGGCTCAAGGTGTGCCATTATAGTTATTGGATCCTCGGGTGGGGTTCAGGTGATTATGCAAAACTTTTTTGGGGTTGTCATTGGAATTTAGTTGGAAGAGTATTACCTTCTGCCAGCAATATCCATAAGTCTCATAGCAATACCAATGCTGGGAAGCATCAGCAATGTTGTGAGAGCACTTATAAGAAGAGATGCAGAGTCCGAACTAAGGCCCAAATTCGACAGGAGAACTCCCACTCCGGCTTGTTCCAGAATTTGAGGAGTGTAGTATAGAACTCCGTTGATGCCCGCAAACTATATTCCAATACGTTCATCAGCAAACATCATGAGATATAAGTGAATATTCAGTATAGAATAGTTTACTTCTTTGATTGGCAAAAAAGCATATTTACCTGTTGAAGAATTTGAAGTCCAACACCTACAAACAGTGCATGTTTAACTCCTGGCTCGAGAAGTTCCCTCCAGCTCGATCCTTTCGTAGCAGCTTCAGAACGTTCATCCACAGCGGCGCTAATTTGATGCTGGCTAGTTAGGTCACCTGGACGAAGAACGGAGTGGCTAACCAAAGCTGCCGCATGAATAAACTCACCATCAGCAGGGGCATCTGCCCCTGCTAATGAAAAAACCGAGCCACTCCTTCCGGTACCACCCCCTTGGTGCAAGTAAATCCTCTTAACACCTCCGGGAATTTTATCATCTTTTCGATAAGCAAGCTGCCAACCACCACCAATCCCCATACCACTAACTTGATCATCGCCATTCTCCTTTTCGGCATTTGAATCCTGACGTTCAAGCAATGGACTCCTTAAATTGCCATCCGATTCATCCCCAGAAGCATTTGATTCATCATCGCCATCCTTATGTGGGCTTTCCTCTTCCCATTGCTCATTCTTACTGTTATTCTCGGCGACATTGAACATGCTTCCAAAATTTGGAAACAGCATGCTTCTCATGCTTCCCGCATCCGGGAGCTTTTCATGAACACTTCCGAAGAGAGCGACCATTGGATCCATCAGAGACATACTTTGGTTAGATAGGCTCCCCTGACGGGAGACCATACCCAAAGTACTCTGCCCTTTGACAGGTTTGGCTATCCAAGATTGTCCCTCTTCGGCCCCGTATAATTTGATACGGTCCTTCTCTAAGGCATGCTCTTCGTCGTCGGCAAGCTCATTGTCTGGACCGATTATATACTCCTCTATCATTGTTTCACCTCCAACATCCAGACCTTCCACTAATAAAGCCATTTCACCTGTTGAAAAAAAGAGCAAAAGCAAAACAAAAACCAGATATCCACCTGAGAATCCATATCTTTGTTCATCGGGGAAAAATAACCAAGACAGACAAATATGTTAAGGTTGTCGATTAATTGTAAATCTTGTAAAGCCTTCAAACTTAAAAAACCTCAAATCCTATCCAATTTGGGAAATCCATCATAAAGAGGAAATAAATAATCGGTACAACAAAGTTTTTCCTCAACTAGTATTGCAGCTCTCCGCTAATTCTAAATTTCGAGCAAAATCTTGAAGCAACGATGCTTATACCAACTTAAAACGATTACGAAACTAATAAAAAAGATACTGCATTTCATAATTTAGCCAAAACGAGCCAGCAAAAATACCTGAGACATCTTCCCTTCCACGCAACATCTGTAAAACTTTTTTGGCCTCTAACATCTTTCCTTTACTAACCAGCCATCTTGGAGATTCAGGCAAGAAAAATACAGCCAGAGCAAAATAAATAATAGAAGGAATCGATAGAACCCCAAGCATCAATCTCCAACTAGGGGAATTCATCAAGGACATACCAAAAACCATACAATATGACAAGAACATCCCCGCAGAACCGGTAAACTGTGGAAGGGTATTAAGTGATCCTCTTATTTCTGGCGGGGCAGTCTCAGATATATAGAGAGGAACAAGAGTAACAGCAAGACCGATCCCGAAACCATCTAAAAGCCTTGCCAGAAGAAGTACATACACATTTGGAGCCCATAACATCACTAATCCACTAAGAAAATATAAAATGGATGAGAGTAACAGCATTGGGCGACGCCCGATAGAATCGGACACGGCTCCAGAAAATGTTGTGATTACTGTTGCTCCAATAAGGGACATTGCAACAATAAGCCCTTCTATGGTTGGCTGTGACTGCAAATTAAATTCCCTTTTGATGTAGAGCACGGATCCTGATCAAGAATTTTGATATACACTTCTGAGAATGATTCAAGATATTAAACACATTAAAAAGAAAAAAAAAACATAAAAATCTACATCTTCTAATTTTCCCTTAGCATTGATGATGAAGGACCACAGTTAACAGGTTATAAACAATTAATCTCACAACGGATTTGATTAATTTAAGGTTAGATTCCGATAACAAAAAATTGCCAAGAACAAGAGGAAACAAGATTAAAGACGTACCCGCTATAGTTGCATTATCCCATCCTTGCAAAAAGTTGCCAACGGCGGCGGCAATGGCGACTAGCACCGCTCCTCTCATCGTTGATAAAGCCTACCCTTTTCTATCAAATACGGTGAAATGACGAAGATTCACGAAACTGTATCTCTTTGTATATTTATTTACGATTTTTGTGGTGGACCTATGGATGCAAATATCATTGATTTAATCAAGGCCGTCAGACTTTAAAGGCCAGACGAGACACAAGAGAGAAGAAGATACATGAATAAATAATAAAAGAAATATATATTTATCAATTATCAGCAAGATACCTTGAAATAAAAAAGGTTCCAGATTTTCCAGCAAACTCTTTATTTAATAAAAAACTATCGATGGGTGATCAACAGGAGCCCACATACCACATTAACGATGTAATATGCGACAGATGGCAAACTTCAAATTCAGAGCTAAACAAAAAAGAAATATACCCATTTCATTTTTTTAATCTAATGATGATGATGACTGTAAGTAACTACAGAGGCGATATTGATGCGGACAGGAAAGGATTAGAGCTGGCGGAACGTGAGGGAGATGCGTTAGGACGAAAAACTAGTTCAACAAGTTGACTGACGTGTTGTCCATTCAAGAATATGCTTCGTCCACCTGTTACTGTTTTGTTTTCTTTAATATATTTATTAATCATCTTTTATTATTTTTACTGTTTGAGAAATGATTCGTGGCGCGTTTGAGTTTTGCCATCAAGGAAAATGATGGGAGCGTTATTACACTTGCCAGTTGCAAAGTTATTATCATTTTTTAATTGTTTTGTCATATGCTCTTTCACAGACAAACAATAAAATTTCGATGATAATTTAGGGCAAAATTTTATTTGCAACGGCAGCAACCTATAGATGGATCAATATAAATAAAATAAAAGGTTAATTATTTTTAAAAAATATGTTTAATGAATTGAATTTAGACATATAAAAGTTGAAAATTCGGAAAATGAATAAAACAAGATACCAAAACTACTTGGACTTAATAAATTGAAATTAAGTATGTAAAAATCAAAACTCTGAAAACTGATCAAAAAAGGACACCAAAACTTCTCGGATAACAGAACCCCAAAATTGCCCGGGAAAACCCAGGCAGTGCGGATGGCGTCTAGGGGCCATTATGCCGGGAATAAAATTTCAAGCAGAGAATGATGTGCATAGGCTCTGCATATATTGCGCCTATACGCTATATATGATTTAATCAAAAATCATATTTTCGTGACATCTAATGATGTATTATATATAGAACCTTTGAGAATTAAATATACTTTTTGATACATTAAACACAATACCAGAGTCAAATTCCTACAGAAATTATGTACATTCTTATTGTTTGTCTTGTTTAAAGTTTGAATGTCTTTAAACTTGTGGTTTAAGGATTCGTGATTTGAAATGTTTCTATCACGAATCATAGTTGTTGTATCTTGAGAAACGATCGCCTCTAAACCGTGATCACAATAACGAGGCAATATCGTTTCAATGGCTAATAGTCAAACTTTTACCTCGACAATCAAAGTCATTTGTTATCTTGATTGCTATGCATCCTGCGATCTTATACCTACAAATCAAACTATGATAAACTTATTTTCTCTATATTGACTTATACATAAGGCCCAGACCCGATTCATTCTTTTATTTTCTCTATTTTAGAGGTAGTTATAGTCTAGCTTGATAAGTATTTAGATTGAATCGCACGTGCTCGAGCTAGATTGAGCGATGCTAGCTCAAATACGGGGCCCTAATTTGGGCTTTGGCCCAATAATTGTTCGGAGCCAATCGATTAGCTTGTGAGAGGTGTACGACTAGAGTTAGTTTGCATCTATTTTCAGAAATTATTCCAAAAACAAATATCAGTTAGTACTTTAATTTTTTTTTTAATTCTTTCAAGAAAAAATGTATATAATAATAATATCTTTTAATCACTTCTTAAAACAACTACATTAAAAAATCGATCGTATGCTTCTTTCAGATTCACGTGTTCTATCATTCCAGGTATAAGTGGACCTACATTTTTTATATAAATCATCATATTCAGCCATAAATCATAGGGAAAATTACATAAAGGTATTATTTGGAGAGATTTAATTTCATTAAGTCAGACAAAAAAAAGTGTGCAACTAAATCCATTTTCTAGAGAACGTTATTCGCATAGATCCATCTTTTGAACCTTTGTTTTATTTTACTAAAATACTAATGGTTCCATCTCTAACCTTAATTAGAAGGTTAGAATTTCAAACTCATGAAACATCACACGATCTTACCTCACTCTCTTTCATTTCATCGACACAACCATTTCTACCATTCAACAGAGGGTTCTGTTCTTTTTTCAGACCCACGGGCTTGAGAAACTCTGGCCCATAAATCAACCTTCATCATCTTCTTCCCTGAGCTAGTCGTCACCCGTTCTTCGGCGCCGCCAACAGGGACGACAGACGTTTCATCACTGCTGCAACAAATCAATGGTGCAAGTAACTTCAGAGGACAATTCTCATATTCAAGTAGCATTGAACTAACGATTAATATCGTGAATTCGCATATGTGGAGATGTTCATTGTATACAAAACGTTTTTCAGATTTTTTTATTTTGTGCATATTGCATCGAATTTACTTGACCATTACTTTAATGAAAAATGTATTTCGGGTACTGAAAGTTGTCATGGGGTTAACATGCTTTGGATCTGAAGTATCATAAGTTACTTTTATAAGTCCGTGCACCAGTTAGTTTAAGTTCAATGCACCGGTTATTCGTGCACCATTAGGTTCATGCACCAGTTAGTTAAGTTTCGTGCATCAGTTACTATTATAAATTCATGCACCAGTTAGTTTAAGTTTCGTGCAACGATAAATTTTATAAGTTCGTGCACCATTAGATTCGTTCGTACACCAGTTAGTTTAAGTTTTGTGCACCAATTTGTTAAAATTATGTAATTGACTTATCTACTTTTACTCAACTATGGCTTCTCCGACTTGTTGCTCGAAATAGGAAACTTCAGTTTCAAACTGTGTGTAGCCAAGACCAATGGCGTAAAGAATCACAAAGACCTAGCAACAGCCGCGGGAAAGCACCGCGCGAAGACCCAGCAACAGCCACAGGAAAGAACCGTCGTTGCGCTGGAAAACACCGCCTCCAACCTCCGCCAAACTCCACCTCTCCAGAATCTCATATTCTCCATCGGCATTCACAACCCCCGAGAATCCATTATCACCATGGTGGTAAAGCCCCGTGGAGAGGTCAAACTAGACAACAACGACAGTTTTTTCCGGTTCAATGTCGACATGGAAACAGAAATTAGTGGAATTCGATGATTGAATGGTCTAAAAATCACGTGGAATGTGGTGTTTGAGGGATTTATACGTGTGTATACGGTGATGGATTTTGAGGAAAGCTTAGGTTTGTGATGGGGCTGGAATGGTGGTTTTCCAAGGAGCTTCCGTCAACAGGGTGTTGCTCAGGCTGCGCCACCATTGGGGGTTGATGGTGGATTTGAGGTTGGGGCTCTGGAAAAAAAATTATGATTGGGCAAAGAAAGAATTGGTGGAGAGAGGAGAAGATGAGCTGCATCTGAATCAACGAAGAAGACAAACGGAGGAAATGGACTATTTTGGTCAATTATCCAAAAATGGACCTAAGTCATTAAATGAGAGGCAGATAGTAGAGGTTGTAAAGTGGACGGTTCACAACTTTGTTTTGGAGGTGAATCAGGTTAATTCCGAACAGCTGACGAGAACTCTAATGTCATGTCAAACCTGAAAAGCGGATGAGAATAAGATGTCAAAAGCATCTGCTTAGGGTCATATTGCCTTTTCGATGACATTGTAGTTTAGGCTTGCCAATAGGCCTTTAGTCCCTAGTATTTTTTGGTTGATTAAAATAAACAAACTTTCTCCATGGAGTGTCAGTTAGCCTGAATTTCCTATCATGATCATACTAACGATTTTTAATTTAGAAAATATAAAATATATAAATAAGGAAAGCAATGATTCCGATCCACGATGGTTCGATAATCTCAATAAATATTCAAATTGAGGAAATTTTACACCACCAAGATTGTCTAAATGAAAGTGAATAAATATACAGTTACAGAAAAAGTATTTGAGAAGGTTATAAGAACATACCCACAAGATTATTTATCAAGAACTCTTAACGATTTAATACATGTAAGATAGTGGTCGATTAACATTCTTCAGTATCGATCATATGCACACCCACCTTCATGCCATTTCCAACCCGTAATCCATTTTAGCACATATTTTGTATTAAAATAGTGAAATTTCTGTATCAAACTCAAAACTCATCTCCAACTCATTTACTTCAAATTTTAGTTTAAATGGTCTCTACAATATTCCTTTAATTTTCTTATTTTTAACAAGTTTATATTTTTTAACAAATAGATTCAATCTATATAAATAAAGAATTAATATATTAAAACAATTATTTATTATTAATAATAATTATTTTAGTTTTATATTAAATAATTAAAATATATTTTTTCAAGTTTTACTCAGCAATATAACAATTCAATAAAACACTTAATTTTAAAATAATAAAACAAATTATAACAAAAAATTAAAAATTAAAACAAAAGCATAAACATAAAAAGAGGAGCTATTTGGAATACACCAAAATAACGCAAAACATAGCGTTGTGCTGGAAAACAATCCGGACAACGACCATTGTTGTTTTATGAGTGAACTAAAGAATAGTGTCCGGCCGGAGATGCTCACGTATCTTTGACACCACCCCTTCTGATAAACTCCAAACAATCTTCGATGGCATCTGAACAAAATGATTTGGAATGCGCTAGGGTTCTTGTCCTGGAATGATGGCGAACGTAAAGGTAGGGAAGTTGTTTATCATCAACCAAATCCCAGTTCTTGTTGCCACTCTTTTTTACTAATTTTCTCTTCAACGATCTCAGATCATTATTCTTGTACGAATATTTCCATTCTTCAATATTAATCCCGAATAGATGTAAAAACTTTTTGCACAGTTTTCTGATGGGAATTAATCTTCTCATGTTCAATCCAAAACCCTTCAATCCACAACAGTCTGGATGAACTCTGTCGCAACTCGTTTGACCCATTTTCATCTGTTGTTGATCCGTCCGAAAGAAAGTGTGTTTGAAATCCTTGTTGCAGGCCTATAAATTAAGTTGAGAATGGTGATGGGAGGTCTATTATAGTATTATTTCAACATTTCTTGGAGGGTATCGAAAACAATGTAAGGCAGCGCTTGCGCCAACAACTTCTTGCATTTTTGTTGGGTTCGACCTCTTTGTAACCTTTTTTATGAGGGTATCTTTCGTCTTTGCCAGAATACCTGTAGATATAAACAGTGTATTATTTTTATTTTAAACAGTAATCTACGTCTATTCTTCTCGAGGGAGGAACAGTGCATTTTACAATCTTCTCCGCTAAAGCTCCATCATTTTCCGTGCTTTCCATGGCGGATCTTCCATCTTCCAGCAGCGGAAATGCAACTGCTGAACCTTGACGTGGATTGCTTCAAGCATGCTGACGTTCCAATTGGGAGTGACTCCTCATGTGGTCGTGAACTGCTTTTTAAGAAGCAAAAGTTCTCTAACAAATTCTGCATTTGATACCATAAATCTTGGCTCACTGAGAGCTCCGTATTAAAAATGGCCTCCTCGACTCGTTGCAAGCCACCTCATTATTCTCTCCTCGTAGTCAAGACTTTCTCTTCAGCCCTCTGCTCTACTAAAGTACCCAAAACATCCCCCAGGAGCCCCAGTGTTTCCAGAGAAACGGAAAACTCCTCGTAGATCAATAAGTGGAGCTCGCCACCTAAGGGAAAAGGTGCTCGTCCTGAACCCGCCCGTCCCCAGCTGATAATCGGACTGGAACTTTTGCCATTGATAGGATTGTGCTTCGGTTACCTAATCTAGGGTTAGGTAACGATGATGGGCGAGAATTTTGGGGGAAATTTCAGAGGGGGTTGGATTGATCAATTTTTTCCCTAGGATTTCACATGCACCACTTCATTACTTCAACATTTTTAGCGAGAAAACTTGTCATGGTTTCCCATTTCATGATCGGGTATGTGATCTTCTTTAGAGCCATTTTTATTGCTTATCCCGATGTGTGCAGTTGTGCGTGTTAGAGGAGTTGGTTCTTTCATTGACCTACCCTTTCTTAATGAAGCAGTAAGCTTGACATGGTTTCCCATTTCATGATCGGGTGCAAACAATTGTTGTGATAGCTACTGATTGTCTCAGGAAATTGTTCTTTGTGCAAACAATATTGCCTGCAGGTTTGGGGAAATAAGTCTTCATGTTCATCATTTTTGTCAGATAAAACTTATTTTTATATTTTGTTGACTTTGTTCATAAGATTTTTATATTTGGTTGTTTATATTTAGGTGAATGTGTATTTACATGCACCTATTGATTCAAGTTATAATTGTGATGCATCAGTTATAATTGTATACACCAGTTATAATTTATATGCACCATTTATAATTACATGCATCAGTTATAATTGTATGTACCGGTTATAATTTACATGCACCACTTATAATTATGTGCACAAGTTATAATTGTATGCACCAGTTATAATTTAAATGCAACTTTGTTTTATGCTTGTGTATTTACATGCATCGTTAGTACATATCAAGTAAAATCATTACAAAAGATTTATTCAAGCATCGCATATTATATAATTGCAACTAAGTAGACTGGTGCATATGATATCACATGCACCAGTATAGTTAAATTGCATGCATCAGCATAAGTTAAATTGCACGCACCAGCATAAGTTAAGCTGCATGCACCAGAGTAGTTAAATTGCATGCACCACATCACCAGTGTAGTTAAATTGCATGCACCAGCCTACTTAAATTGCATGCACCAGCATAGTTAAATTGTATGCACCATGCTAGTTTCATTGCATGCACCAGCATAGTTAAATTGAATGCACAAATCTACTTAAACTGCATGCACCAGCAGAGTTAAATTGAATGTACCAGCCTAGTTTCATTGCATGCACAAGCATAGTTAAATTGCATGCACCAGCATAGTTAAATTGAATGCACGAGAAACTTACATAATCACAGGCGAGCTCTTTGATATCAATGTTTTGAATCCTTTTGTAAAAATCTTCAAGATTCCACTTAAGGAACATTGGATAAGGTTAGGCTGGACTGGATTTATGAGCTATGTCCTCTCATATAACCAATACTGTAAAGTATATAGAATCGATGTTATTATAAAAACATTAAGAAATAATTGTTGTTTAAAGATTGATTATAAAGACGTCTTACATGAAGCAATAGAACACAACCGGAGTGTTTTCAGAGTCAGTCTGTATCAGGCTGTTGAGCAATGTATTCAATATGTGTTTGGACCAATCGTAGCTGCAAATTATGTCCAGATCCTCAACAGCGATGTGTACACCCATGGAATGTTCAATGATTTTGTTGATATGAAAAAGACTGCAAGAATGTATAGAGCCACCAAACGAGCAACGTCATTGAAATCAGTATCAATGTTGCTTTGTACCTTTATTTTCAATTTTTTGTAGATTAAACTCTTGCTCGTCTTTATGTAATTTTATCTCCTTTATTTTCTAGAAAGCACCTATATAAGAATTCTGTACTTTTGTAATCCTGAAGCTGCGTATCAATGTCTTATTTAGCATCTCTCATTCCAAAGAGTATACACAGGTTACTTGTCCTGATTTTCATGGTATATACTCCGAATGTGAAATCTTGAGATTTTCTGTTGAAGCATCCAATGATGTCTTTTCCTAATAAGTCACGCTTTTTGCGATAGAGGACAATTATGTTGGAAAAAATGGAGTTCAATAAAGGCCAGAACGGTGCCTTCATTAGCACTTTGATGTGAACTTGAGTGAGTTCAAGTGTATTTATCTCTGTTATAACTGCCTGTAGGTTGGCACGATATGTGGTTTGTTTATTTCATTTCTTTGTAATTTCTTCTGAGCTTGGTGATGATGGAGGTGTAACTGAGAGAAAATTTAATGTTAGTTAAAAACTAAAACAAAGATTCCAATAAATTGAGTCTATAAGTGCATGTTAATTACATGCACCGATAGATTCATGCTATTTTAGCATAAAAAACTAAAAAATGCTCCAATGCTCTCAATTTTTTCATGCAGTGTTAATACATGTAATTAACATGCATCATCTGAGTGAGGATACTTTAGCATAAGGAGTGAGTACACCAAAGACAAATACAAATTGCCTCAATTTGTTCATGCACCGATAAAACAAATGTGTGAATTAATGTTGTGTATTTACATGCATCATTAGTATATATTTAGTAAAATCATTATAAAAGATATATTCAAGCATCATATGTCAATAAATGCAAATAATGGTCTATCAGTGCATGTGATATCATATGCACCAATAGAAAATGTGAATTATTTACATGTTGGATATATGCAACTGTTTTCTATCGGTGCATGTATTATATACATGCATAAAAAAATGTGAATTTGTGCATGTGTATTTACATGCACTGATAGATTCAAGTAGTACATGTTGGATAAATACAATTATTTTCGATAGGTGCATGTATTATACACATGCACCAATAGAAACCAACTGTGAATTAATGCTTGTGTATTTACATGAATCGTTAGTATATATCAAGCATGTACACATAAGTACCACTTTAGCATAAAACTAAAAACATGCTACATTTAACTCAATTTGTTCATGCAGTGTTAATACAGCAGACTAAGATTTAAAAAGTTGGTGCATGTAATATAAATGCACCATCCGAGTCTATCGATGCATGTTAATTACATGCACCTATAGACTCATGTTACTTTAGAAAAAAAAACTAAAAACATGCTCCAATGGTATCAATTTGTTCATGCGGTGTTAATACAACAGACTAAGATTTTAAAAAGTTGGTGCATGTAATATACATGCACAATCTGAGTCTATTGATGCATGTTACTTACATGTATCGATAGACTCTGGCTACTTTAGAATAAAAAAACTAAAAACATTTCTTCATGCGGTGTTAATAAGGTATTCAACAGTACTCATGCATTATAGACACAAGTGTTAGGAATCCATCATACAATATGCAGCGGAATTTAAAATTGGATTCCTACCAAAGGACCTATACAAAGTGATCATATCGAGATTGATTAAGAATCGTACCCTTGTAGCGTGTTTGTAGCAGAATCCTCGTTGCAAGTCCACGAGTCACGAACAAAGATTTGCACCTTCGTCTCTACGGTATCCACACGATCAAATCGAAAAGGTGTTCAAGAACAAGTTGCTAGACTCGTTCTTAAACAGGAACTAAACTCACGGTTCAAAACCGATCAATCGACAACCGTTCAAAAGCACTATTCACGGCGGCGGTGGCCGTGAGGTCGAGTGCAAGAGGCGACGGCCGAGAGTCAGGATGAGAGTGGCTATTAGGTTTTTTTGATGTGTAGGATTAATTCTTAATTAACCTTGTTATCAAATAATATATATGTTAGATTTAATTAAAGGCTTTCTTAAAGCCTCATTGGCCCATACCAATAATTAATTAAATCCATACATCTAATATATATAATTAACACTCTTCTTAATTAATTAATTCATCCAATGAATTATGTTGGAATCGAAGAGGGGGGGTGAATGAGATTCCTTGGCTACTTTAGCTTTTTAAAATGAGTTTGAAAAATAAAAGAGTTTTGCGCTTGCGGAAGCCTTTAGTCAATCGATAAATAAAAAGAATAAATAAATAAATGCGTAATGAAAAATAAAGCAATAAATAACAAAAGGATTTGTTATAGAAGTTCGACGATGAATCGCCTACGTCTCCTCTTCCCGGTTAGATAACCTCCAACCGAGGTTCCACTAGAATAAATGATCTTGGCCTTGAGGGCTCCAAGTTAGCCACAACCCAACTCTTCCCGAGTTTACAAAGCTCTTCCCGAGCACAATACTCTTCACGAGTACACAAAGCTCTTCACGAGCTACCAACACTCTTCACGAGTCTTCTTGGCCTTAAGGGCTCCAAGGATAGCCACAACACATGCACCAACTTTATTTGTTGGCGACTTTACAATTTTCCAACTTGCTTTGGTGTTGGAGGACCTTTACAAGAAACTCAATCAAACACCTTCAAGGTGTACCAATACGAAGAATCAAAACTCACACAACAAGAAATGAATTACAAACTCCAATACACACAAATGTATGAAGTTTGCAATGCTAAAGTAATTTGAATTGATCAAGGCTTTCTTGTAGTTTATAGTCTTGTTTCTTGCCTTCAAAAAGCTCCAAAAGATCCATATTTATAGTGTAGGAGGCCCCCAAAGCTCCTACTAGCCGTTGCTACACATAAGGCTTGAATCACGCCTCGATCGCCTCGGAAATCGCCTCAGACGATCACCCATCGCCAACCTTTAACGGTCAAATCTGGCCCAGATCGCCTCGGGCGATCTCCCCATCGCCTGGGCGATCATCAATGATAAACAAGGCCGTAGGTAAAGTTCTGGATCGCCTCGGGCGTTCCGTGCATCGCCTGGGGCGATCGCCCTTCAAAAAAATGGCCTAGGAAGCATTCTGGATCGCCTGGGGCGAGGTTGACCATCGCCTGGGGCGATCTGATCGCCAGCGTGCCCACCGTGCCATCGCTTCAGTCGATGGTGCGCAACATGGCTCGGATCGCCTGAGGTGATGGCCCGGATCGCCTGAGGTGATCTGCCAGATTTCAGCACTCTCAAACTTTGCACTATTCGACCATCGTAAGCTCATTTCTGGGAAAGGTGGTAAACATGAAAGTTGTAGCTCTTCCTCTTATCTAGGTGTGTACAAAATTTCATTGCATTTCATTAAGGTATGAAGAAATTATGCCCAAAATGCTACAGTCGCTCAAACCTTGCTACAATCTGCACTTGTTATGACTTCCATGACATTTTGCTCCATGATGCAATCCGAATTGGACTGAGATGTTCCAATATGAAATCTATCATATTGAGTTTGATTTCCAACCTCTTTGGATTCACCTTGTTCGGAGCATCGAGCCAAGAGATATAATCAAAACATTGCACTGCGCTCCAATTGGCTTCTATACGAATTTGCCCACCAACGGACCATTGGTTTGTGGGTCTTCATCCCATCATAAGAAATTGTTCCAACATCATTCCACACATGTTGAACACTTAAATTGGTTGTTCATAGATGTCATTCCTTCTCGTCCAAGCTCAATAGATTCCTTGATAAAAATCACCGCTTGTCCTATGAACTCGCATATGTTATTGTATAACTTGGGTTCTCTTCCATTGGTCTTCCCAACCAATTTATCAATATAACCCTGTACACTAAGTAGACATATTATTATAACAAATTCAAGTTTTGTTGATCATCAAAACTCAAAGATTAACCGGGGATAATTTAACGCATTAAACGCAACCATGCGTTTAAGGCTCAACAATCTCCCCCTTTTTGATGATCACAAAACTTGATAAACTTGAATAAGTAATATGCATGAAATGTGAGTAAAAATAACTCCCCCTTAACAATTGCATACACTACAAGTTAATCAAGCAAATAACTCTCCCCCTCAAACCATGCATACTCAAGCTCTCCCCCTTAAACTATGCATGAATTAAGGTTCAAGTTTATCACAAAATTCTCCCCCTTTTTGTGATAATCATAAAGCACAAAATTTAAATAACATAGTTCAATTATATGTTGCCACATAGCCATATTTCAACAATTTATACATGTTCCTCATCAAGCATGTAATAAGCATAAGATTTAATCAATGAGATGAAAAAAAACATGCGTTTAAGGCAATCAACAATGAATTCTAAATTTTGCAAAGTGTGCATATGTTCTACCATGAGTTCATGCACTTATGCCCAATAAACATTAAAAATATCAAAGCATTATTAGATAAGTTAACAAAACATATAATTGCAAATTTCCACATTGCATATTCAAATTTGAATTGTAGGCATATCAAGATATATATACCAAAAAGAGATAAGCAAGAATCATGCATCAAATAATTTATATGTGCATATGCTAAGGGGTTATGTATTTTACTACCAATGAATATTGAGCTTCATATTTATTGGTCACAATTAATTTGTGCCAATTAAATTTTGAATTGCTCTTTTAACATGTAAAAAATAAATTTTACCATCAATGACAAGAGTTTGTTCTTGTCATAGGTCCAACGCCTCGAGCCTCTTCTATAGTTGTGAATAATACAAACTCCTCCTTTGGGTTGCTTGGCCCTGTATCCTTCATTCCATTCTTGTCCCTACAAGACAAATTTACAATTGGAGGAACTTTGGTACCCATTTGATTTTTGGGTCCTAGGGGGTTAACTTTCAATGGCACTTTTGGAATCCATTTCCACCTCTTATTAGGTTGGTATTGGATTCTAGCAAACCTACACTTATTTTTAGTGTGGCCATTTTTGCAACAATAATTACAAGTAGGAGAATCATGCTTTGCATTGGCCAACAAGCTAGAAAAAGTTTTTGATTTGCTTGAAAAACCTAACCCGGCTTTGTCAAAGCTACAACGTTGCAAGCCAAGCAATTCATTCATCTTTTTACTACTTTCACTAAATTTGCAAAAAGATATCTTTAAAGAATTTAATTCATTTCTCAATGAATTATTTTCTTCATCTTTCTTAGCAATCTCAAGTTTGAGTAATTTGTTACTCATCTTGGTTTTGCCAAGAGCATCAATAAGATCATTATAAGACTCTAAAAGTTCATCAAATGAAGGTACCTCATTGTCACTTTCATCTCCTTCATCTCCAAGAGCCATTAGACATAGATTGGTGGCTTCTTCTTCATCGGAGTCGCTATCACTCCATGTGGCTATAAACGCTTTCTTCTTCCCTTTGTCCTCATTCTTCTTCCTAGGGCATTTGTTAGCATAATGACCTTTATCATTACAAATATAACAAGTTACCTCATTTTTGGATTCATTTTTGGTTGCACTTGAGGTCTTTGACTTGCTATGTTTGGTGAAGAGCTTCTTGAACTTCTTTGTGAATAGGATCATCTCCTCATCATCATCATCATCTTCTTCATCATCGGAGTGGTCTTTCCTTCCAACCAAGGCAATCCCATTTCTCTTGGATCTATCCTCCTCCTTTACTTCTCTCCTTGTGGCAACTTCAAGCTCATGAGTCACCAATGTGCCATGGAGCTCATCAAGATCATAGGAAGCACTTTCTCCTTTGTTGGACTCGATAATGGCCGTCCTCTTTGCATCCCATTCTTTAGGTAAGGCCCTTAGTGCTCTCCTCCATATTTGCTTTGGAGGGTACTTCTCTCCAAGTTGGGCAAGCTCATTTATGATAAGTGTGAGCCTCCTAAACATGGAATCCACCTCTTCTCCGGGCTCCATCTCAAACGTTTCATATTTGAGTTGTAGAAGGTCAATCTTGGTCTCCTTCACTTGATTGGTTCCTTCATGACAAATTTGTAATTTGTCCCATATCTCCTTAGCGGTTGAGCACATTGAGATCCGGTTGTACTCCTTCATATCTAAGGCACAATGCAAAATATTAATAGCTTTAGCATTTTGTGAAATTAATATCATATCCGCTCTAGTGAAATCGTCCATTTCTTTGGGAACACTTATTCCCCCAATTTCCTTTAAAGGAACATGTGGACCTTTCACTATGATCTTCCATAGGTCATAATCTACGGATTGGATGTATAGAGAAATTCTATTTTTCCAATAGCCGTAATTATCACTCGTGAAGAGCGGAGGGCGATTTGTCGATTGACCTTGAGCAAACTCATTTGCTAGATTAGCCATAAAAAGATTTGATTTAAAACAAAAATCAAATGGCTCTGATACCACTTGTTGGAATCGAAGAGGGGGGGTGAATGAGATTCCTTGGCTACTTTAGCTTTTTAAAATGAGTTTGTAAAAATAAAAGAGTTTTGCGCTTGCGGAAGCCTTTAGTCAATCGATAAATAAAAGAATAAATAAATAAATGCGTAATGAAAATAAAGCAATAAATAACAAAAGGATTTGTTATAGAAGTTCGGCGATGAATCGCCTACGTCTCCTCTTCCCGGTTAGATAACCTCCAACCGAGGTTCCACTAGAATCAATAGATCTTGGCCTTGAGGGCTCCAAGTTAGCCACAACCATAACTCTTCCCGAGTTTACAAAGCTCTTCCCGAGCACACTACTCTTCACGAGTACACAAAGCTCTTCCCGAGCTACCAATACCCTTCACGAGTATACAAAGCTCTTCCCGAGCTACCAACACTCTTCACGAGTCTTCTTGGCCTTAAGGGCTCCAAGGATAGCCACACACTTGCACCAACTAGACTTGTTGATGACTTTATAATTTTCCAACTTGCTTTGGTGTTGGAGGACCTTTACAAGAAATCAAACCAAAAGCACCTTCACGGTGTACTCACACGAAGAAACAAGACTCTAAGAAAGATAAGAATTACAAGCTCCAATACAACAACAATGTATGGAGATTGCAATGCAAATTCAAATAATAATTATCAAGACTTTGTGGAAGTTTGTAGGCTTGTTCCTTAGCTTCAAAATGCTCCAAAGCATCCATATTTATAGGGTAGAAGGCCCCCTAGGCTCCTACTAGCCGTTGCTAAACAAAAGGCTTGAATCACGCCTCGATCGCCTCGGAAATCGCCTCGGGCGATCACCCATCGCCACCCTTTAACGGTCAAATCTGGCCCAGATCGCCTCGGGCGATCTCCCCATCGCCTGGGGCGATCATCAATGATAAACAAGGCTGTAGGTAAAGTTCTGGATCGCCTCGGGCGTTCCGTGCATCGCCTGGGGCGATCGCCCTCAAAAAAATGGCCTAGGAGGCATTCTGGATCGCCTGGGGCGAGGTTGACCATCGCCTGGGGCGATCTGATCGCCAGCGTGCCCACCGTGCCATCGCTTCAGTCGATGGTGCGCAACATGGCTCGGATCGCCTGAGGTGATGGCCCGGATCGCCTGAGGTGATCTGCCAGATTTCAGCACTCTCAAACTTTGCACTATTCGACCATCTTAAGCTCATTTCTGGGAAAAGTGATAAACATGAAAGTTGTAGCACTTCCTCTTATCTAGGTGTGTACAAAATTTCATTGCATTTTATTAAGGTATGAATAAGTTATGCCCAAAATTCTACAGTCGCTCAAACCTTGCTACAATCTGCACTTGTTATGACTTCCATGACATTTTGCTCCATGATGCAATCCGAATTGGACTGAGATGTTCGAATATGAAATCTATCATATTGAGTTTTATTTCCAACCACTTTGGATTCACCTTGTTCGGAGCATCGAGCCAAGATATATAATCAAAACATTGCACTGCGCTCCAATTGGCTTCTATACGAATTTTGCCCACCAACGGACCATTGGTTTGTGGGTCTTCATCCCATCATAAGAAATTGTTCCAACATCATTCCACACATTTTGAACACTTAAATTGGTTGTTCATAGATGTCATTCCTTCTCGTCCAAGCTCAATAGATTCCTTGATAAAAATCACCGCTTGTCCTATGAACTCGCATATGTTATTGTATAACTTGGGTTCTCTTCCATTGGTCTTCCCAACCAATTTATCAATATAACCCTGTACACTAAGTAGACATATTAGTATAACAAATGCAAGTTTTGTTGATCATCAAAACTCAAAGATTAACCGGGGATAATTTAACGCATTAAACGCAACCATGCGTTTAAGGCTCAACAATCTCCCCCTTTTTGATGATCACAAAACTTGATAAACTTGAATAAGTAATATGCATGAAATGTGAGTAAAAATAACTCCCCCTTAACAATTGCATACACTACAAGTTAATCAAGCAAATAACTCTCCCCCTCAAACCATGCATACTCAAGCTCTCCCCCTTAAACTATGCATGAATTAAGGTTCAAGTTTATCACAAAATTCTCCCCCTTTTTGTGATAATCAAAAAGCACAAAATTTAAATAAACATAGTTCAATTATATGTTGCCACATAGCCATATTTCAACAATTTACACATGTTCCTCATCAAGCATGTAATAAGCATAAGATTTAATCAATGAGATGAAAAAAAAACATGCGTTTAAGGCAATCAACAATGAATTCTAAATTTTGCAAAGTGTGCATATGTTCTACCATGAGTTCATGCACTTATGCCCAATAAACATTAAAAATATCAAAGCATTATTAGATAAGTTAACAAAACATATAATTGCAAATTTCCACATTGCATATTCAAATTTGAATTTTAGGCATATCAAGATATATATACCAAAAAGAGATAAGCAAGAATCATGCATCATAATAATTTATATGTGCATATGATAAGGGGTTATGCATTTTACTACCAATGAATATTGAGCTTCATATTTATTGGTCACAATTAATTTGTGCCAATTAAATTTTGAATTGCTCTTTTAACATGTAAAAAGTAAATTTTACCCTCGATGACAAGAGTTCGTTCTTGTCATTGGTCCAACGCCTCATGCCTCTTCTATAGTGGTGAATAATACAAACTCCTCCTTTGAGTTGCTTGACCCTTCATCCTCCATTCCATTTTTGTTCCTACAAGATAAATTTACAATAGGAGGAACTTTGGTACCCATTTGATTTTTGGGTCCTTGAGGGTTAACTTTCAAAGGCACTTTTGGAATCCATTTCCACCTCTTATTAGGTTGGTATTGGATTCTAGCAAACCTACATTTATTCTTAATATGACCATCTTTGCAACAATAAGTGCAAGTAGGAGAATCATGCTTAGCATTGGCAAACAAGCTTGAAAATGTTTTTGATTTGCTTGAGAAGCCTAAACCGGCTTTATCAAAGCTACAACGTTGCAAGCCAAGCAATTCATTCATTTTTAAACTACTTTCACTAAATTTGCAAAATGATACCTTTAAAGAATTTAATTCATTTTTCAATGAATTATTTTATTCATCTTTCTTAGCAATCTCAAGTTTGAGTAATTTGTTACTCATCTTGGATTTGCCAAGAGCATCTATAAGTTCATGGTAGGAATCTAATAATTCATTAAATGAAGGTACCTCATCGTCGCTTTCATCTCCTTCATCTCCAAGAGCCATTAAACAAAGATTTGTGGCTTCTTCTTCATCGGAGTCGCTATCACTCCATGTGGCTATAAACGCCTTCTTCTTCCCTTTGTCCTCATTCTTCTTCCTAGGACATTTGTTAGCATAATGGCCTTTATCTTGACAATTATAACAAGTTACCTCATTTTTGGATTCTTGTTTGGTAGCATTGGAGGTCTTTGACTTGCTATGTTTGTTGAAGAACTTCTTGAACTTCTTTGTGAACAAGATCATCTCTTCATCATCATCGTCTTCTTCATCATCGGAATGGTCTTTCCTTCCAACCAAGGCGATCCCCTTTCTCATAGATCTATCATCCTCCTTTATTCCTTTTCTTGTAGATACTTCAAGTTCATGGGTCACCAATGTGCCATGAAGCTCATCAAGGTCATAAGATGCGTTCTCCCCTTTGTTGGACTCGATGATGGCCGTCCTCTTGGCATCCCATTCCTTTGGTAAGGCTCTTAGTGCTCTCCTCCATATTTGCTTTGGAGGATACTTCTCTCCAAGTTGAGCAAGCTCGTTGATAATTAGGGTGAGCCTCCTAAACATAGAATCCACCTCTTCTCCGGACTCCATCTCAAATGTCTCATATTTGAGTTGTAGAAGATCAATCTTGGTCTCCTTCACTTGATTTGTTCCTTCATGACAAATTTGTAATTTGTCCCATATCTCCTTTGCCGTTGAGCACATCGAGATCCGGTTGTACTCCTTCATATCTAAAGCACAATGTAAAATATTAATAGCTTTAGCATTTTGAGAAATTAAAATCATATCCGCTCTAGTGAAATCGTCCATTTCTTTGGGAGTACTTATTCCCCCAACTTCCTTTAAAGGAATATGTGGACCTTTCACTATGATCTTCCAAGGTCATAATCTACGGATTGGATATATAGAGAAATTCTATTTTTCCAATACCCGTAGTTATCACCCGTGAAGAGCGGAGGTCTATTTGTCGATTGACCTTGAGCAAACTCATTTGCTAGATTAGCCATAAAAAAGATTTGATTTAAAAACAAAAATCAAATGGCTCTGATACCACTTGTTGGAATCGAAGAGGGGGGGTGAATGAGATTCCTTGGCTACTTTAGCGTTTTAAAATGAGTTTGTAAAAATAAAATATTTTGCGCTTGCGGAAGCCTTTAGTCAATCGATAAATGCAAAGAATAAAATAAATAAATGCGTAAAGGAAATAAAGCAATAAATAACAAAAGGATTTGTTATAGAAGTTCGGCGATGAATCGCCTACGTCTCCTCTTCCCGGTTAGATAACCTCCAACCGAGGTTCCACTAGAACAATAGATCTTGGCCTTGAGGGCTCCAAGTTAGCCACACAATAACTCTTCCCGAGTTTACAACGCTCTTCCCGAGCACACTACTCTTCCCGAGTACACAACGCTCTTCCCGAGCACAATACCCTTCACGAGTATACAAAGCTCTTCCCGAGCTACCAACACTCTTCACGAGTCTTCTTGGCCTTAAGGGCTCCAAGGATAGCCACACACTTGCACCAACTAGACTTGTTGATGACTTTATAATTTTCCAACTTGCTTTGGTGTTGGAGGACCTTTACAAGAAATCAAACCAAAAGCACCTTCACGGTGTACTCACACGAAGAAACAAGACTCTAAGAAAGATAAGAATTACAAGCTCCAATACAACAACAATGTATGGAGATTGCAATGCAAATTCAAATAATAATTATCAAGACTTTGTGGAAGTTTGTAGGCTTGTTCCTTAGCTTCAAAATGCTCCAAAGCATCCATATTTATAGGGTAGAAGGCCCCCTAGGCTCCTACTAGCCGTTGCTAAACAAAAGGCTTGAATCACGCCTCGATCGCCTCGGAAATCGCCTCGGGCGATCACCCATCGCCACCCTTTAACGGTCAAATCTGGCCCAGATCGCCTCGGGCGATCTCCCCATCGCCTGGGGCGATCATCAATGATAAACAAGGCTGTAGGTAAAGTTCTGGATCGCCTCGGGCGTTCCGTGCATCGCCTGGGGCGATCGCCCTCAAAAAAATGGCCTAGGAAGCATTCTGGATCGCCTGGGGCGAGGTTGACCATCGCCTGGGGCGATCTGATCGCCAGCGTGCCCACCGTGCCATCGCTTCAGTCGATGGTGCGCAACATGGCTCGGATCGCCTGAGGTGATGGCCCGGATCGCCTGAGGTGATCTGCCAGATTTCAGCACTCTCAAACTTTGCACTATTCGACCATCTTAAGCTCATTTCTGGGAAAAGTGATAAACATGAAAGTTGTAGCACTTCCTCTTATCTAGGTGTGTACAAAATTTCATTGCATTTTATTAAGGTATGAATAAGTTATGCCCAAAATTCTACAGTCGCTCAAACCTTGCTACAATCTGCACTTGTTATGACTTCCATGACATTTTGCTCCATGATGCAATCCGAATTGGACTGAGATGTTCGAATATGAAATCTAGCATATTGAGTTTTCTTTCCAACCACTTTGGATTCACCTTGTTCGGAGCATCGAGCCAAGATATATAATCAAAACATTGCACTGCGCTCCAATTGGCTTCTATACGAATTTGCCCACCAACGGACCATTGGTTTGTGGGTCTTCATCCCATCATAAGAAATTGTTCCAACATCATTCCACACATTTTGAACACTTAAATTGGTTGTTCATAGATGTCATTCCTTCTCGTCCAAGCTCAATAGATTCCTTGATAAAAATCACCGCTTGTCCTATGAACTCGCATATGTTATTGTATAACTTGGGTTCTCTTCCATTGGTCTTCCCAACCAATTTATCAATATAACCCTGTACACTAAGTAGACATATTAGTATAACAAATGCAAGTTTTGTTGATCATCAAAACTCAAAGATTAACCGGGGATAATTTAACGCATTAAACGCAACCATGCGTTTAAGGCTCAACAATCTCCCCCTTTTTGATGATCACAAAACTTGATAAACTTGAATAAGTAATATGCATGAAATGTGAGTAAAAATAACTCCCCCTTAACAATTGCATACACTACAAGTTAATCAAGCAAATAACTCTCCCCCTCAAACCATGCATACTCAAGCTCTCCCCCTTAAACTATGCATGAATTAAGGTTCAAGTTTATCACAAAATTCTCCCCCTTTTTGTGATAATCAAAAAGCACAAAATTTAAATAAACATAGTTCAATTATATGTTGCCACATAGCCATATTTCAACAATTTACACATGTTCCTCATCAAGCATGTAATAAGCATAAGATTTAATCAATGAGATGAAAAAAAAACATGCGTTTAAGGCAATCAACAATGAATTCTAAATTTTGCAAAGTGTGCATATGTTCTACCATGAGTTCATGCACTTATGCCCAATAAACATTAAAAATATCAAAGCATTATTAGATAAGTTAACAAAACATATAATTGCAAATTTCCACATTGCATATTCAAATTTGAATTTTAGGCATATCAAGATATATATACCAAAAAGAGATAAGCAAGAATCATGCATCATAATAATTTATATGTGCATATGATAAGGGGTTATGCATTTTACTACCAATGAATATTGAGCTTCATATTTATTGGTCACAATTAATTTGTGCCAATTAAATTTTGAATTGCTCTTTTAACATGTAAAAAGTAAATTTTACCCTCGATGACAAGAGTTCGTTCTTGTCATTGGTCCAACGCCTCATGCCTCTTCTATAGTGGTGAATAATACAAACTCCTCCTTTGAGTTGCTTGACCCTTCATCCTCCATTCCATTTTTGTTCCTACAAGATAAATTTACAATAGGAGGAACTTTGGTACCCATTTGATTTTTGGGTCCTTGAGGGTTAACTTTCAAAGGCACTTTTGGAATCCATTTCCACCTCTTATTAGGTTGGTATTGGATTCTAGCAAACCTACATTTATTCTTAATATGACCATCTTTGCAACAATAAGTGCAAGTAGGAGAATCATGCTTAGCATTGGCAAACAAGCTTGAAAATGTTTTTGATTTGCTTGAGAAGCCTAAACCGGCTTTATCAAAGCTACAACGTTGCAAGCCAAGCAATTCATTCATTTTTAAACTACTTTCACTAAATTTGCAAAATGATACCTTTAAAGAATTTAATTCATTTTTCAATGAATTATTTTATTCATCTTTCTTAGCAATCTCAAGTTTGAGTAATTTGTTACTCATCTTGGATTTGCCAAGAGCATCTATAAGTTCATGGTAGGAATCTAATAATTCATTAAATGAAGGTACCTCATCGTCGCTTTCATCTCCTTCATCTCCAAGAGCCATTAAACAAAGATTTGTGGCTTCTTCTTCATCGGAGTCGCTATCACTCCATGTGGCTATAAACGCCTTCTTCTTCCCTTTGTCCTCATTCTTCTTCCTAGGACATTTGTTAGCATAATGGCCTTTATCTTGACAATTATAACAAGTTACCTCATTTTTGGATTCTTGTTTGGTAGCATTGGAGGTCTTTGACTTGCTATGTTTGTTGAAGAACTTCTTGAACTTCTTTGTGAACAAGATCATCTCTTCATCATCATCGTCTTCTTCATCATCGGAATGGTCTTTCCTTCCAACCAAGGCGATCCCCTTTCTCATAGATCTATCATCCTCCTTTATTCCTTTTCTTGTAGATACTTCAAGTTCATGGGTCACCAATGTGCCATGAAGCTCATCAAGGTCATAAGATGCGTTCTCCCCTTTGTTGGACTCGATGATGGCCGTCCTCTTGGCATCCCATTCCTTTGGTAAGGCTCTTAGTGCTCTCCTCCATATTTGCTTTGGAGGATACTTCTCTCCAAGTTGAGCAAGCTCGTTGATAATTAGGGTGAGCCTCCTAAACATAGAATCCACCTCTTCTCCGGACTCCATCTCAAATGTCTCATATTTGAGTTGTAGAAGATCAATCTTGGTCTCCTTCACTTGATTTGTTCCTTCATGACAAATTTGTAATTTGTCCCATATCTCCTTTGCCGTTGAGCACATCGAGATCCGGTTGTACTCCTTCATATCTAAAGCACAATGTAAAATATTAATAGCTTTAGCATTTTGAGAAATTAAAATCATATCCGCTCTAGTGAAATCGTCCATTTCTTTGGGAGTACTTATTCCCCCAACTTCCTTTAAAGGAATATGTGGACCTTTCACTATGATCTTCCAAAGGTCATAATCTACGGATTGGATATATAGAGAAATTCTATTTTTCCAATACCCGTAGTTATCACCCGTGAAGAGCGGAGGTCTATTTGTCGATTGACCTTGAGCAAACTCATTTGCTAGATTAGCCATAAAAAAGATTTGATTTAAAAACAAAAATCAAATGGCTCTGATACCACTTGTTGGAATCGAAGAGGGGGGGTGAATGAGATTCCTTGGCTACTTTAGCGTTTTAAAATGAGTTTGTAAAAATAAAATATTTTGCGCTTGCGGAAGCCTTTAGTCAATCGATAAATGCAAAGAATAAAATAAATAAATGCGTAAAGGAAATAAAGCAATAAATAACAAAAGGATTTGTTATAGAAGTTCGGCGATGAATCGCCTACGTCTCCTCTTCCCGGTTAGATAACCTCCAACCGAGGTTCCACTAGAACAATAGATCTTGGCCTTGAGGGCTCCAAGTTAGCCACACAATAACTCTTCCCGAGTTTACAACGCTCTTCCCGAGCACACTACTCTTCCCGAGTACACAACGCTCTTCCCGAGCACAATACCCTTCACGAGTATACAAAGCTCTTCCCGAGCTACCAACACTCTTCACGAGTCTTCTTGGCCTTAAGGGCTCCAAGGATAGCCACACACTTGCACCAACTAGACTTGTTGATGACTTTATAATTTTCCAACTTGCTTTGGTGTTGGAGGACCTTTACAAGAAATCAAACCAAAAGCACCTTCACGGTGTACTCACACGAAGAAACAAGACTCTAAGAAAGATAAGAATTACAAGCTCCAATACAACAACAATGTATGGAGATTGCAATGCAAATTCAAATAATAATTATCAAGACTTTGTGGAAGTTTGTAGGCTTGTTCCTTAGCTTCAAAATGCTCCAAAGCATCCATATTTATAGTGTAGAAGGCCCCCTAGGCTCCTACTAGCCGTTGCTAAACAAAAGGCTTGAATCACGCCTCGATCGCCTCGGAAATCGCCTCGGGCGATCACCCATCGCCACCCTTTAACGGTCAAATCTGGCCCAGATCGCCTCGGGCGATCTCCCCATCGCCTGGGGCGATCATCAATGATAAACAAGGCCGTAGGTAAAGTTCTGGATCGCCTCGGGTGTTCCGTGCATCGCCTGGGGCGATCGCCCTCAAAAAAATGGCCTAGGAAGCATTCTGGATCGCCTGGGGCGAGGTTGACCATCGCCTGGGGCGATCTGATCGCCAGCGTGCCCACCGTGCCATCGCTTCAGTCGATGGTGCGCAACATGGCTCGGATCGCCTGAGGTGATGGCCCGGATCGCCTGAGGTGATCTGCCAGATTTCAGTACTCTCAAACTTTGCACTATTCGACCATCTTAAACTCATTTCTGGGAAACGTGGTAAACATGAAAGTTGTAGCACTTCCTCTTATCTAGGTGTGTACAAAATTTCATTGCATGTTATTAAGGTATGAATAAGTTATGCCCAAAATTCTACAGTCGCTCAAACCTTGCTACAATCTGCACTTGTTATGACTTCCATGACATTTTGCTCCATGATGAAATCCGAATTGGACTGAGATGTTCGAATATGAAATCTAGAATATTGAGTTTTCTTTCCAACCACTTTGGATTCACCTTGTTCGGAGCATCGAGCCAAGAGATATAATCAAAACATTGCACTGCGCTCCAATTGGCTTCTATACGAATTTGCCCACCAACGGACCATTGGTTTGTGGGTCTTCATCCCATCATAAGAAATTGTTCCAACATCATTCCACACATTTTGAACACTTAAATTGGTTGTTCATAGATGTCATTCCTTCTCGTCCAAGCTCAATAGATTCCTTGATAAAAATCACCGCTTGTCCTATGAACTCGCATATGTTATTGTATAACTTGGGTTCTCTTCCATTGGTCTTCCCAACCAATTTATCAATATAACCCTGTACACTAAGTAGACATATTAGTATAACAAATGCAAGTTTTGTTGATCATCAAAACTCAAAGATTAACCGGGGATAATTTAACGCATTAAACGCAACCATGCGTTTAAGGCTCAACAAGTTCCCTCGAAGCGGGGCGGATGAAAAGTCAGAAACTGTGTTAGGCTCAATTCTCTAGGTAGTGATGGTTGTGCAATGGTTCAATACCCACAGCTGGTGGTGGTAGGGGATTAGTCTGTGCGATACTAGCATTCACACTCCCACATCACCACCTCCTCATTTAGGTGTTCTGGATTTTGGCTGCCATGCTGTAATACAAGGGTTAACAACAATTCATATGTTACACCGTTAGATAACATGGATAACAATACTCCAAGCATAGTATAACAAATATATACAAATATGCACCAATGCATAAACATGCTCATAAGTGAACACTTAGCCAACATGTTTGCTAAGTCTACCATTCACTCATTCCTGGGTTCTCTAACCACTGCTCTGATACCACTAATGTAAGGTCTCGCTACCTTAAGTGTGGATTAAAGGCATAAGTAGAGCTAAGCATTCATAAATCAGAGTATAAAGTTCATGTTGATGCCTTGAGCTATTAGAATTACAGTGCCAAAAATCAATTCCAAAAAGATTAATTACATTCCCATTGGTAGCGCTTATCGCATATGCCCAAATTAACCCTTCTCAAGTTAACATCAGTAAATATGTAGTAGCGTGTGTAGGGATCGATCCCACAGGGAATGATGAATTTTTCATGTCAATAGTGCCAACAAATATTAAAAAGGGGATTTTTGAATTTATTACTACTACTAAGCAAAGTATATGAATTAAACTAATTAGCAAAATTAACTAACGTGATTAAAATTATGAGAGAAAAGTGAATCTAGGTTTTCAGTCGACTTTACGTTGGATTTATGCATTCAATCATCGATTATCACAAAAGATGTAATTTTTACTTGAATATTCATCATTAGAGATTCAACTCTTATCTTACCTTATGCCTAGTTAAAATAGCCCAAGCGTTCTATATTAACCTGTATTGTTATATCGATCAAAACAACAGCAGTTGAGATTTTATTAACAATAGCTTTCAATTCTATTAAGAATGATGAACCTAGACAACATAATCCAAGTGTCTATGTTTAATCTAGTTAAGTGTTTTTCCTAAGAATTTAACAACACCAACAGCAGTCAATTATCAATCTTAGTTGCTTCAAAGGCCAAGCATTAGATTGCATGTAATATTATTAGCCGGCCAATCTTATAATCAAAACACAACAATCATGGCATTAAAATCAGAAAAGCACATGATACTCAATAAAATAAATATAAGAACATCAATCTCATGAAAAAACATTAAATCCAAGGTATTGTCTTCCTTCAACCAAGAATCAAAAGTGTTTAGCCTTGCATAATCAAATCAAAAACAATAAAATCTACCCCAGAAAACATCAAACTAATAGGAAAAGAAATAGTTACTAAAGCGAAGTACGATTCCAGAGTGTCGCTTCCGTCTTCGTTCTTCGAGTTGTTCTTCAAAAATTGAGAGTAAAATAAAATCTAATGTCTAAACTATGTTGGTCTCCTCAAAATATGACTATTCATATGATTTAAGGTCCCCAATTTCGTCCAAAGATGGTGGGAATCTGATATTGTAGGTAAAATCTATCCAAGATGGCAAAAAAATCAAGTTTCCAATATTTCCAAAACTCGTCTAGCGATCGATCGCCTCAGACTAGCAATCGATCGCCTCAGACTAGCGATCGATCGCTAGCTTTATTTTTTTCGGGAAATCTCTTCGGGCGATCGATCACCTCTTTGTAGCGATCGATCGCTTGGCTCCAGTGGGGTTTGGCGATCGATCGCCTCATTCTTGCAATCGATCGCTGATTCGTGTAAATTGTTGCTCAACTTTCTGTCCGAAGGCGATCGATCTCCTCATCAATGCAATCGATCTCTTCATCGAAATTACACTTTTGGCCTTTTTCTTGATCAACCTTGAGTCCTTATCATCTCCATATCTTTCCTTGGTCTTTATACATCGTTTTAGCTCGAATTCTTCGATTTCACCTACAATTACACAAATATACGATTAGGTAGCATATGCATCAAATTATCCATTAAAACATACCAAATCGTAGACAATTAAACGCAATAGATGTGTCTATTCCTAGTCACATCAAACTCCCCCATACTTACTCTTTACTCGACCTTGAGTAAATCAGACAAAACTATAATATTTTTTGTTGGCTCGTAGCGTCATAACAAAATGACTTGTTCTCACTTTAATGCCTCAACAATTTTAAAACATGCATAGTAATGAAAGGCGGTGAGAAATTAACAGTGGAACAAGTTCAATCCCTAAACATGTCATTCTTAAGAAAGTAGAGAACGTGTGTGTGTGGTCATAAACAAGAGTCATATGCAAATTATAGATCCAACAAATGTAAACCCACAATAGTTCAAGTTGTACACCAACACAAGTATAAGCTCACTTGCACAGTCTTCTCCACTATCTTAGCCACTTGCAAACATAAATCAAGTAGGTCTTTATTAGCTTGTAGCTTGGCCTAGGTATTTGCTTATGAAAGAAAGTTGGATATATCAAGCAAGAGAGTATGATGATATGCACAGTAATTAGCTTCTCTTCTTACATGATTTTTTTCAAACCTTGTTCATTTCTCAAGGTTTAACTCAATTCTTTTCTTCTTTTGTGCATTGGCTCCCCTTGGAGTCATGTTTTTTTTTTGCAATTCTCTTCAAGGCATCCCTTTTCTTTCATGCATTTCATTCTTTTGACAATGAAGCTCAAAACATATGAATCAATGAATACATAAGTGCATGTGAACGAAACACGCCATACTCCCTTCAAAGGTGTGGATTAAAATCACATTTAGGCTTATTAGGGAAGAATGATAAGCTAGTCAAAGAATGTTGAATCGTGGTTGTTTGTATGCTTAGCATAAAACCATTATTTTGCATTAAAGCTCAAAAAGGGTACTAGTGATTGATCTTTACATGGTAGGCTTGAAAGGCTCAAACGCATCAAAGATTGCCTATATCACCTTCGTGTTTGCAAGTAGTCTAGACATACGCCTCAAAGAGCATGTAGTTAAGTTCTAGCATGTATTAGAGACTTCTTAAGACTATCACAAAGTTCACACAATCTTCACTAAGCTATGCACACTTCAGAAGTCATGACAATAATGTGCTCAAAATATTCAACTACTATGTCAAAGCAAAATTTGCATTAGAGCTCAAAGTGTTACAAGGTTAACAATTCATCTATGTTCAAAAACATGCATGTCATCAATTTGGTTTCATCATGGGCTAGTGATTCCAAGCATGCATTCATTACTAACTATGAGCTCAAAATTTTCAAATTTTTCGATTTTTATTTATTTTTGTAATAGGAAAGCAATAACACACCACTAATCCCTTCCCATACTTAAATCTTACATTGTCCCTAATGTAAGGCAAAAATATAAGAAAAGAGAAAAGTCTAACTATGAAAGCAATAAAAATAAAAATAAAAGGGAGAAAGGAAACTAACTCCCCTTGGGTTGCCTCCCAAGCAGCGCCTCTGTTTAACGTCGGTGGCCCGACGCCAGTCCTCTATCAAGATGGGTGATGCGGTGTCGCTCTATCCTTCTTTTTCCACCTCAATATCTTCCTTAAGTCCCTTGAATATCGGTTTGTTTACCTTTGAGTGTGCGTCCCAAGTCTTTGTTACTCCTCCAGCATTTGTTGATTGATGTGGTCTGTCTGGAAGGGTGTTTCTTTTCAATGGTATGATCCTGCAACTGAGAATATTGTAAGGACCCTAATCCTTAAGTGCGGAATCAAGGCATAATAGAGCTAATATAAATGATCAGAGTGAGAAATAACGTGTTGAGTCTATGAGCTTAAGCATTACATGCCAAAATAAGGACTATCAAAAATTGGTTAATTACATTCCAATCAATGAATGTTCAATTATAGTTTTATACTACTCCTAGAGTAGATACTATCCAATTAATCCTGTCCTTCAGTCTCAATAGAATGCTCGTCAAGTTCACCACCTCAACCCGTTCAAGCCCTTCTATCATGCCAAAAAGGTACCTACAAGGACAACCCCCAAACATGAGCAATAATAATCATTCATATTCAATACAATATGAAGATAAAGCGTAAATGCATAATCATAATAAAACACTTCCTGTTTTCCCATGCATTTCAAACGCTTCCCGTTTGGTTGTCCCTGTACCATAACTCATGAGTATAATCAATAGATTATTTTAAATGGTCTAAACATGTCATGAACATATACCATTTCACCAATCCAAATACTGATCACCAATCCCTAGTCTGTCCATCACAATGTATTTTAATGCCCCTCGCTTATTTACATATAGACGGCATAGGATAACCTCGCTTCAATGGACTGCGGGACTCCCACCCCTCGCCTCTCATTGAGCGGCAAATACCCTTTCCTAGTCCTATATGATAACCACGCTCAAATGTGACATGCGGCGCTCCCACCCCTCGCTTCACATTTAGCGGAACCAAACCAAATAGCGGCAAGCATTAAAATCATCAAGGGATGACCACGACTCATGGGATATGCACCAATAATCATATGCATCTATAAACATCATGCATAACATGTATTTGCATCCACTATGCAACACCACATATATACTTGCATCCACAATGCATAAACAATAAGTATATAAGATACATGTACCGTTGGGGTGCCCGTACGTCCACTACGTACCTTTCCAAAAGTGGAATTGATCTGGCTTCAGTTCCTCGGTTGTGTTGCTACCTGGGATGGTTCTACACAATCACACAACCCCATATTAGAAGCCAAATAATAGCCAAATACCAAAAATTTGACAAAATAAACCATTTTCCAAAATTCCACAGGCGGCGATCGATCGCTTCCCTCAGGCGATCGATCGCCTCAAAATTATCACTGTGGCGATCGGTCGCCCCAAACATGGCGATCGATCGCCATCCCTTTGAAAAACCTACTGCCTCTTGGCGATCGGTCGCCTCATTTTAGGCGATCGATCGCCTAACACGCAAAAATGTTACTGCCCCTCGGCGATCGGTCGCCTCTTTTCAGGCGATCGGTCGCCTCGCGCAGACACGCGATTTTTCACCATTTTTGCTTCCAAAAACCTTCCAATCCATCCCAATACTTAACCCAACCAACCAACAACATAAATATCAACATAAACCACCAAAACATACTTCAAAACAAGTATAAATCCCTTAACCAAAACCACAACAACCCAACACAAACCCATTTCAAAATCATTAAAAACCCTTCCAAAACTAACCCAAACACAATAAAAATGACAATGAGGCATCCATACCTCTTGGGGACCTCAAATCACCCAACAATCTTCACAAATCAAGACTTTTGGAAGGTTTTCTCTTCACCCTTGAGCTCAAAAACGAAAATGGAAGGAGGAGGGTTTGTGGGTTTTGATTTGGTAAAGTGAAAGTAATTTGGTAAAGGTGGGGTTGAGTATAAAAGGGTTGGGTTTAATTAAAAAGCATACCAACAATTCCATGGTGTATAAAACACCCCAACATGATATTTTTCAAAGCATTTACTCATAATGCACCAAATATCAATTAAACACATGATTTCTAATCAATTGCTACCAAAGGCAAATAAATCATGCTTCCAATAATATTTACCCAACATGCACCACATGCACCCTGAAATGCAACCCCGGGTCACCCATCCACGTGACCATGCATTTCCATAAGGTAAATAAATTCCAACACATAGTTAATTACTACCATAATTAATCATATAATCACAATTAATGCACCAAATGCAATTAACCATTTCGGGGATATCACAATACTCCCCTACTTATAATATTTCGTCCTCGAAATCACATGCACTTACCCCAAAAGGAAACTAAACATAAACACATACCAGAGAATAGTTCCGGGTAGTGCTGCACCATATGCCGCTCCGTCTCCCACGTAGCCTCCTCGACACCCCTGCGATCCCACTGAACCTTGATCATAGGTATCACTTTGTTCCGAAGTCTACGGTCTGCTCGATCCAGAATCCTGACAGGCCGTTCCACATAAGATATATCGGACTCTAACTGAACTTCGGAAGGCTGTAACACATGAGACGGATCCGGCTCATACTTCCGCAGCATCGATACATGAAACACATCATGTATACCAGATAAAGAAGGCGGCAAAGCCAGTCGGTAAGCTAAGGTGCCAATGCGCTGTAAGATCTCGTACGGTCCAACATACCTCGGAGACAGTTTCCCGCGCATCCCAAATCGCACAACGCCCCTGAAAGGCGAGATCTTCAAAAAGACCTTATCTCCCAACTGAAATTCCAACGGTCTCCGTCGTTTATTTGCATAAGCTGCCTGTCTGTCCTGGGCCGCTTTCATTTTCTGCCTTATTGTCTTTATCTTTTCTTCCATCTCTCGAATCAACTCCGGTCCTCCGACCGATCTGCGGTCCAAATCATCCCAACACAAGGGTGATCTACACCGTCTGCCATAAAGAGCTTCAAACGGAGCCATCTGAATACTCGCCTGGTAGCTATTGTTATACGAAAACTCTACCAAAGGCACTGAATCCTGCCAAGAGGCATCGAACTCCAAAACACAAGCTCTTAACATGTCCTCGAGCGTCTGGATAGTGCGCTCGGTCTGGCCATCCGTCTGAGGATGATAAGCAGTACTCAATCTGACTTCAGTTCCCAAGGCAGACTGAAGGCCTTCCCAAAAATGAGATGTGAATCGCGGATCTCGATCTGACACTATCGAAACGGGGATCCCATGCAATCTCACCACATCTCTAATATACAACTGCGCCATCCTCAAAAATGTGAAAGTCATGCTATAGGGGATAAAATGAGCCACCTTGGTCAATCGATCCACAATCACCCAAATAGCATCGAAGCCTGAAGCACTCCTCGGCAAATGAGTCACGAAGTCCATGGAAATGTGCTCCCACTTCCACTTCGGTATCTCCAAGCTTTTCAGCTCGCCGCCAGGTCTCTGTCTCTCTGCCTTAACCTGCTGGCAGATCAAACACCTCTTCACAAAAGCGACGACATCTGATTTCATCCTTTTCCACCAAAAATGACCACGCAAATCTCTGTACATCTTCTTCCCGCCTGGGTGGATGCTAAGTCTGCTACTGTGAGCTCGCTCCAAGATCCCTTTACGCAACTCCGGCGTATTCGGAACCACCCAACGGTTCCCCAATCTCAAGGATCCGTCATCTGCCACCCTGAACTTCGTTGGCTGACCAAGATGTACTAAAGATAACCACCTCTGAACCTCATCATCTGACCTCTGAGCTCTCCTGATGTTTTCATAGATGTCTGGCTCAGCTAACAGAGTCGATACATACACAGGCGATGCATCAATGTCAAAGTCATAGCCCAAATGACAATAGGAGGTCATCATAGCAGACAAATGAATGACGTCCTCAGCAGAACTCCTCACTTTCCGGCTCAAAGCGTCTGCTGTCAAATTGGCTTTCCCCGGATGGTACTCTATCTCGCAGTCATAGTCCTTGAGTAGGTCCATCCACCTCCTCTGCCTCATGTTCAGCTCTGCCTGAGTGAATAAAAACTTGAGGCTCTTGTGATCCGTGTAGATGGTAAACGAAGTACCATACAAATAATGCCTCCAAATCTTCAGGGCGAAGATGATAGCCGCCAATTCCAAGTCATGAACTGGATATCTGGTCTCATGCGGCTTCAACTGCCTCGACGCATAAGCTACGACATGCTTATCTTGCATCAGAACGCACCCAAGGCCCTGCAGTGATGCATCAGTATACAGAACAAATCTGGAGTTCTCCGTAGGGATCACTAACACTGGCGCCGTCGTCAAGCGGTGCTTCAACTCCTGGAAGCTCTCCTCACAAGCTTCCGACCAAAAGAAAGGCACTCCCTTCTGGGTCAACTGAGTCAGCGGCTTGGCAATCTTCGAAAAGCCCTCGACAAAGCGCCGATAATACCCGGCCAAACCAAGAAAACTCCGAATCTCTGGCACAGAAGTGGGGGCAGCCCACTCCATCACAGCCTCAATCTTCTTGGGATCTACAGATATCCCGCTGCTCGATATGACATGCCCCAGAAACACTACACTGCTCAGCCAAAATTCACACTTACTGAGCTTAGCATATAACTGATGCTCTCTGAGAATCTGAAGCACTGTCCTCAAGTGTTTCACATGCTCCTCCTCGCTCCGGGAGTAGATAAGAATATCGTCAATAAACACAATGACGAACTGATCAAGATACTGCTGAAACACTCTGTTCATCAGACTCATAAAGACTGCTGGAGCATTCGTCACGCCGAACGGCATCACTAAGAACTCATAATGTCCATATCGGGTCCGGAACGCTGTCTTCTGCACATCTTCCTCTCTGACCCGAATCTGATGATACCCGGATCTCAAATCAATCTTACTATACACCCTGGTACCTTGCAACTGATCAAACAGATCATCGATCCTTGGAAGAGGATACTTGTTCTTTACTGTAGCCTTATTCAGTTGCCGGTAATCGATACACAACCGCATCGAACCGTCCTTCTTCTTCACAAAGAGAACTGGTGCGCCCCATGGCGACACGCTCGGGCGTATATATCCCTTGTCCAAGAGATCCTGCAACTGTTCTTTCAACTCTCTCAGCTCAGCCGGTGCCATCCTATAAGGTGCACGAGAGATAGCGGATGTCCCTGGCAACAGCTCGATACCAAACTCGACTTCCCTAGCCGGTGGAATCCTGGGATCTCTTCTGGAAATACATCAGCGAACTCTGCCACTACTGGTACATCCTCAACTCTGAGTTCTTTACTCTTCCCAGACGTGTCCACGGCATAAATGAGATAGCCCGTGTGGCCACGTTCCAACAACTGAGTCATCTTGATCGCTGAAATCAACGGAATCTTCGCACGAGAACCGTTGCCATAGAAAGTCCACTGACTGCCCAACTCAGGTCTGAACTTCACTGTCTCTGTCGGCAATCTACCACTGCCTGATATCTGTTCAGAACATCAATTCCCAAGATGCAGTCAAAGTCTGACATACCCAGCACAATCAAGTCTAATCTCAATTCATTGCCCTCAAAATAAATGAGGCAGTCTGCCATAAACTGATCAGCAACGACATTTCTTCCAGTGGGTGTCGAGACAAGGAGAGGCGTGGGTAAAGAAGACGTGCGCATATGGTGTCTTTCCACAAAACCCACCGATACAAAAGAATGGGAGGCACCTGTATCGATCAAAATAAAAGCAGGGTATGTAAATAAATGACACGTACCGGCAATCACCTCCTCTGGGCTGCCTGGGCCTGCTCCCTGGTCAGTGCATATACCTGCCCCTGGGGTGGTCCTACTGTCTGACCTCCCGATGGTCGAGGCCCAAATTGCTGCCTCTGCTGCACTGACCTATCCTCAAACCTCGGCCTGTTGCCCTGGAAATCAGACTGTCCTCCCCGTGAGGGGCAATACCGAGCAATGTGGCCCATCCTGCCACAAACATAACATGCAGGACACTTATTTGAAGAATGTGGCCCTCCACAATTGTTGCACCTCGGCTCTCCCGGCCTATCCCCTTGTGAAGATCCTCGATTGGCCGACCAATTACCCTTCTTGTTATCCTGCTTCTGTCCAAAGTGTTTCTTCCCACCATACCTTGAAGATGAAGAGGCACCACAGGGTTTAAATGGCTCACCCCGAGGCCTCAAGTTGTCACTAGTCTGCCTCTGTTGCGGTACCGGTGGTGGCATAGCGTAAGCTCCCACTCCTAGCTCAGCAAGCTCCGCTCTTGTAAGAGCGTCATCAAAAGAGGTTGGGTTATTAGTGATAACCCGGTCATAGAGCTCCGGTCGTAACCCCTTCATGAAGTTTCTCATCTTAGCGTGTCCACTGGTGGCAATGTGGGGGACGTACCTCAGCAATGAAGAGTACCGTGTGGCATAGTCTGCCACTGTCATGTTCCCCTGCCTCAGACTTGTAAATTCATCCTCCTTTGTCTGTCTTGCTGCAGCGGAGAAGTATCGGTTCAGAAACCTAGTCCTGAAGAGAGTCCAGTCAATCACAGCACCCAGTGCTCTCATTTCCATTACTGTGCTCCTCCACCACATCAGAGGTTTCTTGGCTAATTGAAACTCCGCCAGCCTCAGCCAAGCTGTCACAGCACAAGGAGCCGACACAAAGATCTGCTCCAGTCTTTCCAACCACTCTTCAGCCTCCTCCCCAGACTCTGTCCCCTCAAACCGGGGCGGATGATAAGATAGAAACTGTGTCAAGCTAATCTCACCCGGTAGCAATAACTGAACCACTGGTTCCATTCCCACAGCCGGTGGAGGTAGAGGGTTTGTCTGTCCAACACTAGCATTCATGCTCCCCATATCACCGACTTCCTCATTAGCAGCCATGCTGTAACACAAATGTTAACAACAATTCCAAAGCAATACATGATATACCGTTAGATAACAGGAGTGATATAAGCATGTTAGTATAACAGGATATACAAAATATGCACCACATGCATAAACATGCTTCAAATGTAAGCACCTAGCCTATCATGCTAAGGCTACCCTTCACTCGTTCCCGGGTTCTCTAACCACTGCTCTGATACCACTAATGTAAGGACCCTAATCCTTAAGTGCGGAATCAAGGCATAATAGAGCTAATATAAATGATCAGAGTGAGAAATAACGTGTTGAGTCTATGAGCTTAAGCATTACATGCCAAAATAAGGACTATCAAAAATTGGTTAATTACATTCCAAACAATGAATGTTCAATTATAGTTTTATACTACTCCTAGAGTAGATACTATCCAATTAATCATGTCCTTCAGTCTCAATAGAATGCTCGTCAAGTTCACCACCTCAACCCGTTCAAGCCCTTCTATCATGCCAAAAAGGTACCTACAAGGACAACCCCCAAACATGAGCAATAATAATCATTCATATTCAATACAATATGAAGATAAAGCGTAAATGCATAATCATAATAAAACACTTCCTGTTTTCCCATGCATTTCAAACTCTTCCCGTTTGGTTGTCCCTGTACCATAACTCATGAGTATAATCAATAGATTATTTTAAATGGTCTAAACATGTCATGAACATATACCATTTCACCAATCCAAATACTGATCACCAATCCCTAGTCTGTCCATCACAATGTATTTTAATGGCCCTCGCTTATTTACATATAGACGGCATAGGATAACCTCGCTTCAATGGACTGCGGGACTCCCACCCCTCGCCTCTCATTGAGCGGCAAATACCCTTTCCTCGTCCTATATGATAACCACGCTCAAATGTGACATGCGGCGCTCCCACCCCTCGCTTCACATTTAGCGGAACCAAACCAAATAGCGGCAAGCATTAAAATCATCAAGGGATGACCACGACTCATGGGATATGCACCAATAATCATATGCATCTATAAACATCATGCATAACATGTATTTGCATCCACTATGCAACACCACATATATACTTGCATCCACAATGCATAAACAATAAGTATATAAGATACATGTACCGTTGGGGTGCCCGTACGTCCACTACGTACCTTTCCAAAAGTGGAATTGATCTGGCTTCAGTTCCTCGGTTGTGTTGCTACCTGGGATGGTTCTACACAATCACACAACCCCATATTAGAAGCCAAATAATAGCCAAATACCAAAAATTTGACAAAATAAACCATTTTCCAAAATTCCACAGGCGGTGATCGATCGCTTCCCTCAGGCGATCGATCGCCTCAAAATTATCACTGTGGCGATCGGTCGCCCCAAACATGGCGATCGATCGCCATCCCTTTGAAAAACCTACTGCCTCTTGGCGATCGGTCGCCTCATTTTAGGCGATCGATCGCCTAACACGCAAAAATGTTACTGCCCCTCGGCGATCGGTCGCCTCTTTTCAGGCGATCGGTCGCCTCGCGCAGACACGCGATTTTTCACCATTTTTGCTTCCAAAAACCTTCCAATCCATCCCAATACTTAACCCAACCAACCAACAACATAAATATCAACATAAACCACCAAAACATACTTCAAAACAAGTATAAATCTAACCCTTAACCAAAACCACAACAACCCAACACAAACCCATTTCAAAATCATTAAAAACCCTTCCAAAACTAACCCAAACACAATAAAAATGACAATGAGGCATCCATACCTCTTGGGGACCTCAAATCACCCAACAATCTTCACAAATCAAGACTTTTGGAAGGTTTTCTCTTCACCCTTGAGCTCAAAAACGAAAATGGAAGGAGGAGGGTTTGTGGGTTTTGATTTGGTAAAGTGAAAGTAATTTGGTAAAGGTGGGGTTGAGTATAAAAGGGTTGGGTTTAATTAAAAAGCATACCAACAATTCCATGGTGTATAAAACACCCCAACATGATATTTTTCAAAGCATTTACTCATAATGCACCAAATATCAATTAAACACATGATTTCTAATCAATTGCTACCAAAGGCAAATAAATCATGCTTCCAATAATATTTACCCAACATGCACCACATGCACCCTGAAATGCAACCCCGGGTCACCCTATCCACATGACCATGCATTTCCATAAGGTAAATAAATTCCAACACATAGTTAATTACTACCATAATTAATCATATAATCACAATTAATTCACCAAATGCAATTAACCATTTCGGGGATATCACAAATATAGAGGGTCAACAGTATCATGAGTAGATAAAGTAGCAATAGTATGAACATTATGCACGAGACTCGAATCCATACCTCCTTTGTCATCAAGGCCATCAGTAGCCTTTCCCATCTCCCACAATTCATCATTATCAAAATCAGAATCATATTCATCATTTATATCAATAGCATAACTAGAATGCTCATGAGTTTTAATGGGTTCATAGATATTGAATTTTTCACTTTCACCATTAAACTCCATTGTTAACATACCGCTATTCACGTCGATCATAGATTTTGATGTTTTCAAGAATGGTCTCCCTAAAAGAATGGGGCTAGATGGATCACATTTTCCATGTCTAAGACATAGAAATCGGCTGGGAAAACCAAATTCACTACATGCACAAGGACATCCTCTACTATCCCCCTAGGAATAACCATGGACCTATCAGCTAGTTGAATCACAGTGTTATTTCTTTTCAATGGCCCAGGTTTCACTTGAGTGTAGATTGATAAGGCATGACATTAATGGATGCTCCTAAATCGAGCATTGCCTTTTCAACCCTAGTGGTTCCTATCACACAAGGGAGAGAAAACATACTGGTGTCCTTACACTTAGTGGGAATGCTTCTTTGGATGACCGCGGAAACATTCTCGCCTAGCTCTATCTTGGGGCACCCTTTTCTTTCCTTGCTCTTGTCTGCTTTCCATACCTCTATCAAGAATCTCGCCCATCGAGGTATTTTGATCATTGCATCATGTAGTGGGTCGTTTGCCACACAGAGTCGGAAAGTATCGTATAGTCATTTGATGCCCTCGTCCTTCCTATTCTCCTTAAATGCAAGGGAGAACGGGGGTTCGATTTTGTATTCACGGAGGGGAGGGGACTTACCTGGTGGTTCATCCTCTTGCATGGGCTCTTCAACCTCCTTCTATTCCTTCATCTCTCCGTTCTTTGGTGGCGTCAGTACCACCTTCTCCTTAACTTCATCTTCGCTCATCTTTAAAGTGATGACGCTCACATTTTCCCTTGGGTTCACCTCCGGCTGTGAAGGTAGTCCATTTGATACTCTCGCTTCAATCTTGTTGAGCGAAGTTGCTAGTTGTCCCATTTGTGTAGTCAGGCTCTGGATGCTCGCTCTTGTCTCCTGTTGAAATTGCAAGCTATTTTCAGCAATAACTTTGATAATATTTTGTAACCTGTCAGAAGGAGGGTTGTGATGCCCCGAAATTAATTATATGCAATTTGGACATTAGTTATGTTTATATGATGAATTATGTTGATAATTGATTTATGTGTTGAAATTAATTATCATGTTGAAATGCTTAGTCACATGATAGGCGTGACCCGGGGTTGCATTTCAGGGTGCATGTTATGCATGTTAGAAAAATGAGGTGTTAACATGATTTTATTATGTTGATTGTTAATTATGAGGAAAGCATGATTTTAGTGGAAGTTGATTGCATTTTTGTAAATGCTTGTAAAAATACCATGTTGGAGTATTTTATGAATCATGTTAAGTTTGTGGTGCAATTTTAAATTAATCCACAACCCCCTTTTAACCCTTTACCCATCACTTTAACCCCACTTTATCCTTACTCTTTTAAAAATCCCCAATTCACTCTCAAACCCTACCCATTTCACTATTTTCGATTTTGAACAAAAGTGGAAGGAGAAATCTTCACAAAACATTTGTTTGTGAGATTTATTGTAGGATTTGGAGTCCTTAAGAGGTATGGAACCCTTCCTAAAGTTTTTATGATGTTTGGTGTTGAAATGGGTTAGCATTTGGTGTTTTATGTGGGTTTGTTTTGGGTATATATTTTATATGTTTGGGGTATGATTTTTGAAGTGTTTTATGTGGGTTTTAGTGTGTTATGATGATGTTGATGTTGTAGAAAAGATTGGGTTTGAAGGGTTTGAAGTGGAGCTTGAAAAATGCTCAAAAATGGCGAATTTTCGATGTACAGGGATTGGCGATCGATCGCCCGTTTTTGGCAATCGATCGCGAGCCAGCAGTAGGCTCTAGAACCATTTGGCGATCGATCGCCACTTTTGGGCGATCGATCGGCGAGGTTGGCGATCGATCGCGCCAAAAGTGGCGATCGATCGCCGAAGGCACAAAAAGTCAGCAACGGGCAGTGCGATCTCGCGATCGATCGGGGCATCTCAGCGATCGATCGCGAGTCACACAATTATGTGTTTTTGTTATTTTTGTGGGATTTTTGGATATTGGACTATATTTAGCTTCTAATATCGATTTGTATGGTTATGTAGAACCATCCCAGGTACCCACAACTTCAAGGAGATAAAGTTCTACAACTTCTCCATTTTGGAATTAAGGTACGTAAGAGACGTACGGGCATCGGATGGTAACACATTCCTAAACTATGACTATGCATTGATGCATAAGTATTTATGATGTTTATGATGATGACTATGATAAGTAAATTATGATGATGATGTTATGATAAAAATGATGATGTTTATAAGATGATGATGCTTATAAGATGATGATGTTTATGAGATGATGATGCTTATAAGATGATGATGTCTACAAGATGATAATGTTTACAAGATAACGATGTTTATAAGATGATGGTTTATGATATGATTGTGGGACCCGACTCGGGCACATATTACTTTAACCCTTATCTGGCACCACATTCCCTACTATATAAAAATATAGATATATTTGTAGGGTATTACTTTAAAACAATCCATACATAATAATTAATCATATTACGTTAGCGGAAGTGTTCATAACAATTAAATATATTTCGTTAGCGGAAGCGTTTATAATATCTCTTAACAAAAATACAATCCCGACAAACTCATTCTAATGATCTGATACTTAACCAAAGAAGAATTACTATCAGTACTTGATAAGCCAACATTTTCATTATTCCTTATTATCCTCTGATCTTGGATCCCGTTCTCCTGTATCTGGAACTCATGATAAATAACAAAAAGAAAACAGAGGTTAAGTCTTTAAGGACTTAGTGAGGGAATAACAATAGCTTTTCATGTATATAACAACAAATAATGCAATCTGTCGATATGATATGTCATGTAACAAGAGATAACACTGCGATCAAATAATATTTCAATGAAACGATGACGTTTACGACTTGAGAAGGAATATCGTGAGCTAAAGAGGTGGCTCCCACTCGACATTAAGGTGTAGCACTTTTCCCCACGTATCCGGATCAGGAAATATGATCAACGAAACAAAGACGAATTAGGACAATAGAATGAATATCGTGGGCTAAAGAGGTGGCTCCCACCCGACATTTAGATGTAGCACTTTTCCCCACATATTCGAATACGATCCAATACAAACATTCATTTACGAGCCGAGGTGAACCATTCTCCGGACCGATACGGTGCGCGTTGTTCAGATAAACCATATACCCGGATTCTCATCCGTTGTTCATTGGACTCACTTTCCGGGCCGAGGCCACGTTGTCCAGTGGACTCATGTCCAGGGCTCCATTCATTCATTCATTCATTCATTCATTCATTCATTCAAGGGAATAGATTAGTGATAAACACAGTACTTTCATATGCAGGCAATATGATCAATGAAACATTATAATGAACAACATGATAACATAAATGGAAGGTACGACATTGAATAAACATTTACAGTAAGTTCCAGGCCAAATGCCAAAGATGTTGTATAGAAAGAAATCTGTAGTACACCTCACTATGTGCAGACAATATGATCAATGAAACATTATAATGCACAACATGATAACATAAATGGAAGGTACGATATTGAATAAACATTTACATTAAGTTCCAGGCCAAATGCCAAAGAGGCTATATAGAAAGAAAACCGTAATAGACCTCACCTCAATATGCGATCTTAACTTGATTGGCTCGATTTTGAACTCAAATGCCATTAACATTCCTATGAACATAATATAAGGTAATTTATAATGATTATCAATCTAAAGGTATGGTTTAACATTTTAAGAATCATTTTTGTAAGAAACTTATCCGGGTAATTTTAAGGAAACGTTTGAAAATTCATTAAAAATCAAGTTTAAGTCGAAACATCATGAAACTTTACAGAAATGCCTTAAATCAGTCCAGCAACGTTCGGAACTCGGAATTTCAAGAAACGTGCCGGCGCGTGGCCTTGCTCAGGCGGAAATTTTTACAGCGGGTTCGCCTCGTTTCGATCTACAACTTTCGTATAGAAACCATTTTGAAATTCGCAACCGATTTTGCCCAGATTTTGAGTTTTCGAAATGATTACCCATGGTAATTCGATCGCCGGAAAATACTGTTTCCGATGAGTTTTACGACCAACGGCCGGCACATATGTAAAGTAAAACATATTTGGAACACTCTCTGGTTGTAAAACATTTTCGAAATCTATTTTAAAAGCTGTGAAATCGAAGCTTCAATATGCTACCTTGAAATGTGTTTCTGAGATTCTGGCAGCACATTGTTCTTCGTGTTCTTGAATTTTCTGAGCAACATCAACTTGTGATTTTTCAACACCTCCCTTACAGAAGACGATCTGGGTGTGTGAGGAGTGTTGTGAAATATTTTCGGAATTTTCGGACAAGCTTTGATAATTTTCCTCATAATTTTCTCACTTCTATCCCTATTTTCTATATTTTTCCTAACCCAAACTTTCTCATAATTTTGCTAACACTTCTAGCTGAAATTTGTGTGTGTGAAATCTGATGAAAGGGAGGGGGTATTTATAGGAAAGATTGAAGGGCTTAAGCCACAATTGGGGAGACATGTGTCTTGGCCAAGAAATGACATGTGCTAACCTAAATATTAATATTTTAATCCTTTAAATACTATATTTATTATTTAATATGTTTTTGTTCTATTAATAATATTTTAAGTTGTTTTACAATGAATTTATCTACTTTTGTACATATCTTAGAGTAGCAAATAAAATTTATAAATCATTTTGTTAATAATTTCTTGATTAGTCTTTTAGTACTTATAATTGTTTAACTTTTTATTATGCTTTTACCTATTTTATTATATTTATGTCAAAAGTATATTAATACAAGTTATATTTATACATTTTGTTTGTGAGTAAAGTTTTTAATGAATAATGTTTTAACCAAAATCAAATATTCATACTCAAGAATATAATTATATTTTCCTCTAATTCTTTATGTAAATTTAATATTACAAGTAATATGCGCATTCACTTTGTGAATGATTTTAGTTATCGATATCTTTCACAAATATATAATTTCCAATAATTAGTTATATTGTTTATTCTTTCTTTTATATCTTTTTCTTTTACTATTTATTTTCATGCATGCATTTTTAATATATTAAGATGATTATTTTAGTAACATTATAATAGCTTCAATTTATTTTGTCAAATTTTTGTAATTGAGATTTTAGGGGTGTTACAATGATGATGATGATGTATGTTTAACATTGTTATTAAGAATGGTTGAATGTCCGGTGGTTGTTATGGGCAAGCGAGGAAGGTACTTGCCGCTCACATAAGTAGCGAGGGGATACATCCGCTATCAAGGCGTAGCGAGGGGTATCATAATTCCGCTAAGCGAGGAGATACATCCGCTATCAAGGTGTAGCAAGGGGTATCACAATTCCGCTTTATGTCGAGCGAGGGGGCCAATTGTGCCGCTGTCATAATAGAACCAGGACAGTCACATTTCTAATTAACATTGTTGATAATGAGGTTATGAATGAAGTACGATTTTGATCATTATGTCTAGAACTAATGATTATATGCATGACTATGTAACAGGGACAACCAAAGAGGGTTAATGCGATTAACCAGGAAGTATATGTTACCAAATACTTCCATGCATTTATTTATATGCCATTACCTTATGATGTTAAGTAACGATGTACATGCTCATGATGGGTTGTTCCTGTAGGTACACTTTTGGACTGAAGGGCCTAGGGTCGGGTTGAGGCAGTGAGCTAAGAGGAGCAAGATGGACATAGGATACATGATTTTGATAGTCTCTACTCTAGGAGTAGTGTAAATCTATAACTTAAACATTCATTATTGAGAATGTAATTAATTAGCTTTTGGAAATTCTAACTTGGCCTGTAATCTTATTAGCTCAAAGCTACAATCGGCGCCCTAAGAAGTTATAAATGCATGTTTAGTCCCTAATATGTTATTACGATGATGTTAAGGTAGGAAGACCCTACATTAGTGGTATCAGAGCAGTGGTTAGATAACCCGGGAATGAGTGATGGGTAGCCTTAGCAATAAGTTAGCTAGGTGCTCACTTTTAAACATGTTTTGTGTATAAGTTGCATATGAAGGATATGATATTACACTAACATGGTTGATTTCCTAACGATGTATTATATGAACTGCTTTTGGGTATTGTTGTTAACCCCTGTGTTGCAGTATGGCAGCAAATGTGGAAGTGGGTGACGCTGTGAGTGTCAACGCAAGTGCCGGACGTACGAATCCCCTACCCCCGCCAGCCTTTGGCAAAGAACCGTCTGAGCAGCAATTACTGCCTGGGGAACTGAGCTTGACTCAATTTCTTGCATACCGACCTCCGACATTTGAAGGAACAGAGACAGGGGAACAGGCAGAAGAGTGGTTGGAAAGAATAGAGCAAATATTTGTGGCAGCTCCTTGTGCTAAGACAGCCTGGATCAGACTAGCGGAGTTCCAGTTGGCCAAGAAGGTGTTGATGTGGTGGAAGACCACAGTAGTAGAGCAAGAGGCTCAAGGTCATGAAGTTAATTGGAAGCTGTTCAGAACTCGATTTCTGACCCGCTATTTCTCAGCTGCTGCACGGCAGGCCAAGGAAGATGAATTCACTAACCTCAAGCAAGGTAACATGCCGGTGTCAGATTATGCTCTCCAATACTGTTCCTTGCTCAGATATGTGCCTCACATCGCCGCAAGTACTCAAGCAAAGATGAGGAACTTTATGAAAGGCTTGAGGCCTGAACTGTATGACAGGGTGGTCACTTATGGCCCTGCTTGTTTTGATGATGCACTCACAAGGGCTGAGTTAGCTGAACTGGGAGTTGGTGCATATCCTGATGCCGTGCCACCTCCAGCACCCCCTCAGAGGCCCACTTCTGACAATTTGAAACCAAGGGGTGATCAATTCAAGCCAAAGGGGAATACTTCGGCTTCGAGATTCAGTGGTAAGAGGCCCGAGAATCGTTGGATAGGAAACCGTAAGAATAACGCCCCATCAGGAAGAGGCCAGTCTCAGGGAGGCAGGTTTGGGGAGGTTCAGTGCTCTCTTTGTGGGCAATCACATATGACCAAAGACTGCGTAGGTTGCTATGTTTATGGCAATAAGGGCCACTTTGCTCGGCAGTGTCCCAATCGGGACGGACAACAGAACTCTGCGGGGAGGCCTGCGGACAGAGCAGTGCAGCACAGGCCACCGTTTGTACCAAGGCAGCATGAAGGTCAGCCTATGGGGCCACCTCAAGGGCAGGTTTATGCTTTGACAAGGGAGCAGGCTACAGCGGCTTTGGAAGAAGTGAAAGCGGGTACGTATCTTTTATTTATGCACCCTGCTTTTATATTGATAGATACAGGTGCGCCGCACTCTTTTGTGTCGACAAGTTTTGTGGAAAGGTACCACATATGCACTTCTCCGTCGCCCACGCCTCTAGTAGTCTCGACATGTAAGGACCCCAAGCCCTTAAAACCTTGATTAGTGTATTAACCACTATGTGTGGTACATGCTTTCTATAAAATGTCAATCGGGAAGCTCTGATGATACTTAATCATTGCCTGTCAATATAAAAGACTCATATGTTTGCCCTTTACCAACCCCTTGGTGCCACTTTTCACATTGTAAACTTTTACAAAAATTTGGGCAGAGTCTCCCCATAAATAGAGCTATCCCAAAACAGAGTACAACACATAACAAAATTCCCGGCCAGGGAACACATAATACTCAACAGAAAGCAGTAATACAAGTAGATTCCCAGCCAGGGAAGACACCACACATACGTCAACAAAAGTGGGTTCCAACACCCACATAATACACCAATGACTCTCATATCATTCTAGCAATTCAACCTAATTGCATGCAACCTTAAATGAAAGAGAGAAAGGCTCATGCCTTTATATACAATCCATATACAAGTATAATCGTGCTCACATGCGAGCATCATGAATATGAATATGTATAAATCCTCAGGTGTATATATAGGTACTCTATACGATACCGTGCTCCATCAAGCCCTGGTACCACGATCCTGGGAGTACCTCAAATCAACAGCTCGAGCTCAGCTCCATAGCCATCGATGTACCTGTCCACCTGTCCCAACAGAGACAGCCCCCAACGGGGTGAGCATACCAATACACAAAATCCCATAATCATAATAATGAAATTCATAATTTACAACAAAGGTAAATGCTAATGAATTTAAATGATACTCCCTGGATGGCAACATCCTCATCCGGGATTCCGTGTACTGTCCCTGTTCTCACAACATCAAACTCATCAAATCTCATAAATCAGTAAATCAACACATTGATTTACACATCGCATGCCTGATCCTCGAATATCAACATATAGTGATTACAAATTCATTAAACATGCAATTACAGATATCACAATATCTAATACTGATTTCACAACCTTGCTATCAATCACAGATAGCTCAAATGCCTTAGCATTTATTTTACCAATCCTTCATTATACTTAGACATCTCAAGTGTCTTATAATGAATACATGAGTCTACAAACCTAGACATCTCAAATGTCTCATAATGAATACATGATTCTACGAACCTAGACATCTCAAATGTCTTACGAAGAATGCATGATTCTACAAACCTAGACATCTCAAATGTCTCATAATATAGTCATATAAATCCAGTACCCCATATATCATGCAAGAGTCATCCTACTCTAGTGTCACGCACGCTACAAGCGGCGATATCAAGATTTGGGTCATTCCTTGGCTATATCAACATATATGTATAACCATACGCAAAACATTCAATGCAATCAAAAACACCTTATGCATTTCACATATATATAGTAATGCTCGTACGTCGCACGTACCTTAAATCTCCGAAGTCCGAGCCAAGCCTTGCTCGAGTTCCATGCCCCGAGGAATGATGTGCTAACACGATAAATAATTCACAATTATTTACGAACATGTAACCTATGCTCAAGCACACCCATATCCCTCACAACATTGTCAATACACGACAATTATCCTCTTAAAAGACCCGGGGTAGGGTACATGCAGGGAAGGAAATAAATGAGACAATCGAAATTTGTTCAAGAATGCCCTACAAAAATCGAACCTTAATCTCACAATTTCGAACCCAATTAAATACCATAATTCATCTAAAATGTCAATTAATCAATCCATAGCATGAATAATCATCCCACATGCCAAACCCCCAAATTCGAAATCCAAAGCCCTAATTTCGAATCCAATTCTTCAATTCCGAACACAATCAAGCATTATAATGCGTCAACAACATGAATTAATCAATCCATAACAAGAATCACCACAACCCTTCCAAAACCCCCAAAATCGAACCCATTTCATGCACCCATCCAAAAAATCGAACCCAAGCCAACGAAAATCGAAATCATTCGAGCCAATAAATCACAATTTGGCAGGGAATCACATCACAAGCATGGAAAAAGGGGTTAGGAAGGTTACCCAAACGAAATCGGAAGAAATCGGACGAAAAATCGAAGAACCCTAACTTTTGGGGATCGACGCATTCCAGCCAAATTCGAACGAGAAACGCGACGAAATCTTCAATTGGCAGAGGGGAAAGGAGCGCCTCGTCGAGACGAAGCCGGCGGCGGGTCGCACGCGCCGATCGGCGGCCGGACGGCGGCTGGCGGAGCGCCTGAAACGGCGGGGGTGCAGGGGGTGACGGGAATCGTACGCGGGAGAGAGAGGGGGAGGAATTGGGGCTGAAATGGAAATTTATGACAAATTTTGGGTTCAACTGCTATTTATAGCAAAAATACCCCGAAAAATTAATAGCCCCACAAATACATCATGATTCCTTAAAAATCATCTGTTTTCAAAAACTCTCTCTCTAACTCCAAAATCCCCTACCGGTGCTCACACAGCACCCGAGATCCCGAGACACATTAAAAACCCAACTCTTAGGTTTTACACCGTAATGTGAATACAATCTCAACCTCTGGATCCAACGATCCCAACTGCCCAAATAAACGAGCCCAGAAGGCCCAACACCTCGATTAAATCCCAAATCGCCACGTAAAACCACTTTAGGGATTATTAATACTCCGGGATTAACACCTATAATCCCTGGTCATCACAATATCCCCCACTAAAAGAATTTCGTCCTCGAAATTAGCACTGGTGTATCACGTAACACCCAGGCTGCACAACAACATGAAGCCATAACATCGATTCCTGACCATATCAGAATCGTATTAATAAACGCGAGGATACTTACCTCTCATCTAATCTCTGAAACAGAACGACATACCAAAACCAACATAACACCCAAGAGGTAAAACGTACCTCGATGCGGGTCATCCCAAAAGTCAGCCTCTCATGACTGCAAATCAACCAATACTTACGACTGTAGATCGGACAGTCATCCTTCGTTCTAATACAACAGTACGAACACATCCCGAATGACACCTCAACCGTAAGAACGTTGACCTCGTGTCAAACTCTGGAGTGGAATAGACTTCCAAATCCATCATAACGTCAAAGAGCGTCAGCACAGCTCAACGCTAATAATCCAAAAGCAGTTAGTCAACTGAAACTGCAAGGATTCGAATCGCTCTTGATTCTATCGTAGATATCATTCCATGACATCTCTATCAAGACTCACGATGTCTAACATACATCGTTACGAAGGAAACACTAGTACAACCACGGTGTACACATACCAAACCTGGTTTCCACTTCAAACTTCCTCCATCGAAGGAGTAGTCGCCTCATTGCAACTTAATTTGGGCAACTCACGGCCACAAATTCAAACAAAAGACATCTCACAAGATGTCCACCTCCGGATGTTCCAAGAATCACGTTCTGATCATAAATAACAACCGAGACTCCGCAGAGTTTAAAATTCTTAAGGGGCATGCAATAAACCCATTGCATCCTCAACGCTTGTGTCGTCAGCGACACTCAACCAATCCGAAATCCTGCCATCCCTTGAAAATCCTCGGATTTAACAATCCAAACTTGGGAAGGCTGTCGCATAACTCGAAGGAAAACACCAACAAGGGAAATACCTTAACCCTCACAAGAAAATCCCTCCTCAAGGGAGTCAACTAACTTCACGATCATTCCTCATAATCATCGTGCCATGGAGATTCCCAATCTCAAGGTGTTCCATATCTCTCATCAGAGATTTAACCATCCAAAAATAGCATAACTCTATGCTTAACAGAGAGGAAATCAATAACTGGCATCCGTATACTCACCGGTATACCTGCCTAAGCACTGATGTCGCATGCATACTCAATGCACTCGGCTCGGGTATCTACCACATATCCCTAAGCCCCAAACACAACCGTCAATTCTGAGTCATTCCTTACTCAGTGGAGGATGAAAATCGACGATTAACAATACACGGTGTGATTCCCAAGATCAACACCACTTGCACCAACTTACCGAATCTTTCAAGATTCCCAAATAGGTATAATACTACCTCCTTCCTCGCAAGGGAAATGCCATCGAACTCGAGATCCACAAGTCTCGAACCATCGTTCGGAAAAACTGGATACAATAACACCCATTGTATCCCAATACACGGGTTCCTTTAGATTGAGTCAATAACAACCTGATGACTCTCTTGTTGGTACTCCAACATCCTGAGCTGTCCCAGACAAGTCTCCAAGATTAAACATAAACGTATACACGTTTCAGCGAGGCATGAACAACCTTAACCTCAATGACATGGTGACTACTAGAGTCCACCACAATCCACATCGTATCACCTTACGATTTGCCAAACTTGGTTCCAACGAGCAGTGTAACGGCTCTAGCAAGCCCATCATGGTGCTACACACACGCGGCAGATAACCTAGTCTCTGCCTCTTTAGGTTTACCTCAAACCTACCAATAAGACGGACGTTTCCACATGGTATAACATACTATGGGAGAAAACTCAATAGAGTAGTGGGTCTTTATCCAACATTCCTCAATGCCGATACACCCTGGACACTCCAATGTCCCTATGTACTTAACATAACCTGATCCTACTCCCTTAGGACCCATCCTACACCCTCAAGGGTGGTGTGATTATGTCTACCACATGTCACATCGACAGAAAGCGAGTACTTTCCTCCATGATTACTCCTGTCGTCAAATCACATGGCCAAAAGCCATTCCAACGAGCATACTTCTAGGGTATCACCACTCGTAAAATGATTACCCCCAAACATAAGCTGCGGTACAATCACATGTACAGCGCATCCATCCATTCCTCGAGCAACCCGCTCGGTATATGGGTCACGTCCATCGGTGTCGCACACACCACCTTGTGCTCGGTACTGGCACCCAAGGCATACCACAGAATACGTATACTCAACGCATCGATCATCGTAACGATGATGCATGTCTAATAAGACATCTCCTACACCATCGTCATCGTCATCCCGTGACGACACATGCCAACTCATGGCATCTAAAACATTGCCCACTAGTGACGATACATGTACCTCAGCGTATGTCATCCACTATCATGCTAGTAAAATAGGCATAATAAAACATGTATATCAATGCATGCCAGCTACAATAAAGCTAATAAAATAGCAATATCTCATACCTCATCGCTAGTGATATAGCGTCATACCTGTCTCCGTCGCTCAATAATAGTGCGTAATCAGCACCCATCGCTCGAAGGCGGCAAAATCCTGTGCTGAGTACATAGCGGCAAAATCCCTCGCTATAGAATCGACGGCATGACACCTCGTCATATAATAAGTGGCATGAAACCTCGCTATATACCTGAGTATGAATCATCGTCCACATAGTAGCGGAAAGAGGCATCGCTATCAATACACCTGGCGGAATGAACCATCGCCAATAGATATAGCGGAATGAACCATCGCTATAAATACACCTGGCGGAATGAACCATCGCCAATCAATATAGCGGAATGAACCATCGCTATCAATACACCTGGCGGAATGAACCATCGCCAATAGATATAGCGGAATGAACCGTCGCTATAAATACGCCTGGCGGAATGAACCATCGCCAATAAATATAGCGGAATGAACCGTCGCTATAAACCGTGTCCTCATAGAGAAATGAATATAAATCGACACAGCGGGACACATCACCGCTATCATCCGTGTCATCACATAGGAATGAATCATCATCCTAACAAGCGGCATCTCATCCTCGCTTCTTCATACAAGCGGTATCTCATCCTCGCTTCGTATGGCATACCCCGCCTCCATGTGCAAGCGAGCATCCCTGCCCGCTCCACATTTTTAGCGGTACAAGCATAAGCTTCTTCATACAAGCGGTATATCATCCTCGCTTCGTATGGAATACCCCGCCTCCATGTGCAAGCGAGCATCCCCGCCCGCTCCACATTTTTAGCGGTCAAGCATAAGTATAAAAATTCTCACTGTCATAAGCAGGACTCCTGGAATGCAAAATCATCATTCCTTTTTATACTCCATATTTCCTGTAACCTGCAACCATCAGGGTTAACAACAATAGCCATATACGCTATGCATCCACATTCAATTCATAATAAAAACACATTATGAGAATGTATGGTTTCACAAATAAATGTCATGATATCCTTCTTTAAATCCTTATTTCATCCTGAGCCCTTATCATTAGTACATTTTAATGCTTCTTGCTACTCCAGGAAAGCGGAATTCTTCCTCGCTTCCACTGGACTTTAGCGTTGCTACTCCATGTAAGCGGAACTCTTCATCGCTTCCAATGGACTTTAGCGTTGCTACTCCATATAAGCGGGACTCTTCATCGCTTCATATGGACTTTAGCATAAGCCATTAAAATCTTTACTAAGATAACTTTGACTCAAGACATGCATATGCAAAACAATGCACAATAACATATATCATAACCTCAATGCACCACTTTGCATTCATCATGTGTCAACAAGACAACGTAAAATACATGTTACCTCGGAAATATCCCTTTATCTGATTTTCTTAAAACCAGCTTCCTTGGCACATAACACACGGAGTGCCAGACATCCCCATAAATGTCATCCTATCGTGTTCCACACGATTCCTGCAACCACAATGGTTAGCAATACCACTTTTCATATCATAAGAGCACATAAACAATGTGTTATGTCATACAACATTAATGCCATCATGCATAAATATGTGCTATCAATAACTTCCTAGGCCCTTAACAGCCCCAATGAGCAACCACTGCTCTGATACCACTAATGTAAGGACCCCAAGCCCTTAAAACCTTGATTAGTGTATTAACCACTATGTGTGGTACATGCTTTCTATAAAATGTCAATCGGGAAGCTCTGATGATACTTAATCATTGCCTGTCAATATAAAAGACTCATATGTTTGCCCTTTACCAACCCCTTGGTGCCACTTTTCACATTGTAAACTTTTACAAAAATTTGGGCAGAGTCTCCCCATAAATAGAGCTATCCCAAAACAGAGTACAACACATAACAAAATTCCCGGCCAGGGAACACATAATACTCAACAGAAAGCAGTAATACAAGTAGATTCCCAGCCAGGGAAGACACCACACATACGTCAACAAAAGTGGGTTCCAACACCCACATAATACACCAATGACTCTCATATCATTCTAGCAATTCAACCTAATTGCATGCAACCTTAAATGAAAGAGAGAAAGGCTCATGCCTTTATATACAATCCATATACAAGTATAATCGTGCTCACATGCGAGCATCATGAATATGAATATGTATAAATCCTCAGGTGTATATATAGGTACTCTATACGATACCGTGCTCCATCAAGCCCTGGTACCACGATCCTGGGAGTACCTCAAATCAACAGCTCGAGCTCAGCTCCATAGCCATCGATGTACCTGTCCACCTGTCCCAACAGAGACAGCCCCCAACGGGGTGAGCATACCAATACACAAAATCCCATAATCATAATAATGAAATTCATAATTTACAACAAAGGTAAATGCTAATGAATTTAAATGATACTCCCTGGATGGCAACATCCTCATCCGGGATTCCGTGTACTGTCCCTGTTCTCACAACATCAAACTCATCAAATCTCATAAATCAGTAAATCAACACATTGATTTACACATCGCATGCCTGATCCTCGAATATCAACATATAGTGATTACAAATTCATTAAACATGCAATTACAGATATCACAATATCTAATACTGATTTCACAACCTTGCTATCAATCACAGATAGCTCAAATGCCTTAGCATTTATTTTACCAATCCTTCATTATACTTAGACATCTCAAGTGTCTTATAATGAATACATGAGTCTACAAACCTAGACATCTCAAATGTCTCATAATGAATACATGATTCTACGAACCTAGACATCTCAAATGTCTTACGAAGAATGCATGATTCTACAAACCTAGACATCTCAAATGTCTCATAATATAGTCATATAAATCCAGTACCCCATATATCATGCAAGAGTCATCCTACTCTAGTGTCACGCACGCTACAAGCGGCGATATCAAGATTTGGGTCATTCCTTGGCTATATCAACATATATGTATAACCATACGCAAAACATTCAATGCAATCAAAAACACCTTATGCATTTCACATATATATAGTAATGCTCGTACGTCGCACGTACCTTAAATCTCCGAAGTCCGAGCCAAGCCTTGCTCGAGTTCCATGCCCCGAGGAATGATGTGCTAACACGATAAATAATTCACAATTATTTACGAACATGTAACCTATGCTCAAGCACACCCATATCCCTCACAACATTGTCAATACACGACAATTATCCTCTTAAAAGACCCGGGGTAGGGTACATGCAGGGAAGGAAATAAATGAGACAATCGAAATTTGTTCAAGAATGCCCTACAAAAATCGAACCTTAATCTCACAATTTCGAACCCAATTAAATACCATAATTCATCTAAAATGTCAATTAATCAATCCATAGCATGAATAATCATCCCACATGCCAAACCCCCAAATTCGAAATCCAAAGCCCTAATTTCGAATCCAATTCTTCAATTCCGAACACAATCAAGCATTATAATGCGTCAACAACATGAATTAATCAATCCATAACAAGAATCACCACAACCCTTCCAAAACCCCCAAAATCGAACCCATTTCATGCACCCATCCAAAAAATCGAACCCAAGCCAACGAAAATCGAAATCATTCGAGCCAATAAATCACAATTTGGCAGGGAATCACATCACAAGCATGGAAAAAGGGGTTAGGAAGGTTACCCAAACGAAATCGGAAGAAATCGGACGAAAAATCGAAGAACCCTAACTTTTGGGGATCGACGCATTCCAGCCAAATTCGAACGAGAAACGCGACGAAATCTTCAATTGGCAGAGGGGAAAGGAGCGCCTCGTCGAGACGAAGCCGGCGGCGGGTCGCACGCGCCGATCGGCGGCCGGACGGCGGCTGGCGGAGCGCCTGAAACGGCGGGGGTGCAGGGGGTGACGGGAATCGTACGCGGGAGAGAGAGGGGGAGGAATTGGGGCTGAAATGGAAATTTATGACAAATTTTGGGTTCAACTGCTATTTATAGCAAAAATACCCCGAAAAATTAATAGCCCCACAAATACATCATGATTCCTTAAAAATCATCTGTTTTCAAAAACTCTCTCTCTAACTCCAAAATCCCCTACCGGTGCTCACACAGCACCCGAGATCCCGAGACACATTAAAAACCCAACTCTTAGGTTTTACACCGTAATGTGAATACAATCTCAACCTCTGGATCCAACGATCCCAACTGCCCAAATAAACGAGCCCAGAAGGCCCAACACCTCGATTAAATCCCAAATCGCCACGTAAAACCACTTTAGGGATTATTAATACTCCGGGATTAACACCTATAATCCCTGGTCATCACACGACACCCCGCTGGAAGAAGTTTGATTGCTGATCGGATTGTCTATGATGGCCTCATTTATTTTGAGGATAGTAAGCTAGGGTCAGATTTGATTGATCGGGGAATGTCAAATTTTGACTGCTTTGTGAGTGTTGATGTTCAGAAGACAGCTTTCAAGACTAGATTTGGGCACTATGAATTCTTAGTCATGACCTTTGGGGTTACGAATGCCGCAACTGTGTTTATGAGTCTGATGAACAAGGGGTTCCAGCCGTATTTGGATCAGTTCGTCATTGTTTTCATTGACGATGTACTTATTTACTCCCGAACTGAAGAGGGACACGTAAAGCGCTTGAGGGCAGTACTCCAGATCCTTAGGGATCATCAGTTATATGCAAAGCTCAATAAGTGCGAGTTTTGGTTGAGCAGTATGGTATTCTTGAGTCATGTTATGTCTAGCTGAGGGATGTCTGTAGATCCCAAGAAGGCTGAGGCTGTGTGTTGATGCAAGATAAGCACGTGGTGACTTATGCTTCGAGGCAGTTGAAGCCTCATAAGACGAGATACCCAGTTCATGATCTGGAACTGGCGGCCATCATTTTCGCCTTGAAAATTTGGCGGCATTATCTATATGGTACTTCATTACCATTTTTTCGGACCATAAGAGCTTGAAGTTCCTATTTACCCAAGCGGAACTGAATATGAGGCAAAGGAGGTGGATGGACTTGCTCAAGGACTATGATTGCGTGATAGAGTACCATCCAGGGAAGGCGAACCTGACAGCTGACGCCTTAAGTAGGAAGGTGAAGTATACGGCAGAGGATGTTATTCAGTTATCGGCCTTGATGACCTCTTGTTGTCATCTGGGATATGACTTTGATTTAGATGCATCGCCGGTGCTTGTATCGACCCTATTGGCAGAACCGGACATCTTTGAACTTATCAGGAAAGCTCAGGTGACAGACGTTGAGGTACAGAGATGGTTATCATATTTACGTCTGGGTCAGTTATCGAAGTTCAGAGTAGCAGAAGATGGTTCCTTGAGGCTTGGTAACCGTTGGGTAGTGCCGAGGGCACCAGAGTTGCGTCAAGGAATCTTGCATCGTGCTCATAATAGCAGATTTAGCATCCATCCAGGTGGGAGAAAGATGTATAAGGACCTAAGTGGCCAGTTTTGGGTGGTCAGACGAAGCGTGCCATACGGACGCTTGAGGACATGTTGAGGGCGTGTGTTTTGGAGTTTAATACTCCATGGCAAGATTCAGTGCCATTAGTAGAGTTCTCTTATGATGACAGCTATCAGGTGAGCATTCAGATGGCTCCATTCGAGGCCCTTGGCGGTCGACGTTGTAGGTCACCGTTGTGCTGGGAGGACTTGACTAGTAAGACGGTCGGAGGGCCGGAATTGATTGAGGACATGGAAGCATAGATTAAGTTAATACGTCAAAAGATGAAAGCGGCCCAGGATAGGCAAGCGGCCTATGCCAATGAGCGGCGACGACCGCTAGATTTCCAGTCAGGAGACAAGGTCTTCTTGAAGATCTCACCCTTTAGGGGTGTGGTTCGGTTTGGTATTCGGGAGAAGTTATCTCCGATGTATGTTGGGACGTATGAGCTATTGCAGCGTATTGGTACTTTGGCTTACCGTTTGACTCTACCGCCGTGTTTTGTCTGGTAGTTATGTTGTCTTCCATGTCTCTATGTTGAGGAAGTATGAGCCAGATCCGTCTCATGTTTTATAGCCTTCAGAGGTACAGTTGAGTTCAAATGTATCCTATGTTGAACGACCAGTCAGAATTATGGATCGAGAGGATCGCAGACTACGAAGCAAGATTTTACCGATGGTCAAAGTTCAGTGGGATCGTCGGGGTGTCGAGGAGGCCACGTGGGAGACGGAACGGCATATGATACAGCATTACCCGGAACTATTTCTGGTATGATTTATGTTTAGTTTCATTCGGGTAAGTGCATGCGATTTCGAGGACGAAATCTTATAAGTAGGGGAGTAATGTGATGCCCCGAAATTAATTATATGCAATTTGGACATTAATTATGTTTATATGATGAATTATGTTGATAATTGATTTATGTGTTGAAATTAATTATCATGTTGAAATGCTTAGTCACATGATAGGCGTGACCCGGGGTTGCATTTCAGGGTGCATGTTATGCACGTTAGAAAAATGAGGTGTTAACATGATTTAATTATGTTGATTGTTAATTATGAGGAAAGCATGATTTTAGTGGAAGTTGATTGCATTTTTGTAAATGCTTGTAAAAATACCATGTTGGAGTATTTTATGAATCATGTTAAGTTTGGGGTGCAATTTTAAATTAATCCACAACCCCCTTTTAACCCTTTACCCATCACTTTAACCCCACTTTATCCTTACTCTTTTAAAAATCCCCAATTCACTCTCAAACCCTACCCATTTCACTATTTTCGATTTTGAACAAAAGTGGAAGGAGAAATCTTCACAAAACATTTGTTTGTGAGATTTATTGTAGGATTTGGAGTCCTTAAGAGGTATGGAACCCTTCCTAAAGTTTTTATGATGTTTGGTGTTGAAATGGGTTAGCATTTGGTGTTTTATGTGGTTTTGTTTTGGGTATATGTTTTATATGTTTGGGGTATGATTTTTGAAGTGTTTTATGTGGGTTTTAGTGTGTTATGATGATGTTGATGTTGTAGAAAAGTTTGGGTTTGAAGGGTTTGAAGTGGAGCTTGAAAAATGCTCATAAATGGCGAATTTTCGATGTACAGGGATTGGCGATCGATCGCCCGTTTTTTGCGATCGATCGCGAGCCAGCAGTAGGCTCCAGAACCATTTGGCGATCGATCGCCACTTTTGGGCGATCGATCGGCGAGGTTGGCGATCGATCGCCGAAGGCACAAAAAGTCAGCAACGGGCAGTGCGATCTCGCGATCGATCGGGGCACCTCAGCGATCGATCGCGGGTCACACAATTATGTGTTTTTGTTATTTTTGTGGGATTTTTGGATATTGGACTATATTTAGCTTCTAATATTGATTTGTATGGTTATGTAGAACCATCCCAGGTACCCACAACTTCAAGGAGATAAAGTTCTACAACTTCTCCATTTTGGAATTAAGGTACGTAAGAGACGTACGGGCATCGGACGGTAACACATTCCTAAACTATGACTATGCATTGATGCATAAGTATTTATGATGTTTATGATGATGACTATGATAAGTAAATTATGATGATGATGTTATGATAAAAATGATGATGTTTATAAGATGATGATGTTTATAAGATGATGATGCTTATAAGATGATGATGTTTATGAGATGATGATGCTTATAAGATGATGATGTTTACAAGATGATAATGTTTACAAGATAACGATGTTTATAAGATGATGGTTTATGATATGATGATGATGATGTATGTTTAACATTGTTATTAAGAATGGTTGAATGTCCGGTGGTTGTTATGGGCAAGCGAGGAAGGTACTTGCCGCTCACATAAGTAGCGAGGGGATACATCCGCTATCAAGGCGTAGCGAGGGGTATCATAATTCCGCTAAGCGAGGAGATACATCCGCTATCAAGGTGTAGCGAGGGGTATAATAATTCCGCTAAGCGAGGAGATACATCCGCTATCAAGGTGTAGCGAGGGGTATCACAATTCCGCTTTATGTCGAGCGAGGGGGCTAATTGTGCCGCTGTCATAATAGAACCAGGACAGCCCCATTTCTAATTAACATTGTTGATTATGAGCTTATGAATGAAGTACGATTTTGATCATTATGTCTAGACTAATGATTATATGCATGACTATGTAACAGGGACAACCATAGAGGTTTAATGCGATTAACCAGGAAGTATATGTTACCAAATACTTCCATGCATTTATTTATATGCCATTACCTTATGATGTTAAGTAACGATGTACATGCTCATGATGGGTTGTTCCTGTAGGTACACTTTTGGACTGAAGGGCCTGGGGTCGGGTTGAGGCAGTGAGCTAAGAGGAGCAAGATGGACATAGGATACAAGATTTTGATAGTCTCTACTCTAGGAGTAGTGTAAATCTATAACTTAAACATTCATTATTGAGAATGTAATTAATTAGCTTTTGGAAATTCTAACTTGGCCTGTAATCTTATTAGCTCAAAGCTACAATCGGCGCCCTAAGAAGTTATAAATGCATGTTTAGTCCCTAATATGTTATTACGATGATGTTAAGGTAGGAAGACTCTACAAGGGTGCACTGGAGGTGGTGGAGATCTCTGATATGGCGGTCTATAGGGTGGAGGTTGGTGCATCTATGGGTTCTTATAGCCTTGGTTCGGATGGTCCCTCCAACCTTGATTGTAGTTAGTCGATGGATTGTCATAGCTCCTTTGTGGGGGACCTGGGAATCCTCCTGGACCTGGGAATCCTCCTGCTGCATTCACGTGCTCAGTGGCTGTCTCTTGTAGTGAGGGACATGCGTCAGTGGAATGGTTCACAGCTAGACAGATTCCACACGACTTCATCTTCCCCACATTGCCTACTGCAAGATTACGCACAAGAAAAGTTAAGTCTATCAGTTGTTGTTCCAGATTGGATACATTTACCTCTTTACTTGGCGATTGTCCATGGCGAACATGTCCAAATTGCTGGGAGTTTGCAGCCATGTTTGCTATCAACTTCCTTGCCTCCTCCGCTATCTTATCAATGAAAGCTCCTCCGCTCGCCGCATCCACTAAGTTCCTGTCACCAGAAAGCAAACCCTCATAGAAGTATTGAATTAAAAGGTGTTCACTTATCTGATGTTGTGAGTAGCTCGCACACAACTTCTTAAACCGTTCTCAGTACTCATGCAGTGACTCCTCATGGTACTGCTTCACACCATAGATCTATTTCCGTATGTTAGTCGCCCTTGAAGCTGGAAAATACTTCTCAAGGAAGACTCTTTGCAAATCCGTCCACGTGGTGATTGATCCGGAGGGTAAGTAGAATAGTCAATCCTTAGCAGCATCCTTTAGAGAAAATGGAAAGGCTCATAGTTTGATTTGCTCCTCCGTTACGCCAGCTGGCTTCATAGTAGTGCATACCACGTGGAATTCCATCAAACGTTTGTGCGGGTTCTCACCTGCAAGACCATGAAAAGATGGCAATAAGTGAATCAATCTAGATTTAAGTTCGAAATTTACGTTATTTGCGAGAGCAGGGAAAGTGATGCAAAGAGGTTGTTGATCCAAGTTAGTATTCGCCAACTGCCTCAAGCTTTGATTGCAATCATTGTGTTCCTCTCTTCTTCTTCCTCAAGTAACCTTGCTTCTCTTCTTCTCCGATGTAATCTCCTCTCGATCTCAGGATCGTAGTAAAAATTCTCTTCGTGATCAGAGGGTTCACCTGTACTCATCAACAAACCACAGTAGTAGTTCGGGATAACAACTAAAATAAAATAAAATAAATTAACACGAAATTATACCAATGCCTTCCCCAGCAACGGCGCAAAAATTTGGTAGTGCTTATCGCGTACGCCCAAATTAACCATTCTCAAGTTAACATCAATAAATATGTAGTAGCGTTAGTAGGGATCTATCCCACAGGGAATGATGTATTTTTCGTGTCAATAGTGCCAACAAATATTAAAAAGGGGATTTTTAAATTTTTACTACTACTAAGCAAAGTCTATGAATTAAACTAATTAGCAAAATTAACTAACGTGATTAAAATTATGAGAGAAAAGCGATTCTTGGTTTTCAGTCGATTTTACCTTGGATTTATGCATTCAATCATCGATTATCACAAAAGATGTAATTTTTACTTGAAGATTCATCATTAGAGATTCAACTCTTATCTTAAGTTATGCCTAGTTAAAATAGCTCAAGCGTTCTATATTAACCCGTATTGTTATATCGATCAAAACAACAGCAGTTGAGATAATATTAACAATAGCTTTCAATTCTAGTAAGAATGATGAACCTAGACAACATAATCCAAGCGTATATGTTTAATCTAGTTACGTGTTTTTCCTAAGAATTTAACAACACCAACAGCAGGCAATTACCAATCTTAGTTGCTTCAAAGGCCAAGCATTAGATTGCATGTAAAATTATTAGACGGCCAATCTTATAATCAAAGCACAACAATCATGGCATTAAAATCAGAAAAACACATGATACTCAATAAAAATAAATATTAGAACATCAATCTCATGAAAAACATTAAATCCAAGGTATTGTCTTCCTTCAACCAAGAATCAAAAGTGTTTAGCCTTGCATAATCAAATCAAAAACAATAAAATCTACCCTAGAAAACATCAAACTAATAGGAAAAGAAATAGTTTGTAAGGCCCTCGTACCGTATTAGCGGAAATCATGTTTAACTTCTCAACAATTATGTGATTCATCTTATGTCAATCATATGGTTGAGATAATGAGAATTAAGTACAATTTGTACATTAATTTGTTACTTAGTTAGAAGTTAATTAATTAGAATATAATGTAATTAATGAGAGTGGAAATTGATCTTGTATATGTCAATTGACAGTCGGGTCAGAACATGGTGAATGACAAATATATTTTTGGAATATTCGGATTAACACCGAAATTTGGTTATAATAATTTAATAAATATAAAATTTGTACTAAATCGAAAGATTTAATTTTTGTGATTAAAATAAGGACACGAAGTCAGGTGTGGACTGTATATGTAATATATATGCAACAGTACACCGGTGACACCTCGATGTTCATAATTGGTCGGGAATTAATATATATCGGTGTAGGACGTAAAACACATATTAAAACATGTAAAACACACACAGGTCGTAAACACACACTAAAAGGTGCGAAAACACACAATGCTCGCGTGATTCACCGGCCACCGTGTAGAAATCCGCTCCGTTCGCCTCCATTCGACAACCTATCAACGAGCCCAACCTACCACCGTGTTCCTTACTCAGATGCGTATCTTTCCATACCAGATAATTCAATTTTGGTGTTCGAAAAGTGCTTCGATTTTACCCTGGAATGATGAAACTCGCGCAGACTAGGGTTTGAACACCTTTGGTTCGATTTCTTCGATTCAACCACGAATTGGACGAAGCCAAGGCACCGAATCTCTTCCTTGCACCTGGATGAAACTTTCTACACCAGCCACCGCCTTTACCCCCGCCGGAGGTCGCCGGAATCGGAAGAAATCCGTGCGTGAACTGTGTGCGATTTTGGGTAAAATTTGATATCCGATTTTTCCGAATTTGCTTCGATAATTACCAGTTAATTTGGACTATAATTGTTGAATAATAATTTGAATTGGTAATAAATAATTTAGCAAATTAAATTATGATGTAATCGCATCAATTTAATTACCCTAAATTGGTTAAGTTGTGATTAAAAATGATAACCAATTTTTAATGATTAGTTTATTGAATTGTGAGTTTATATTGATATACAATGAATACATCAACTTTACAAGCTCAAGTCAACCCTCAGATATCGAGAAGTAGAGGTATGTTGCGATTGGGTAACATACAACATGTATCTGTATCAGTTGGTATATGATTTGACGACTTCTGTGAATTACTTGATTTTATGTGGCTATGTTATTTTATTTAAATTATGTGGCATTCATAATTGCACATCGATGTATGAAAATAAATATTTTGTTAACACACATCAGTTTTTATACATACATCGATACATGACATACATGTTGAGCTACGATTCTTTGATACCCTATTATTTTGGATTCGATCAATCATAAGGGTTGTACACGATGCTATGACTGGCATTAAGTGACCTGAAAGGCATAGGGATTCGTGGCCCTTATGATTGCTATTATTTGTTGCTATGGAGATTGGTGGCGTTTGCGGACGTCATCCTCTGGATTATCCCTATTTATTGAGACTGTTACAAGGTGGCGCCTTGCTGATGTCATCTGTATGATATGATCTGATGTCAAGAGCTGGGATGCGGTGACGCTTTGACGACGCACCATATAGACATTCATTTGCTTGACATGCTCGAGCGATTTAGCTATGTAGTATTTGGACTTTCATTTATTGGCTCCGAGATACCCAGCGATGGGTGTATGATACCGAGATGACATGACATGCATTGCATTTCATTTAATATATCATTTTATAGATACATGATGTATAATCTATGATCGTTCCACATTGGGCTTTTGCTCACCCCAAGGGGGCTGTTGTTGTCTTTGTGTGTGGACAATGGCAGGCAGTACAGGTGGCCAGGACCCCAGAGAGGACACATCTGGTGGACGTCACACTAGAGGTTTTACTCCTGTTTATCCCAGTAGTCATTATACCAGGGGTGTGTCCCTGGAGTGTAGGGAGTTTATGTATATTTAGTTTATTTTGCTCAGTATGAATATGTGTTTCATAGTTTGATTTGTGTTGATGGAGATGAAACTGATGGTATCTATATATATTTTGACTATTGGTATTGGTGGTATGTTTCTCGTGTGACGAGGTCATGCCAAAACTTTTAGGACCACATGTTAATAAATGTTAAACTAATCTTTCGCTGTTTACGCTATAATTATCATTGTGTGATCATTAATCATATAATTAGGATCGGGCCCTCACATAGTTACTGAAGCGAAGTATGATTCCGGAGTGTCGCTTCCGTCTTTGTTCTTCGAGTTGTTCTTCAAAAATTGAGGGTAAAATAAAATCTAATGTCTAAACTATGTTGGTCTCCTCAAAATATGACTATTCATCTGATTTAAGGTCCCCAATTTTGTCCAAAGATTGTGGGAATCTAATATTGTAGGTAAAATCTATCCAAGATGGTAAAAAAATCAAGTTTTCAATATTTCCAAAACTCGTCTAGCGATCGATCGCCTTAGACTAGCGATCGATCGCTATCTTTATTTTTTTGGGAAATATCTTTGGGCGATCGATCGCCTCTTTGTAGCGATTGATCGCTTGGCTCCAGTGGGGTTTGGCGATCGATCGTCTCATTCTTGCGATCGATCGCTGACTCGTGTAAATTGTTGCTCAACTTTCTGTCCAAAGGCGATCGGTCTCCTCATCAATGCGATCGATCGCTTCATCGAAATTACACTTTTGGCCTTTTTCTTGATCAACCTTGAGTCCTTATCATCTCCATATCTTTCATTGGTCTTTATACATCGTTTTTAGCTCGAATTCTTTGATTTCACCTACAATTACACAAATATACGATTAGGTAGCATATGCATCAAATTATCCATCAAAACATACCAATCGTAAACAATTAAACGCAATAGATGTGTCTATTTCTAGTCACATCACCCATCAAAATGAATGTTAATACCATAGCTTTACACTACTCCTAGAGTAGAGACTATACAAAAGAATCCTGCCATCCTATAGCCATAACACTCCTCACAAGCTCATCGCATCAACCGGTCATTAGCCCTTCGTGCCCAAACATACCTACAGGAACAACCCCAAAACCATGAGCATATAATAAACCATAATCATACCAACAAGATTATGCATAACCGTAAATACAAATCACTTCCTGTAATATATGCACTTAAAAGCTCCCTTTGGTTGTCCCTGTACCACAAGCATTGATGTGACTAGAAATAGACACATCTATTGCGTTTAATTATCTATGATTTGGTATATTTTGATGGATAAATTGATACATATGCTACCTAATCGTTTATTTGTGTAAATGTAGGGAAAGGTGAAGAAATCAAGCTAAAATGATGAAAGAAGCAATAAAGTTGAAGAAAAGAGGAAAAAACCAGAATCCAAGACACATGTTGCTCCTATCTCCTCAACTTTCTATATGTTCGAGCCATGTTTTGGAAATGTGGTCCATATAAAAGTTGTAGAACTTTGAGTTATCTTCACGTGGACAGCTGACTCGTTGAATTCGGAGTTTGTATGTGAACGTTATGAACAAAATACAAAACTCGCCAGAAACATTGATGACAGGCGTAATTACGCCATTTGGAGGCGTAAATACGCCAGAAATGCGGGAAGCCATATTTTTGACATGTCATCAGGCGTCTTTACGCCATTTTCTGGCGTACCTACGCCTGCAGAGTTTTGAAAGTGTAAAGACTTGATTTATTTCCTTCCCACATGGATTCTAACCTACTCCATCAGCCTCCCTATACATATATGGACGAAAATCAGACTAAAGAACATCTAGATAGTTAGGGTAGAGTACTTTAGGATAGTTTTACTATTTTTCTTTCAATTTTGTTGAAGACGGCTACGAAGATCGAAGCGAAGGCGGGATTGACACCTCGAGGAGCGGAGATCAGATTAGTTTTCTTTCCCTTGTTTTTATTTATAGTTTTGTTTTAATTATGTGTAGCTAGTTTTAATTCTTGGTTGAGGAAGACAAATCCTTGGATTTTATTTATCTTGGGGAGATTCTTACGCTTTAATTATCAATTTTATTGAGTATCAAGAGTTTTTCTGATTTTATTGATATGATTGTTGTGTTTGTTTATTGGATTGACAACCTAGTAACTTGCATGAAATCTAACGCTAAATTAGATATCAAATACGAAATCGTTTGATCCCTCTAATTTACGAAGCAACTAAGATTGATAATTGCCTGCTGTTGGTGCTATTAAATTCTTAGGAAAAACGATTGCATGATTAATTCTAACGGCTGTAGTTTTTATTGATTAGATTCATCAAACTTACTAGTTTTGAAACTATCATTGATTTAATCTTAACGGCTGTAGTTTTGGTTAAAGATTTGATAAGAGTTGAATTGAATGCTGTTTTCTATTTGACTACAATTAAGGTAAGGGAGGAATTAGATTTCCAATTGATGAATATTCAAGTAAAATTGAGTTTTTTTTTGTGAATCGATGAAATAGATGATAATTCCAAGGAAGAGTCGACCGATACCAAGAATCGCTTTCATTAGTTAATCTTTGTTTTTAATTTTAATTAGTATAATTCAACTTCACAACCCCATCTTTTATTATTTTGATTTTGATTTTCATTAACACAAAGATTCACACCTCCTCGTGGGATCGATCCCTACTCACACTACTACATTATTGTTATCAATCTTGAGGATTGGGTGGGGTTAATTTGGGCGTACACGATAAACGCACACCAAGCATAATCAATAGATTCTAATGCCAATAATGTATGTCATGACATGCATCCATTCCATCAATACCAATAACAAATTTCCAAGTCTTATTATATCAGTGGCATAATACCCCTCGCGTTGACATGACAGCGGCATTAATACCCCTCGCTTCGACAATACCAGCGGCAAATAATATCCCTCGCTATAATATGACAGCGGCATGTTCTTTGCTTCTACATATTAGCGGCAAATATTCTCTCATCGCTACGATATGACAGCGACAAGTATTCTATCATCGCTACGCCATGAAGGCGGCAAGTATTCTTCATCACTGGAATATAACCTCGACTTACAATCACATGCACCAATGCATTCCATGTATGTATGCAACCATAATGCATCAACCAATATGTATATGCACCCACAATGCATAACCCAATAAATATATGCAACCATAATGCATCAACCAATATGTATATGCACCCACAATGCATAACCCAATAAATATATGCAACCAAAATGCATAATCCAATACGTAAAAATACATTTTACCGTCCGATGCCCGTATGTCTCACTACGTACCTTCGTTCCAAAATGTAGAATTTGATAGGACTCTATCTCCTTTGTTGTGTGTCACCTGGGAAGGCTCTACACAACCACACAATTCAATATTAGAAGCCAAATAATAGTCCGATACCAAAAATCCCACAAAAATAACCAAAATCTCAATATTTGGCGTCTCGATTTCGATCGCCAATATGTCCCGATCGATCGCGAGAAGCTACTGCCTCATCGCCCAAAAATTTCCATTTCGCGATCGATCCCTGAGTTTGTGCCGATCGATCGCACCAAACTCGCGATCGATCGCTGAAAGCTTCTGCTTCGAGACATGATACGCGTGATCGATCGCGAAATCGTGTCGATCGATCGCCAATATCTGTACACGCAAAAATCGCCATTTTCACACCTTTCACCTTCCCCAATCCATACCAACTCAAATACCAACCAACCAACAACATCAAAACACCATATATCGACAATACCAACACATTTCATACCATAAAACCATAACCCACCAGCAAACAACACATTTCATATAAACCCATTTCTACCCCAAAATACTAACTCAAACCCAACCAAAACAAACTCAAAATCCATCTAATCGGAAGGAATCATACCACTTCAAGCTTCAATACAAGCAAGAAATCAAGCAACCAAAGTTGTGACATCTCCTCCTTTTTCTCCTTGCAATAAACGTTTGGGTTTGGGGAAAAAGGGTTGGGGAGTGATTTGATTAAGGAGTGGGGGTTATTGATGTGACAAGAAATAGACACATCTATTACGCTTAATTGTCTACGATTTGGTATATTTTGATGGATAAATTGATACATATACTACCTAATCGTATATTTGTGTAAATGTAGGAAAAGGTGAAGAAATCAAGCTAAAATGATGAAAGAAGGAGTAAAGTTGAAGAAAAGAGGAAAAAACCGGAATCAAAGACACATGTTGCTCCTTTCTCCTCAAATTTTTATATGTTTGAGCCAAGTTTTGGAAATGTGGTCCATATAAACGTTGTAGAACTTTGAGCTATCTTCGCGTGGACAGCTGACTCATTGAATTCAGAGTTTGTATGTGAAAGTTATGGCCAAAATACAAAACTCGCCAGAAAAATTGATGACAGGCGTAATTACGCCATTATTAGGCGTAATTACGCCAATGCTACGGAATGTGTAGGCGTAGCTACGCCATTCTACATGTATTTACGCCAGAAACGCGGGAAGCCATAATTTTGACACGTCAACAGGCGTAGGTATGCCATTGTCTGGCGTAGCTACGCCAACAGAGTTTTGGAAAGTGTAAAAACTTGATTTCTTTCATTCCCACATGGATTCTAACCTACTCCATCAGCCTCCCTATACATATATGGACGAAAATCAGACTAAAGAACATCTAGATAGTTAGGGTAGAATAGTTTTAGACTAGTTTATTTTTCCTTTCAATTTTGTTGAAGAACGCTACGAAGATCGAAGCGAATGCGGGATTGACACCTCGACGAGCGGATATTGGATTAGTTTTCTTTCCTTTGTTTTTATTTATAGTTTTGCTTTAATTATGTGTAACTAGTTTTAATTCTTGGTTGAGGAAGACTAAATCCTTGTATTTATTTATCTTGGGGAGATTCCTACGCTTTTGTTTATCGATTTTATTCAATTCATTGTTTTTCTGATTTTGTTGATATGATTGATGTTTGTTTATTGGATTGACAACCTAGTAACTTGCATATAATCTATTGCTAATTGGATATCAAATAAGAGATTGTTTGAGTAATCTAATTGAAAAAGCAACTAAGATCGATAATTGCCTGCTGTTGGTGTTATTAAATTGTTAGGGAAAACAATTGACTAAATTTATATGAACCGCTTGTGTTTATATGATTTAGATTCATCGCTCACTAGTTTTGATTGGTGTCATGATTTTAATCTTGAATATGCATATAGAGATTGATTGATTGATGAAAGTTAAATTAAAACGCTTGGACTAATTGACTATGAATAAGGTAATGGAGGAATTAGATTTCCAATTGATGAATATTTAAATAAAATTGAGTCTTTTGTGAATCGATGAAATAGATGATAATTCCAAGGTAGAGTCGACCGATACCAAGAATCGCTTTCATTAGTTTAATCTCTAGTTTTAATTTAATTAGTATAATTCAACCTCACAACCCCATCATTTATTATTCTTTTGTTTTGATTTTCATTAACACAAGAATTCACACCTCCTCGTGGGATCGATCCCTACTCACGCTACTACATTATTGTTATCAATCTTGAGGATTGAGTGGGGTTAATTTGGGCGTACACGATAAACGCACCAGTTATGAGGGGTTAGGGGGGGTATAAGTGTGGGTGTAAAATAAAATGGTACCCCAATAATTAGCATAATGTATAAAATATCCCAACATGATATTTATTGACAAAGAAATTTATCCTTAAAATTGATAATACGAGTCTCAAGTCTTTTCTGAAAAACAAAATTGAATCTAAACCAGAAAAGGCTAGAATTTTGAGATGGTAAGCAGAATGTCAATATTATGATTATGATATTGTCATTGTGAAATGTGCTAACAATATTCTTGCAGATTTCTTAACAAGATATGGATGCGAGTGAAGCCAATTCCATCATAACGAGATCAAAGCACCTCTAAGATTTTCTGGAAAGAGCTAAACAAGCAGATCAACGGCCTTGTGATTAATGCTCAAGTCTCGGGTCAAGTTCAGGAACTGGATCTTACAAAGGTCCAACATGCTATAAAGGCTACTATGCAGGCTCACAACTATTTATGGGACAATCTTTATATTCCCCTCTGACGGAATGCTTCGACGACGAAGCTAAAGTCATGTTTATGAGAACCGAGTTCATCAACCGGGGTTGTGGATTCAAGTACCACCAACACGAGTCCTAGTATCGATCCTTTCAAGGAGGATATGTAAGGAAACATTGATTCCCAAGTGTCTAGGATGACTGAAGAATCAAGCCAACCCACCACCTATGCGAGAGAGAGATTAATCTTAGGCCATTGGCAGGCAAGTCTAAGGTTAATACTCACGAGTTTAAAGTTTCTCCTTTACAGAAATACCAGAAGACATGGGAGAAACTCTATAATAGAGTAGGGGTAATTCTGGAAAAATAACAGCTAACTGGTCAGAAAAAATACCCAAGAATATGGATGCATCCTGGTGCCAAACTAGAGTGTTCGCGAGCGGTTTGACTTTGGCTACATGGCCTCAGTTTTTACGACAACACCAAGTTTTCCGGAGATTACCGGAATGGATTTACAAGGGGGTGTATGACTCATGACAAAATAACCATAAACTCAGAAGGGGAGACGTTCTAGAGTTAAAATTCTTAAACAACAGCTCCAGAAATTACAGGAAAAGGCATTTATCCCAGCTTCCATTTCATTAAGCTGCAAACCTAACTGGAAGGCAATGGACCAATCAAGTCACCGCCGGAAAGAACAACATTAGTTTTCCTGTTCACGGAAGATGATATTGCAACTAGAAGAGCTTGGAGATTATGGGTCTGTCTCACTGAGTTGGACAAATCAAGTATCCGTTCAAAATATTCTAGAAAACAACGAACGGGTCCTGTTAGTTCCGGATTTTAAAGATGACAAAACAAATCAGAACTGATCGAGGGAAATCAGACTGACCAGATCGATCGCTCAAAGCATATCAAGTTGATATGGTATATCGCAAATCAGATCGGATCGATGGAAATCAGTCTGACCAGATCGAAGCTTCAGATCGATCTTAACTATTATCAGATCAGAGCAAACAAGGCTGAATAAGATTTGCTCTTCAGTCCGAATCATTAACGGCTATTTATTGAAGCATTTAATGTTGCAATTAATGCTGAAAAAGACCAGGGACTGAAGATTACCATAAAAGGTAAGAAGATAAAGAAGAGCTTACCTGACAGTCGCCGAAAGCATGAACCAGAATGGCAAGTACCCAAAAGAATAAGACTGCAGCTTACTCAGAGTTTGAGCAGAGTCAAGAGTTGCACGTAAAGGGAAATAATGTCGTTGGTACATGTAACTATATAAGGATGCAACAGAAGAGCACAAGACAGAGTCTGAAAAATCAAAAAACGCAAAAGAAAGCAAAACAGCACAAGCTTACAAGCTCAGACATTCTCGAGCTAAAAAACTTCATAAGCACAAGCATATTGTAATATTTGATCATCTTAGGATCATTGTGTGCATAGACTAAATTAGTCTATCTTTTGTATTCTGTACTAAGATAAAGAAGTGAGAATCAATTGTAACTGTCAGACAGAGTGTGTCTGAACAGATCGAGAGACTAGGAGTTTCAGTCTGGTAGTGAGGTAAATCCAGCTGAATTGGGTTTGTACAACAGGATTGTATAAATCAAAGTCTTCTAGTGGAATCCTTCCTTAATTGGAAGAAGGGGAGACGTAGAAGGATTACACCACCTTCGAACTTCCAGAAACATATTCTGTCTTTTATCATTCTGCACTTGTTTTACTATTCAAGTCATGGAGCCGTTCTTACTAGCCTAAGAACAGACCGTTCCGCACTAAATCATTCAGTGGTCTGTTCTGCAGAAAAATTGATTAAGAAACAGATTTCTCTCACTAATCCGAAAGAAATCACAAAGGATTATTTTTAATAGGAGTGTTCATTCACCACCCCGCCCCCCCCCCCCTCTAAACACTCCGGACCGATCCTAACAAGTGGTATCTGACCAGGTCGTCATAATCATCACAAAGACACTTGAGCTGATGGCATCATTCAACAAAATTCCTATGTTCTCAAAAGAAGACTATGATGATTGGAGAATCAGAATGCAAGCTCATCTGGCAGCACAAGATGACGATATGTGGTTCGTCATCACTGATGGACCAATGAAAATTTTGAAAGTCAATACAGCAGCCTCCATTACTGGTGGTGAACCCCAAATGGTCGAAAAGGACAGATCCCTCTGGACGAATGAAGAAAGAAAGAAAGAAAATCTAGACAATGTTGCCAAAGACATCTTGTTCAAGACGTTGGACAAGAATATGTTCAGTAAAATCAAAATGTGCTCTACTGCCAAAGAAATTTGGGAGAAAATAGCACAGCTATGTGAAGGGAACGACCAGACCAAGAAAAACAAGCTGACTGTTGCTCTTCAAAAATTTGAGAGCATAAAAATGAAGATTGGAGAAACTCTAAACGAGTTTGATGAAAGAGTTTTTGGTACTATCAATGAACTGAATGGTCTGGGCAAGGAATACTCTAACAGAGAGATTGCTATGAAAGTAATGAGAGCTTTGCCAAAAGAATGAGATGTAAAGACCATTGCAATGAGGGAATCTAAAGATCTGAACAAAGTTGAACTTCATGATCTATTCGTAGATCTTAAGGCTTATGAGTTCGAACTGATCACCAGAGGTGAAGCAGAGCCATTCATCTCTCAACCAAACAAAGCACTGGCAGCCATTCCAGACCAGACCACCCCCACAACAGATCGATCTATCGAACAGATAAGTAATGATGCTATGTCGTTATTTATCAAGAAATTTGGTAAATTTATGTCTAAGAATAAAAGGAACTTTAAACCTTCTCATCATTATAAATCAAGAAAAGACGATACTGTTAATGTTCAGGCTTGCTACAATTGTGGTAAGACCGGACACTTTATTGCAGATTGCACCAGACCGAAGAAAGAAGAACGTAAAGAAAGGCATCGTGATGACAAGAAAAAGAAGCACTACAAAGATCGTAAAAGTCATCATGGTAAGTCCCAAAAGGTCCTAGTAGCAAAGGAAGGAAACAGCAAGTGGGCTCAGATTGATTCAGATTCAGAAAGCTCTGAATATTCTTCCAGCGAAAGCGAAGAAGATATTCAATGTCTAATGGAAGACGAAAAAATGAGTCAAACAGACGAGGTATTCGACCTTGACTCAAATGAATTTACACGTGAAGAGCTTATGTCCGCACTGCAAGACATGGCTAATGATTATAGAATCTTAGCTGAATCATTTGAGAAAACTAAAGCTAAAGCCAATGATCAAATGGATGAGCGCATCAAACCAAGCTGCTCTGAGCTAGGTGAGTGCAATAATCTACAGATCGAGCTGAACAAGCTGAAAATCTCTTACGATCAGCTTCATGAAGAAAACAAGAGAATTAGCACACAAAATGCTAAGCTTTCTCATATTTTCAAAACATGGACAAAATCAAGAGCATCATTGGAAGAATTGCAAGAAGTACAAAGAAATGTCGGTGATGTCACCGGCATAGGCTTTGATATCCAAGACTGCACCAAAGATGAATCCGAACTGTTGCTAGTAAAGAACAAAATCAAACAAATGACATTTGTTAAATCCAGCACAGTATATGAAACTGAAGCACCTACAATTCAAACGGGAGTCTCCTTTGGGGATCAAGGTTTGAGAAGAGGAATTGGGTATGATAACCAAGCCAAAGAAAAGGAATCAGCAAGCTTTGTGTCTATCAGACCAAATCTAAAGGTGCAAGATCTAAGGAAAGGAAGACCATCCAATTACTTTAACTCAAACCCAGTTCAACGAAGATATAGACTACCTTATAAGAATCAAAGGTTTCCATATCGCACACATTATCACACACTACATCGAAACAGATCAGCTCACAGCACACCAGACACACACAAGCCATTAAAGCTGATACAGATGTGGGTTCCCAAAGGGCTAATCCGTTCTGGACCCAAGTAGGATTGGGTACCAACAATAATTATGTTTGATGACAGGTACCGAAGAATCTTATATCAGACTGGTACTTAGACAGTGGGTGTTCACGTCACATGACTGGAAACGTCGAGCTGTTGTCTGAAGCCACAGAATGTACTGGACCCAAGATCATCTTCGGGGATAACTCAAAGGGTAAGACCGTGGGCAAGGGTAAGATTGTCCATGGTAATATTACTATCAATGATGTGCTGTTAGTTGAAAATTTATGCTATAATCTGATCAGTATAAGTCAACTATGTGATAATGGTTATGCTGTAGAATTTCACAAACACACTTGCACTGTTAAATCGTCAGACGGTATGACCATGCTTGTAGGAATCAGAAATGGAAATACATATAAGATTAACTGGAATTTTGCTCAACCTGATAATCCTACTTGCTTCATCGCGAATAATGATAATAAACACTGGCTATGGCATAAACGCTTAAATCATCTCAACTTTAAGACTACCTCTAGCCTGTGTAAACATGATCTAGTTGTCGGTCTGCCCAAGATCGATTTTGCTAAGGATAAGATCTGTGAAGGTTGCCAAATGGGCAAACAAATCAGATCATCCTTCAAAAATAAGAATGCCAAATCCTCCTCACGCTGTTTAGAACTATTGCATATGGACTTGTTTGGTCCTATACCAATAACAAGTTTAGGGGGAATGCGGTATATTCTTGTTGTTATTGATGATTACTCATGTTTTACTTGGACTATATTTTTGAGCAGTAAAGATCAGACCGGTCCGAAATTGATCAAGCTGCTGAAACGCACTCAGAATGAGAAATCATCAAGCATAGACAGGATTCAAAGCGACAAAGGCACTGAATTTTCAAATCAGAATCTTGAATCCTTTCTAGAAGATCAAGGAATTAAGCATGAATTTTCAGCCGCTCGAACTCCTCAACAAAATGGAGTTGCAGAACGAAGGAACAGAACGCTTAAAGAGGCAGCAAGAACAATGCTTGCTGATTCTGGAATTTCGCAAAAGTTCTGGGCAGAAGCTGTAAATACTGCTTGCTACACTCAAAATCGGTCTATGATCAACAAGAAGTTGAATCTTACTCCATATGAAGTATGGACTGGTAACAGACCTTCAATCTCTCACCTTCATGTATTTGGCTGCAAATGCTTCGTTCACAATAATGGTAAGAATCATCTTACAACATTTGAAGCTAAATCAGATAATGGAATATTCTTAGGATATTCATCTAATAGCAAAGCTTTTCGAGTTTTCAATAATCGCACTTTAACTGTAGAAGAATCAGTTCATGTAGTGTTTGATGAATCTTTATGTATTGAGGGTAACAAGGAATCATTTCAAAATCAGATGGAAAATATCCATCTCGAAGCTAACAGTGATGATGAGATTGTAGCTAACAGGTCAAGAGACAATCCACTGGAACCTGAAGTACTAGATAGACCGGATCAAGGCAATGAAGCTCCTTCAGATCGAGCCGATCCGGATGTTCTTAACTCCAATGTTAAAGCAGATGCTGATAATGCTGCTACTACTCATCCTTTTGGACCAGATAATCCAGAATCAAGCTATCGATGGACAAAGAGGCATCCACCCGATCTAGTAAATGGAAGTCCTTCTGCACCTATAAGAACCAGAGGACAGATGATGGATGAATTCACTCATGCCCCTTTCATATCAAATCTGGAACCTAAAAATATTGATGAAGCTTTGACTGATTACAACTGGATTAAAGCCATGCAAGAAGAGCTTAATCAATTTGAACAAAATCAAGTCTGGAGTCTAACCCCCAGGCCTAGTGATCTGCCTGTTATTGGAACCAGATGTGTTTTCAGAAACAAGCTAAACACAGATGGAGTTGTGGTTAGAAACAAGGCCAGACTGGTGGCGCAAGGATTCAGACAAGAAGAAGGAATTGACTTCGATGAATCTTTTGCACCAGTTGCCAGACTTGAAGCAATCCGAATATTTCTTGCATATGCTGCTTTTAAAGACTTCAAGGTATATCAAATGGACGTTAAGAGCGCCTTTCTTAATGGTAAGCTTCAGGAGGAAGTCTACATTGAGCAACCTCCTGGATTTTAGAACCACTCATTTCCAGATCATGTATATCTACTGAATAAAGCAGTATATGGACTGAAACAAGCTCCAAGAGCCTGGTATGACACTCTGTCTCAATTTCTGCTGAACCTGATTTTCAGATCGGCTCAGTGGATAAAACTCTATTTAAATTTATTAAGGGGGAACATACTTTGTTAGTTCAAATCTATGTTGACGATATCATTTTTGGGTCAACTAACCCCAAATTATGCGAGAAATTCTCTAAGTTAATGCAGGGACAGTTTGAGATGAGTATGATGGGAGAACTTTCATTCTTTCTCGGTCTTCAAGTCAAACAGCTCAACAATGGCATTTTCATAAATCAAACTAAATATACCAAAGAGCTTCTCAAGAGATTCGGAATGGAAACTTGTTCAACTGCATCAACTCCAATGAGTCCTTCAATCAAGCTAGATAAAGACGAAGGGGGAACAGCAGTTGAAGTAACGATGTATCGAGGACTGATCGGATCGCTCTTGTATCTTACAGCGAGCCGGCCTGATATAATGTTCTCAGTCTGTATGTGCGCTAGATTTCAGCCAGATCCAAAACAATCACACTTTATTGCTGCTAAGTGTATTCTTAAATACTTGAAAGGATCTCAGAACGTTGGTCTTTGCTATTCCAAAGATTCAAATTTCAGCTTAATCGGATATTCAGACGCTGACTATGCTGGCTGTAAGATTGATCGCAAAAGCACCAGTGGAACATGTCAATTCTTAGGTGAAAGATTGATCTCATGGTTTAGCAAGAAGCAAACATCTATTGCCACATCTACAGCTGAAGCAGAATATCTTGCCGCTGGAAGCTGTTGCGCTCAAATGCTCTGGATTCAACACCATCTCAAAGACTATGGCATTCAAGCTGTTGAATCTCCGATATTTTGTGACAACACCAGTGCAATTGCTATAACGTATAATCCAGTGTTGCACTCTCGAACAAAGCATATTGATATAAGACATCATTTTATTCGAGATCATGTTGGCAAAAAGGAAATTCGGATCGAGCATATTTCAACAGACCAGCAAGCAGCAGATATCTTCACCAAACCACTTCCTGAGGCTAAGTTTAATTATTTTCGTCAAATTCTTGGTTTAATAGACTTATCCTGATGTTTTAGAGGTATCTTTCTTTTCGCTTTTAAAGATTATATGCTGGCACAGATCGATAATACAATGATCAGATAGACACAGACCGCTCCGACCTTTCAGACCGATCTTTGTCCAATCTGATGTTATCCCATGATCTGTCTGGTCAACAAATCTTTAAATAAAGTAATTATTTAAAACAGCCAGGACTGATCACAATTTTAACCGCCTTATCTCTCTATCATCCTGACCGTTTATTTTGAATGATTTCAATATCATTCATCGAGATAAAGACACATGTCTTCTCTCTCCTATTTAGCGGGCTGAACATTTCACTTTCATTCACTTTTTACGAATTACTGATGTCTGCTCTCTAACTCTCAAATATTTTTTCAAACTCTCCGTATTCTTCATTACACTCAAATGGCTACTATCACTCACAATTCTCTATCTGTTGAGTTCAATGAAATCTACAGGGCTGAAGATCCGGAAATGGTCTCAATATTCAAATCCTTAGAGTCTTCTGGATTAAGGAACTTTCTGGAATGCGGAACGGTGGTTTACGAGTCGGAGATTCGAGAGTTGTTTGCAAATGCTGTGTCTCAAAAGACATTCATCTCCACCACCGTCAAGGGCAAATCTTTTGACATCTCTCCGTCGACGCTGTCAAAGACCTTTGGTCTTCCCAGCACCGGACTGACTGAGTTTGGCCATATTTCTCAGGCCTCTATCACCGATCTTCAGGGGAAGGTATCCATTCTTGGCCACCGCCTGCAGCCATCATTCAAGAAGAAGGAAATGTTCTTTCATTTCCAAGTTTTATGCGAGATTGTTGGCAAGCCACTTTTGGGCAAAGACGGAAGCTATGACGTTGTCACTGCCGAGAAATTCCGACCATGGCTGTTATTCACTCGGGACAGAAGATGAATTGGTCTGCAATCTTGTTTGGAGTCTTGCTTGAAACGGTTATCGCCTCCAAACAGGCTGTGTGCTTTGAAGTTCCCCTCAGCAAGCTCTTAGAGACTTTGAACATCGAGCTGGGGAAGCCGTCTGCTTTGAGTCCCTTCAAAATTCTCAACCCCAAGGGATTGGTCTTGCTGAAGTCTAAAGGTGCTCCACCCACTTCTTCCGATCTGGTGGCTGTCAAGTTCGAACAAGGAGAAGAACAGGCTGCTGGTCGAAGAACTCGAGTCAAGCGTAAATTGACTATTCAGACTGACTCCGAGGAAACTCAGTCTGCTCCTTCATCTCCAGCCAAGCCCCCTCCTAAGTAGCCAAGAACCCAGATCACCAAGCCAATCAAAACCTTACCTCTTAAAGCCTTACCTATATTGTCATCCACAAAAGCCACCCCTGCACCCCAAACTACAACCCAACCTTCAACAGCTCCAACCACTGTACCCAAAGTAACCATCAGAGTACCTTCTGCCATTCCTGTGGTCAAAGGTATTGTTATCACCGAGTTGGGAGACTACACCCAATCGGGGATCAAGACCTCATCTCCCACCGGAAAAGGCAAGGATATCCTCACTGAACCCATCTCTTCAAAACCCAAATCTGCCGCGCAGACATCCATCGACATCGCAATGGAAGATGTTGACGAAAAGGTGAAGGAGCTCACTGTGGTGTTTGATGAATATATCGAATACAGAACGATCAACCACATTGATATGTTCTTCGGCAAGCTGCGAAGACTACAAAAGATGGAACAAGAAGTCCTTAAGGGGACAGAGACTGATGACGTCAGAATTGATGTGCAGCGCAAAGATCTGTTCCAGGACAACCAAAGATTCAGACTGGCAAATATGCTGATTGCAGCTAAGAAGGTGAATTTTGATCCGAGCAATCCGACTGCCAAAGATGATGGTGCCGTCATTGCTCAGCTGGAAATGGATGTTCATGCTCTACATTTGGCTGTTCGCTTTCAACGACAGAAGCTTAACATATCCACTCCAGTTCCCAGCCCGGATCACCCATCTGCGAGCAAGACTTTGGCTGAACCACTCATTGAGCCACTTCCTTCTGAGTCAGCTGAGCAGACAGTGAAGCAGACAGTGGAGCAGTCACTGCCTAATGCTCCTTCTGCAGCTGAAACTGCAGCAATGGATGTATTATTGGACTCTCCAACAACTTCCATCCCCATTGCACCCCCAGTCTCCCAAATTCAGCACAGTCCAACCGCTGCACATACAACAATCATCTCCCCAGACTTCGTCGATCCGGATCTGGTGGTGTCCACTGTTCGCATTACAGGTTGAGGAGCCTACCAGACCTATCACTCCTCCGGATCAGTCTGCTGAAGATATGGCGTTTTTAGAAGAATTCTCTTCGGACTTGGTTACCTTGATCCGATCCAAAATCCGCCAATCTGTCGTTTCCACAATCATACCAGTTGAAGCAGTAGTTGATCCACCTGAGTCATCTTCTGATCACTCTTCAGACCACTTATCTGTCGACGCTCCATCCTGGCCAAGTCCCTTCAACATCTTTTGGATAATTGTCTATCTCTCTCTCAACGAGTCATAGAAGTTCATCAAAGTCAGATGACTACAGTCTTGGATTTTGAGTCTTTCAAAGAGAAGATGACAGCAAGTATAAGCAGCATTCAGCGCGGACTGAATGATCTGTTCTCTCAGCAAACTACTTATAAAAACAGTCTGAGAAAAGAGCAGATCGAGCTGGCCACTGAAGTCAGAGCCTCCGTCGCCAAGTCCCTTCTTGCTCAAGACACTCGTCTTGATGCTATCAGCGCTCAGCTGGCCCAGATTGTCGACTTTCTTCAAGAGGTTGCTGCTGACAAAAAAGGGGGAAAGAGAAAAGACCTCAAGCCACCTCAGTCTTCAGCAAGAAAGTAGCAGTCTTTATAAGTCAGACTTGTCTGTATTTGTATATAAGATTTTTTGCTCAATAAAAATCTAAGTTCTTAGTTAAGTCCTTGTTCATTTATTTTGAACTAAATGGCTTAATAAATCCGAACTTCAACTTAACTGTGTTCATTTATTTTGAACAAGAAGAAGTAATTGATCCGCAAGTATATGCTTCAGAGTTCTTAAAAGACAGAATAAAAATATTTAGAAGCTAGGTTTTGTCATCATCAAAAAGGGGGAATTTGTTAGTTCCGGATTTTAAAGATGACAAAACAAATCAGAACGGAACGAGGGAAATCAGACTGACCAGATCGATCGCTCAAAGCAGATCAAGCTGATATGGTATATCGCAAATCAGATCGGATCGATGGAAATCAGCCTGACCAGATCTAAGCTTCAAATCGATCTTAACTATTATCAGATCAGAGCAAACAAGGCTGAATAAGATTTGCTCTTCAGTCCGAATCATTAACGGTTATTTATCGAAGCATTTAATGTTGCAATTAATGCTGAAAAGACCAAGGAGTGAAGATTACCATAAAAGGTAAGAAGACAAAGAAGAGCTTACCTGACAGTCGCCGAAAGCATGAACCAGAATGGAAAGTACCCAAAAGAATAAGAGTGCAGCTTACTCAGAGTTTGAGCAGAGTCAAGAGTTGCACATAAAGGGAAATAATGTCGTTGGTACATGCAACTATATAAGGATGCAACAGAAGAGCTCAAGACAGAGTCTGAAAAATCGAAAAAACGCAAAAGAAAGCAAAACAGCGCAAGCTTACAAGCTCAGACATTCTCGAGCTGAAAATCTTCATAAGCACATGTAAGGACCCCATATACTTAACCCTTGATTAGTGTATTAATCATTCTGTGTGGCACATGCTTTCAATAAAATCATTCGGGAAACTCAGATGATACTTTACCATTGAATGGCAATTACAAAATTTTCTTTAACATACGATGTTATAAGTTCATCATCCTAACAACAATGGACTCATAGAGTTCGCCCATTACACCACTTTTTACATTGTGGACTTTTATAAAAATTTGGGCAGAGTCTCCCCATAAATAGAGCTATCCCGAAATAAAAGCACAACACATAACATAATTCCCGGCCAGGGAAAACATAATACTCATCAGAATATAGCAATATTAAGTAAATTCCCAGCCAGGGAAGACACCACACATATGGCAACAAAGTGGGTTTCAACACCCACAATACACCAATGACTCTCATAACCTTTAGCAATTCTACCTCTAATTGCATGCAACATAGAATGAAAGAGAGAAAGGCTCATGCCTTTATATACAACCCATATACAAGTATAATCGTGCTCACATGCGAGCATCATAAATATGCGTATAACCATCATGGGTATATATATATATAGGTACTCTATACGATACCGTGCTCCATCAAGCCCTGGTACCACGATCCTGGGAGTACATCCAATCAACAGCTCGAGCTCATCTCCAAAGCCATCGATGTACCTGTTCACCTGCCCCCAACAGAGACAGCCCCCAACGGGGTGAGCATACCAATTCCACAATTTCATAATCATAATGACATAATACATAATTTACGAAAATGTAAATATTGTGGAACATATGTGACACTCCCTGGATGGTATCATCCTCATCCTAGCGTACCCCTGTAATAACCATGTTCTCAAAACAGATAAATCATCAAATCCTGAATATGCAGTTAATCATCATATTGGTTAATCCTAACCAGTTTCGAATTAACAACATTTCATAACATCTTTCTTTATCTAGCAATTATCATAATTCTAGATATCATATTGAGATTTCCTTAACTTCCGATACTAGTTAATCACTTCTCTGATTAACTACGTCTCTGTTCCTATTCATTACCAATAGGGAATAAAATACAGATATCCTAGATATCTAATCAATACCACATTTTCATTTCTTACTTCAAAGTAGCGTCATACTACTGGTGTTCGCTCCGTAGCGACCACACCCATCATTTGCTCGCTTCATAGCGGCACCAAGCATTTCATCATGTGAATCAAAATAACGTAACCAAGTCCCGGTGCCATCATAGTAAAATATTTCATGTATTTTAATTAATGCATCATACTTGTAAAACATCATTTAAGCTATGCTCGTACGCTAAACGTACCTTAAATCCTCGAAGTCCGAGCCAAACCTTGCTCGAGTTCCATGCCCCGAGGAATGATGTGCTAACACGATAAATAATTCACGATTATTTACGAACATGCAACCCATGCTCAAGCACACCCATAACCCTCAACATATCGTCAACACGCGACAATAAATCATGTAAAAGACCCGGGGCAGGGTACATGCAGGGAGGGAAAACGAATGCGACATATCGAAAAATCGCCCAAGAACACCTTCAATAATTCGAACCCTTATCATAACAATTCGAACTCAAATAATCACTATAATTCATCTAAAACATGAATTAATCAATCAACAACAACAATAATCGCCCCACATGCCAAAGCCCCAAATTTTCGAACCCTAACTCATCCAAGCAATGAAGAAATTCGAACCATTAAAGCAACAAATTTTCGAACTACAAAGTCTGAAATATACGACCCAAAAGCAGCACAAAAACGCCCCAAAAACATCCATAGAAAAGCCCCAAAAACGTACCAAAATCGAGCCCCAAAAATCGGACAGAATTCCAGATCCGAACCCTACGCTTTTATGGCAAATCCGAACGCGATTCTCGACGAAACTTCGAATTGATGGTATGAATAGCTGAGCCTCGGAGGGACGAATCCAACGGCGGGTCGCACGCGCCGAACGGCGGCCGGACGGCGGTGGGCGCGGCGTTTGAAGCTGCGTGGGTCTGGGGAAAAGCGGGAGGCAGCGCGCGCGATGAGAGAGCGAAGGGTGGGGGAAAATGGCTTCCAATAATTAAAATCTCGGTTCAATTGGTATTTATAGCAAAAATACCCCGAAATACTAATAGCCCCACAAATACATCATGATTCATTAAAAATCATATGTTTTCAAAAATTCTCTCTCAATCTCAAAAACCCCCCACCGGTGCCCACACCAAGCACCCGAGATTCTGAGTCACACTAAAAACCCAACTCACAGGTTTTCACCGAAATGAGAATACGATCTCAACCTCGGGATCCAACGATCCCAACTACTCAAATAGACGAGCCCGGAAGGCCCGACACCTTGATTAAACTCCAATTGCCACGTAAAACAACTTTAGGGGTTATTAACACTCCGGGATTAACATCCCTAATCTCAGGTCATCACAATATCCCGCACTAAAAGAATTTCGTCCTCGAAATTAGCACCGGTGTATCACGTAACACCCGGGCTACACAACAACATGAAGTCATAACCTTGATTCCTGACCATATCAGAATTGTCTTAAAAACCGCGAGGATACTTATCTCACATCAAACTCTGAAACAGAGCGACATACCAAAACCAACACCAACTTATCACCCAAGAGGCGAAACGTACCTCGATGCGGTTCATCCCAAAAGTCAGTCCCTCCTGACTGCAAAACAACCAATACTTACGACCGTAGATTGGACAGTCATCCTTCGTTCTGATACCACTAGTAAGAACGCATCATGAATGACACCTCAACCGAGAGAACGTTGACCTCGTGTCAACTCTGGAGTGGAATAGACTTCCAAATCCATCATAACGTCAAAGAGCGTCAGCACAACTCAACGCTAACAATCCAAAAGCAGTTAGTCAACTGAAACTGCAAGGATTCAAATTGCTCCCGATTCCATCGTAGATATCATTCAAAGACATCTCTATCATGACTCACGGATGTCTAACATACATCGTTACGAGGGAAACACTAGTATTCCACGGTGCACACACACCAAACCTGGTTTCCACTTTCAAACCTCCTCTATCGAAGGAGCAGTCGCATCATTGCAACTCAAATTGGGCAACTCACGGCCACAGATTCACACAAAAGATATCTCATAAGATGTCCACCTCTGGATATCCCAAGAACCACATCCTGGTCATAAACAAACAATCGAGACTCCTCAGAGTTTCAAACTTGAAAGGACATGCAATAAACCCATTGCATCCCAAATACATGGATTCCCAGATCGAATCAACGACGACCTGATGACTCTCTTGTTGGTACTCCAACATCATGAGCTGTCACAGACAAGTCTCACCAAGATTAAACATAACGTATACACGTTTCAGTGAGGCATGCACAACCTCAACCTCAACCTCGATGATATGGTGACTACTAGAGTCCACCACAATCCACATCGTATCACCTTACGATTTGCCACACTTGGTTCCTACGAGCAGTATAACGGCTCTAACAAGCCCCTCTTGGTGCTGCACACACACGGCAGACAAACTAGTCGCTGCCTCTCTAGGTTCACCTCAAACCTACCAATAAGATGGACGTTCCCGCACGGCATACCATACTGTGGGAAGAAAATCAATAGAGTAGTGGGTCTTTACCCAACATTCCTCTAATGCCTATACACCCTGGACACTCCAATGTCCCTGTTTCATAGCCATGCATATAGTCATTAATTCTTGACATGAATCATTAAAATCATCATCTTATAATTATCACCATCTTATAACATCTTCATCATATGAGCATCATCATTTCATAAATATCATCATCTTATAACATCATCATCACATAAGCATCGTCATCTTATAGCATCATCATCTTATACATCATCATCATATAAGCATCATCATCTTATAGCATCATCATCTTATACATAATCATCTTATAGCATCATCATCTTATAGCATCATCATCTTATACATCATCATCTTATAAGCATCATAATCTCATAGCATCATCATCTTATACATCATCATCTTATAGCATCATCATCTTATACATCATCATCTTATAGCATCATCATCTTATACATCATCATCATATAAGCATCATCATCTTATAGCATCATCATCTTATACATCATCATCTTATAGCATCATCATCTTATACATCATCATCATATAAGCATCATCATCGTATACATCATCATCATATAAGCATCATCATCTTATAGCATCATCATCTTATACATCATCATCTTATAGCATCATCATCTTATAGCATCATCATCTTATACATCATCATCTTATAAGCATCATCATCTCATAGCATCATCATCTTATACATCATCATCTTATAGCTATAACAGTAAATGTACGAAATCATAGTTGAGTAAGCTTGCTGGTTATTCATTAACTTCTTTTAATTTTCCCTGGTTCATATTCATGCACATGGACATCTTACCCTGTGGCATATTATCACATAATAACATCGTATGGCCTCTTACCATATGGGCATCTTACCCCGTGGCGTCTTACCACACATAATAACATTGTATGGCCTCTTACCATATGGGCATCTTACCCCGTGGCGTCTTACCACATAATAACATCGTATGGCCTCTTACCATATGGGCATCTTACCCCGTGACGTCTTACCACACATAATAACATTGTATGGCCTCTTACCATATGGGCATCTTACCCCGTGGCGTCTTACCACACATAATAACATTGTATGGCCTCTTACCATATGGGCATCTTACCCCGTGGCGTCTTACCACATAATAACATCCTATGGCCTCTTACCATATGGGCATCTTACCCCGTGGCGTCTTACCACATAATAACATTGTATGGCCTCTTACCATATGGGCATCTTACCCCGTGGCGTCTTACCACACATAATAACATTGTATGGCCTCTTACCATATGGGCATCTTACCCCGTGGCGTCTTACCACATAATAACATCCTATGGCCTCTTACCATATGGGCATCTTACCCCGTGGCGTCTTACCACATAATAACATTGTATGGCCTCTTACGTGGCGTCTTACACACATAATAACATTGTATGGCCTCTTACCATATGGGCATCTTACCCCGTGGCGTCTTACCACACATAATAACATTGTATGGCCTCTTACCATATGGGCATCTTACCCCGTGGCGTCTTACCACATAATAACACCGTATGGCCTCTTACCATATGGGCATCTTACCCCGTGGCGTCTTACCACACATAATAACATTGTATGGCCTCTTACCATATGGGCATCTTACCCCGTGGCTTCTTACCACATAATAACACCGTATGGCCTCTTACCATATGGGCATCTTACCCCGTGGCGTCTTACCACATAATAACATCGTATGGCCTCTTACCATATGGGCATCTTACCCCGTGGCGTCTTACCACACATAATAACATTGTATGGCATCTTACCCCGTAGCGTCTTACCACATAATAACATCGTATGGCCTCTTACCATATGGGCGGCATCTTACCCCGTTGTATGGCATCTTACCATAACATAATCATCGTGTGGCATCTTACCACATGGGCATCTTACCCAATCATATGGCGTCTTACCATATCATAAACATTGTGTGGCATCTTACCACAGGGGCATCTTACCCACTCTCATATACGTCATCATAAACATCATCATGATCATCATCATCGTAAACATCATCGTAAACATCATCATCATAAACATCATCATAATCATCATCATCGTAAACATCATCGTAAACATCATCATCATAAACATCATCATAATCATCATCATCGTAAACATCATCATCATAAACATCATCATAATCATCATCATCGTAAACATCATCGTAAACATCATCATCATCATAATCATCATCATCGTTAACATCATCGTAAACATCATCATCATAAACATCATCATAATCATCATCATCGTAAACATCATCGTAAACATCATCATCATAAACATCATCATAATCATCATCGTAAACACCATCATCATAAACATCATCATAATCATCATCATCGTAAACACTTATGCAATCAATGCAAAGTCATAGTTTAAGAATATGTTACCGTTTGATGCCCGTACGTTTCTTACGCACCTTCCTTGCTTGAACATTACATGAACAAACGCATTAGTATATTCAATAATAATTGAGACCATACCGAAGTATTCCACTGTCGGTTGTCTACCCAGTCTGTCATCAGACAATACATCACATCTTTCTTTTCCCTGATTTTCTTCCAAAATCAGGTTCCTTGGCACGTAGCATATAGAGTGTTAGACATCGCTATTAATGCCATCCTATCGTGCTCCACACGATTCCTGCAACCACAATGGTTAGCAATACCACTTTTCATATCATATAAGCACATAAACAATTAGTCATGTCGTATAACATTAATGCCATCATGCATACATATGTGCTATCAATAACTTCCTAGGCCCTCAACATCCCCAATGAGCAACCACTGCTCTGATACCACTAATGTAAGGACCCCATATACTTAACCCTTGATTAGTGTATTAATCATTCTGTGTGGCACATGCTTTCAATAAAATCATTCGGGAAACTCAGATGATACTTTACCATTGAATGGCAATTACAAAATTTTCTTTAACATACGATGTTATAAGTTCATCATCCTAACAACAATGGACTCATAGAGTTCGCCCATTACACCACTTTTTACATTGTGGACTTTTATAAAAATTTGGGCAGAGTCTCCCCATAAATAGAGCTATCCCGAAATAAAAGCACAACACATAACATAATTCCCGGCCAGGGAAAACATAATACTCATCAGAATATAGCAATATTAAGTAAATTCCCAGCCAGGGAAGACACCACACATATGGCAACAAAGTGGGTTTCAACACCCACAATACACCAATGACTCTCATAACCTTTAGCAATTCTACCTCTAATTGCATGCAACATAGAATGAAAGAGAGAAAGGCTCATGCCTTTATATACAACCCATATACAAGTATAATCGTGCTCACATGCGAGCATCATAAATATGTGTATGACCATCATGGGTATATATATATATAGGTACTCTATACGATACCGTGCTCCATCAAGCCCTGGTACCACGATCCTGGGAGTACATCCAATCAACAGCTCGAGCTCATCTCCAAAGCCATCGATGTACCTGTTCACCTGCCCCCAACAGAGACAGCCCCCAACGGGGTGAGCATACCAATTCCACAATTTCATAATCATAATGACATAATACATAATTTACGAAAATGTAAATATTGTGGAACATATGTGACACTCCCTGGATGGTATCATCCTCATCCTAGCGTACCCCTGTAATAACCCTGTTCTCAAAACAGATAAATCATCAAATCCTGAATATGCAGTTAATCATCATATTGGTTAATCCTAACCAGTTTCGAATTAACAACATTTCATAACATCTTTCTTTATCTAGCAATTATCATAATTCTAGATATCATATTGAGATTTCCTTAACTTCCGATACTAGTTAATCACTTCTCTGATTAACTACGTCTCTGTTCCTATTCATTACCAATAGGGAATAAAATACAGATATCCTAGATATCTAATCAATACCACATTTTCATTTCTTACTTCAAAGTAGCGTCATACTACTGGTGTACGCTCCGTAGCGACCACACCCATCATTTGCTCGCTTCATAGCGGCACCAAGCATTTCATCATGTGAATCAAAATAACGTAACCAAGTCCCGGTGCCATCATAGTAAAACATTTCATGTATTTTAATTCATGCATCATACTTGTAAAACATCATTTAAGCTATGCTCGTACGCTAAACGTACCTTAAATCCTCAAAGTCCGAGCCAAACCTTGCTCGAGTTCCATGCCCCGAGGAATGATGTGCTAACACGATAAATAATTCACGATTATTTACGAACATGCAACCCATGCTCAAGCACACCCATAACCCTCAACATATCGTCAACACGCGACAATAAGTCATGTAAAAGACCCGGGGCAGGGTACATGCAGGGAGGGAAAACGAATGCGACATATCGAAAAATCGCCCAAGAACACCTTCAATAATTCGAACCCTTATCATAACAATTCGAACTCAAATAATCACTATAATTCATCTAAAACATGAATTAATCAATCAACAACAACAATAATCGCCCCACATGCCAAAGCCCCAAATTTTCGAACCCTAACTCATCCAAGCAATGAAGAAATTCGAACCATTAAAGAAACAAATTTTCGAACTACAAAGTCTGAAATATACGACCCAAAAGCAGCACAAAAACGCCCCAAAAACATCCATAGAAAAGCCCCAAAAACGTACCAAAATCGAGCCCCAAAAATCGGACAGAATTCCAGATCCGAACCCTACGCTTTTATGGCAAATCCGAACGCGATTCTCGACGAAACTTCGAATTGATGGTATGAATAGCTGAGCCTCGGAGGGACGAATCCAACGGCGGGTCGCACGCGCCGAACGGCGACCGGACTGCGGTGGGCGCGGCGTTTGAAGCTGCGTGGGTCTGGGGAAAAACGGGAGGCAGCGCGCGCGAGGAGAGAGGGAAGGGTGGGGGAAAATGGCTTCCAATAATTAAAATCTCGGTTCAATTGGTATTTATAGCAAAAATACCCCGAAATACTAATAGCCCCACAAATACATCATGATTCATTAAAAATCATATGTTTTCAAAAATTCTCTCTCAATCTCAAAAACCCCCCACCGGTGCCCACACCAAGCACCCGAGATTCTGAGTCACACTAAAAACCCAACTCACAGGTTTTCACCGAAATGAGAATACGATCTCAACCTCGGGATCCAACGATCCCAACTACTCAAATAGACGAGCCCGGAAGGCCCGACACCTTGATTAAACTCCAATTGCCACGTAAAACAACTTTAGGGGTTATTAACACTCCGGGATTAACATCCCTGATCTCAGGTCATCACAGCACAAGCATATTGTAATATTTGATCATCTTAGGATCATTGTGTGCATAGACTAAATTAGTCTATCTTTTGTATTATGTACTAAGATAAAGAAGTGAGAATCAATTGTAACTGTCAGACAGAGTGTCTGAACAGATCAAGAGACTAGGAGTTTCAGTCTGGTAGTGAGGTAAATCCAGCTGAATTGGGTTTGTACAACAGGATTGTATAAATCAAAGTCTTCTAGTGGAATCCTTCCTTAATTGGAAGAAGGGGAGACGTAGAAGGATTACACCACCTTCAAACTTCCAGAAACATATTCTGTCTTTTATCATTCTGCACTTGTTTTACTATTCAAGTCATGGAGCCGTTCTTACTAGCCTAAGAACAGACCGTTCCGCACTAATCATTCAGTGGTCTGTTCTGCAGAAAAGTTGATTAAGAAACAGATTTCTTTCACTAATCCGAAAGAAATCACAAATGATTATTTTTAATAGGAGTGTTCATTCACCCCCCTCTAAACACTCCGGACCGATCCTAACAGGTCCTTAATGGTAACCATGACTAGCCATACCACAAAATTTGCCGAGGAAATCTTTGAAAAAAGGCACTTATTGTGGGATAACAAAATTCTGGCGACCAAAGAAACATGTCACTTTGGAAGATGGTAGGACCACATCTACCCAAGCTGTCCAGAACAAAAAGAGCCACGGTTCGAGAAAGGATTCCTTGTCAAAAGGGACCAAATAAAATAGTACAAAGAGGAACCAGGAAAACTTGGAAGATTCTCATGTGGGCCATGAAAGCCAAATTTCTAAAGACCACATGGAGACAAGAGTCATGTGACTCTGACGATGAAAACTACCATTATCAAAAGAAACCAAAATGGTGCTTTCTTAAAGTAGAGGGACCACGAGCTATCAACCAAGAACAAAGAAGCATACAATGACGTCTGATTATAGGCAAGAATTGAAGTTTGGATTCAAATCCGTCTCCAGACTTCTATAAATTCACAAGATGAAGGAAGCAGAAAGCATCGACCATTAAGCATAGTTTTAAAATCGGATCGGCATGTGGTCGAACCGGGAAACCCGTGAATTGGATGAAAAATCAGGTGTATAACTATAGATACTTTATTTGTAGTCTCTACTACAAATTTAACCTATATTTTTGTACATGTTTAAGTGTTCTTAAAAGTTCAAAATCAATCGTATTATTGTATTACATTATTAAAAAATTGTTGTACTCTTTGATATTCCTACATGTATACATTCGAATTTTTAAGTTATTATTATTTTATTACAATATAATGACAGTCGTATAAATTTATCAGAATACAAATAATTGTTATCTGTTTAATTTTTCATATTTTCATTGTTCAATACATGATTTATTAATGAATATTACTATTAAATATTAATTTTATATTTAGGAATTGATTCGTTTGTTCAACTACCGGTTAATTGGTTAAATCAGTAACTCAATGACCCATTGCTTTGATCAGGTTGATGTCCAGGCTAGTTTTAAGAACTATGCAAATAAGCATTATCGAAACACTGAAAAGAAAAATTTTATGTCGTGCAAGAACTTTTTTGTAGAAAATGGAATCACATTTGCCTATTTTAAATATTAAAATAATTACATAAGATTTTTAATATGGCTGCACATTTTATGTTGTATGGAACTTAATTACCTTAGTTAAATCGAGAAAATGTGATAATTGTCATTATGAATGAGTGACATTTTTGTATTCAGACTCGGTTTTGAAGGAAATCGAATGAAACTAATTATTATGATAAATCATATTTGTTGAATCGAAGAATTAATTGTGGTAATGATGATACTTACTGAATTGAAATTTTTTAGGATTATTTTGCGTCGTGGGAAGGGTTGGAGTCTGGGGAACTTTGGTTTGAGATTCGAATTATAATTGAGTGGATGAGAGTTAATTTATTGAACAATGTTGTTTTTTAGAGTTTTGGTGTGAGTATTGGAGACTCGGGTTTTTGGAGTGTTGATACTATATATACCAAGTGGACTCGGTGTTCAATCATTCTGCTTCTCTCTCATCACCTCTCTCTCCCTCCTTCTCCCCCATTTCCCTCTCCCTTCCCCCATTTCTCTTGAAGAAGGAAATCGATGGATCTCGATTTTTGGGAGAGATTCTTGAGCAATTAGTTGGGTAATCTTCTTCCCCTCTTGAGCAATTAGTTGAGTTTTTTGAGTTTTGTTGAGTAATAATTGTGTTTATGTTGAGGATTTGGGGTGTATTGAGTGTTGAGTTTGTTGTTTTGGGAGCTTTTGCTCGAAAAATGCAATTTTTGGCTGAAACAGGTTGGAGCGATAGACCGCTAAGGCTAGAGTAATCGTACGCGCATCGTTGGTCAATTTTTGAAGACGATGAACAGTTAGAGCGATCGATCGCCGTACGCTCAGCGATCGATCTCCAAGAGGCAGTGGTCAAAATCCGCCGAGTGGCGATCGATCGCCAGAAAATTATTTTGTATTGCGATTTTGACGTATGCTTCGCCCAAATCTTTTATACGATTAATCATCATGATTTGATGATATTTATGGGGGTTGAGTGCATGTCTAAGTATGTAATTATGTGCACATGATTGATTGTGAATTATGAAAATTGTGTAGCGCATAATTCACCAGGTCTTGGGGCAAAGGCGAGGTTTGGCTCTTACTACTGGATTATAAGGTACGTAATGACGTACGAGCAGGTATGCTTATTGTTAATTATGAATTATGACTCATAATACTATGGAAATTGAGAATGTGATAAGTTAATGGATTGAGAATTCATGATAGAATTCATATTATCGTACGAGATTAGTTGTGATAGAATTATGATATGATATTATGGTGCACGATGAACTATTATGATGCCCGCTATTGAGTGTGCGATGGGTATGGGTGTCGCCGCTATTGAGCGATCGATGTGATATGTGGATAATGTATTGTGATGAGACTGTGTGATTAATTGATAAATGAAATATAAGTAATTTCAGTAATTATTGTGATGATAAATTGTTCATTACAATAGAGATAATGATTTTGAATGCGAGTACACTAAATCATTATTGATGATTTAATTTATTTTATAGTTGATGATTCTAGATATCGTGAGAACAGAAACAACTTGGGACTTGTCTCATGGTTGTGGTATACTCAGGGAGTATTTGTTTAAATTACAGCATTATATCTAATTGTGTACAATAATATTGAGATTATGTTGTTGGTATGCTCGATTTGTGTGTTGAAACAGGTGGACAAGTATGTCATTGATTTGGAGAAAATGAGTTCGGGCTGGTGCAGGAGGATACTCCTGGGAGTGAGGTACCAGTGTTGGTATACAGTAATGCCTTTCATACAAGTAGATATACAATCATTTGTTCAATGCTTGTCTTGAGCATTTTGGCATGTTTAATGGTTTGTATAATAGTGCTTGATAATTCTCTTTTCATTAGAGTGTTGCAAGCAATTTAAATGAAAGTAAATATTGCATGATGAATTGAGAACATGTGTAATACCTTATCAAGTGTATACATGTGCAGGGCATCGTAATGGGGATGGAGTTATGGGGGATTTGTTGAAAATTTTTATAGACAGTATGCTATAATTACAACGCATGTATGAGAATCATTAGATGATATGAACCTATGCGTTAATGAACAATAATAAATGCACTAATTACCCTATTAGGAGTTCCTTACACATCGCTAGCGACAAAAGCTAATAAAAATATTGTTTGATGCTCTAAAAATCGTGGGCAGTGTTTCGAATCATTTTTAAAAACTATTTTTATTCCTCAGAATAAAATCGAGTATAAAAAAAAAAAAAATCAAGTACATAATATATATATATATTATATTTTTCGATAAAATTATATCCTCTCTTGACATAACCATTAATTTTAATTAAAATATCATTACATTATACTACTTTCAATCTTAATATATCTCAATTCATTATTAACATAGCTAAAAAATATATATCATGATATCACTAACCTAACAATAAACTATTACGTATAATCCCATTCAAGAAAAAAAAGATTCAATCATTCATTTGTTTCTCTAATAATATAATTTCTCAAGAAAATCAGTACACATCGACTTAAATTCTCGCACCATTTGCTTCCACTTTATTGCCACATTTACAGAGTTCATTGTTGATGAAAAAGAAGCCAAGAAGATTTTACAAGTCAGTATATACAACATATTTCCTTACCGCCTAGGAGTCAATAACACAATGCAGAAAGCAAAAAACCCCAAGTATTTACCCAGGGGTGATGTTACTTCCAGAGGAAACAAGTCGACCATTCTGGAGTAGAGTGGCAGGAAAAGGTGCTTTACAAGAACTAATATGCGATTTGAGACGCGGTATGTTTGGATGCGCACTTCTACACCGATGACACCTCAGTTCCATATTTAAGAACTCATCGTCTTTCAAGATGATCTTCCCATGCTCCTCAACTTCCTTTATCACGTCTATGGAATCTCGGAAGAATGGAGTAGTGAATGTGTTCCAATGCTTCTTGTTCTTCAGATAATGGGAGTTGAAATCTTGGCTGATCACATGAAGGTGTAATTGTCGCATGGAAGGCACCTGGAGGAAGGAGTAAAGTTTCATCTATTAGCATAAATGTGTGATGTAATATGCTTACTAAGGATTGTAAATCATGGAAAGACAAGACATACACCTTTCTTACTAGGGGCAGGTACACAATATAGATGGAATGTAAAGCATAAGGTCAAATTTTAGGCTTTGGATTTGTTAACGACATTTGTTTCTGAAGCATTTGCCGCTACAATAAAAATGAATCGATGTTTATGCTTGCTAGTTGCTACAGAGTACTTCCCACGAGTAATTAGCCTTCTAGGATAGTTTTAAGCACCAAACCAGTAGCTTAATTAGTCTGAAGTGGTAATTTCAACACCTACAAAATAGTTGACATTATAATCACCACTAGTCCACATACGATCAGAAACTCACGGAATGATATCCAAGGCGAAACGACAATGATTGATTATCGTTCAGGAACTTTTCAGCCCATTTCAAACCAACTGCATGCATCGTTTTCAACAACGAGATGTGTTCTCTACAGACATTTGCAGGGCAGTCGAGACCATCAACCCGTGCTAACACCAACACGTGATGCTGTGCCTGTAGCACGAGAAAAAAAAGTGTTTCAACTATGTTTCTTTCCAAAGTACATGAGAGAGAGAGAGAGAGAGAGAGAGAGAGAGAGAGAGAGAGAGAGAGAGAGAGAGAGAGAGAGAGACGGGACAAACCTTGGGATAAGCATCATTCATCACTATAACATCATCTGATACCTCCAGTAGAGCTTTCTCATGCTTGTCCGGATGCATAGCGATTTCGTAAAGAGCTTGAGCCCATGCGCCCCATAAATTGAACTTGCCTGCAGCAACTCTTTCATCCTGGAAGTTTTTCTCATTCGAGTAACTGCTAACACCAGTCTTCAGGTCTTGTTGAAATCCCTTGTACTTCTTGTTCTTGTCGGAATTGTAAGTAGCTTCCCTCTTTCCCTTCTGATAATCTCTCGTATGGTTTAACTCTTGCGGATCTCCATATTCTGTTGTTGAGTGTGACTTCAGTATAGACACAAACCCTTCAAACAGGGACGAGTAAGCTTCCTGAAGTACCTTGCAACCCTGAACATAGTCATCATTGAGACAGTCTGGTCTCATGGGGTTCATATTTGGTCCAAGTACATGTATGACATGGGTTATGCCTTCCCTAATACACAGCGGGGAAGATGGAGGAAGAGGCACAACTACAGCATTTCCTGGCCTCAGGCACGTAGCCTTTTCCTTGGTTGCAATTTCCAGTGCAGATCCCGCGGCATTGAAGATGGCAGCGTTCACGCCTCCACCTCCTGGTTTCAGGCGCCTGCACAAAGTAAAATTTCAGAAAACAAACCAGAAATGTAAACGTAGAGCATAAGTAATAAAAGAAGCACCGTAAGCTGAAGGAGATTAACGAAGATAGATGTTTGATATAACCACCATCATCTTCCTCATCCTCATCATTATGCTTGACAGATGTAACTCAAATGTCCACATCAAATAAAATTACGGTCCGCTTACGAACTTTGCAACTTATATGTAGGAATGTTTTACCATCCTTGTGCTCTGGAAGCATATAAAGCCCCTTTTTCCACTAGTGCTTTTCACACATTGACCACTACCACAGGAATAATGTCCAAAGGTGGGGACTACAGTACTGCAGAATTTCTCCAAGGAGGCTAGGACCTGTTGGAGAGTATGAATACTCATTCTCCACAAATATTAGAATATTGTAGCCATAGTTATTAAAGGCGCATAGCGCACTAAAGCACAAAGGGGTCCTGGGGCTATAGCACATAGCGTGACGCGAAGTGCGCGCTTTACTAAAATAAAGCGCAATAGCTTATATATTTTTAATACATCAAAAGTATCCATAAAATTTAATCAAACTCATTAGCAACAATTAGCAGTATGCTTTAGCAATATTAATATCTTAGCAATTTATATTTTGCTATATTCTCAAGTATTTGTCAAACTTTGATTGAATGGACTCATTGGAGATTGTAACGACTGATGAACTTTGTCAAGTAAAAATTGAAGGAAAAGAAAATATAAAACAAGAAAGGAGAATCAATCCAAAAATAAATAATAATTTGAGGCGAAAAAAGGAAAGGAAATAATACAATGAAATTTTGAAGAAAAGAAAAGTAGAGCACTTGAACACATCAACATGCTTATCGGTCGGCGGCGACTGGAGGCTTTATGCAACAAGACTTTATGTAACAGTAACTCTAAAATCTCTAACTTAACCCTAATATTCTCTAACTTGGGATTATTTTTTTTAAGCCCAAACTTAAATTTAAAGTCCAATCTTAGCAACGTATTTTGATAGCCTGTCAGCCCCAATTTTCAAGCCTTAGCAAAGGCGCGCTATTGGCTAATTGAAAAAGCGCAGATAGCGCACATAGCGCGCGCTTTGCCAAAACACAAGGCGCATGGCTCGCCCTTGAGCTTTAGCGTTCGCTATGTGAGCTTTTAATAACTATGATTGTAGCTCTTTCTATCAGATTTGATGTTATGTTCTTTTTACAAAGAACTATTGCCTATTTGATTAAAACTCTGAGATAAAGCATTAATTTCAACCAACCCGGTTATAATGATATGTTTATACGAACCTGCACCATATTTCAGGAATCACAAATCCACCTCAAACAGTTACTGTACCAGCAGTTCACTAAATATGCTGAACTGAAAGAAGAGATTAATTTGTTTAAAAATATCAACACCAATTCACACTTTTGAAAGTTAAAAACTTTTGGGAAGAAAGCAAATCCAGAATTGGAATTTAAACCTCTAAGTAGTCAAACTTAGGTATTAGTGCAATAACTAGGCTTCTTTTGCACTTTTAGTCTTTTTTCTTCATCGGAATGCTGACATGGCTCCCATCATTATGTCATGGTCTAGAGTTCATGCATATTAGGTTTCTAGCAGTTTAAGATAGTAAGATTCTAGAGATTTATTTTCCAGATTTAGGATATCTTCTATTTAATTTAAAATTGTTATTTGAATTTGAATAGGAGTCATCTTATCCTAAGAAATTGGGATAGAGTCTTAGAAGAATTTGGTGTTATCCTAGGCAGCCATTTAACTATAAATATGTGGCTTCTTAATAAAATTATCAATCATTAAATAAAGAGAATTTCAGAAATAAAAGTATTGTGACTTCGTGAGGTTCTCTCCTTTAACGAGCCTCGAGATCGTGAGGTTCTCTCCTTTAACGAGCCTCGAGATCGTGAGGTTCTCTCCAATGAGCCTCAAACCCCTCATTCATGCACCCATTAAAAACCTCGTTACTTGGGATCATAACAAATTGGTACCAGAGCCAGTCGGCATTGGGGAATTCCACACTTTCGTAAAAAGGTATCAAGAGTACAAGGCAGCAGCCGAGAAACGGCAACAAGCTCTTTTCGATAAGTTGGAGGAGAACCAAATGTCTGTCAACCATGTGCTCGCACCAACGAGATCAGAGTAAAGGCAACAACAATTCCGATCAAAAAAAAAAAAAGGCAACAACAATTAACGGGATATCGTAGATGGCAATATATTGTCACTATCCATTGTTACGATTAGACCAAATACACGGGCAAGCAAGGATAACGACAATTGTACGAAAGGTATGCATGGCCAACGAAACAAGGGGATGTATGGTCACAAATCAGCATATGGCAACACGTGTGCCCAAACCCAAATCCTTCAAACATGATTTTCAAAGGCACGACAGGCTGATCCACTAGGATGGCTTAACCGATCTGGGCATTTTTTCAAACATCATGACATGGATGAGGAATTTAAGAACCATCGTCACATGTGCTTAATATTTGCAATTCTCCAAAAGCATCGTATATTCTTAAACAAATCCAAATGCCTCCAACTTGTTATTGGTGTTTGCGGACAAACACCATTTCGAGGAAGGGAGTGATTTCATGGTCTAGAGTTCATATATATTAGGTTTTTAGTAGTTTAAGATAGTAAGAGTCTAGAGATTTATTTTTCAGATTTAGGATAATCTTTTATTTGATTTAAAATTGTTACTTGAATTTGAATAGGAGTCATCTTATCCTAACAAAATTGGGATAGAGTCTTAGAAAGCTTTGGTGTATCTTAGGCGGTCATTTAACTATAAACATGTGGCTTATTAATAAAATTATCAAGCATTAAAAAAAGAGAATTTTCAGAAATAAAAAGTATTGTGAGATCGCGAGGTTTTCTCATTGAACGAGCCTCGAGATCGTGAGATTCTCTTCAATGAGTCTCAAACTCCTCACTCATGCACCCAATAAACCCCCCATAATGAGATCCATAACTTGGGATCATAACACATTACCATCATTCCTACGATTAAACCAGAATGTACAAAATAAACCAAGTTATTGCATTAAGACCTAAATTTAACTAATTAAAATACCAAAATGTAATTTAGCCCAATTTAGATGATGAAAATTACCTTTTTCCCAAAACTTTTTCATGAGGACGCAAATCACAACCAAGAAGCAACAAGATGGATAATAAAAAGATTTCAATGGCTGACACAGAATAGGAAAGCAAAGTTATCTGTCAACTACATGCAGGAAGACAAATGAGTTGCTTGGTATTGCTGAATTAAAATTATGATTAGAAAACTCACCAGTTAGCAGCATTTGCAATTACGTTGTACTGTAAACCTTTATCTGAGTGGAGTCGGGTTATATCTCCAACCATTGTAAAGAACTTTTTAGAGTCGATGTTCTTTTCTGCTGCTTTAGCCTTTACCAGGGACAATATTTTGGACCCATGCGACAAATCTACCAAAACAAGTGCAGCATCTCCTATCCTACTTACAAACTCCTCAACCTTTTCAACAATAATGTCAGATGCCTTTTCCAGATTGAATTGAAAATCTGCAGTAGAAATAGATGGAAATGCCAAAGTGGGACTATTGCCTGAAACAACCGTACCAGGAAAACAAGTTGTATCACGTCCATTTAAATTCTCATGAGCCTCGCTCATAGGATCAGAACTCTGTTTTGTTCGCTGAAAACAAGAATCCTTTTCCACGGACATGTCAGTAGGAATAAGTTTCTGCAAGCTGGTTGGCTTGGATCCAGTTTTACCTGAGGGATCCAATTTCCCAAAAAATTTCATAATGCCTACTTGAGCCTTGGTATCCTTATTCTTCTGGCCAAAACAGCCGGAAGGCAGAGAATCTAATGGGCCGAAGGAACCATATATATTGGTGGTTTGATTGACATCTCTTTCATCCTGACAGATCGTAATTCGAGTAAACCCCTCACTTAGTTTAGGCAATTCTTTCTTTGAAGCCATTCGGTTCACAACAGCAGCTGCTTTCCCACCTTCTAAGTTTCCTTCATGTCCAATACGCTTCACAGAACGAGAAAGACAAAGCTTGGTTGGAAGATCAAGCACCAAAGCGTGTTTCTCCACTTGTTCGCCACCAAGCTTCAGAAAGTCTGCACGCTGCTCTCTGTCAATGTTACATCTGTCAATAAATATACTTTTACCATTCTTTAATGCAGCATCAGCACTTGATAGACACTGATTTTTAGTACCGGATCTACCATTATTTATAGAATCCTGCATTTAAAGTGAGAGATAACAACTTGATCAACAACAAAGAAATAACATCATCAACAAAGAGGGCAAGACATCCTTGAAATAGCACATAAAACATAAAATATTCACTTTCAACTAGAAAATGCAAGATCAAAGATAGAATGCTGCGTTCTAAGACAAAATACTAACCTCTTAATCCAACTGTCAGGTAAAGATGCATCACTTACGAATATTCAGAAAAATACTCATTGATTACCATTAGATCTTCTCTCACCTTCTAGCTTAAAAGCATAATAAATTTTTCAAGAGACCTTACATTACAGCCCATTAACTTATTAACTGTTTCTGAATTAATAATGATAATAAAAACCATAGCAAAACCAATCATCCAAGCATTTCAATAACGCCTTAACGCGTCTCGTACATATCCAAGAAAATTAAAATCCATTGAAGCATGTCATAAATATCTTCCAATACACGTATTTGTAGCAAAAATATCACTTTTGTTTCAGAAAAAAACTTCATTTGTAAATAATAATGCAGCAAACAAGCGGTTTCCAAATGTAAGCAAACCTGGCAAATCCGTGCCCAGGGTCGTGGAGAAACTCGCATGACTTCATCACAGAAGGTGGATTTCCCACTTCCGGGCAAGCCCATCAGTATTACGACTACTGGCTTTGACGTGTCTTTAGTTTCTTGCATTTGTCCACCTCCTTTACAAAAAAGGAAACATTGATAAAAGCAAAAATAAATTAAAAATAAAGGTCACACATTGAAATCCAATGATTTTTAAAATCATCGAAAAATGAAAATAGCTACATACCATTTTCACATTGAGAGGGAGTTTCTTGATCAATTTCCATTGCCTTTCGACGGTCTATGTCTCCCTCCATCTCTCACAGTTCGCTGCAACCTCTAGAGAAAGCGTGTTCATAGATGATGGGCCGTCATCTCGATTTGTGTGAGCACAATTCCTCAAACAGCCCAATTTATACACATAAAGGCCTATATATATATATATATATATATATATATATATATATATATATATATATATATATATATATCAAATTAATGATCTAGAATATAGGTGCGTACATTGAATATAGGGGTGGTTACCGGTTCGAACCGGTCCGGTCCGGACCTGAAACGGCCGGTTCCGGGCCCGTTATGGGCGGAACCGGTCCGATCCGGTAAGGAACCGGATCGGATCCGGTTCCGGTTCCACCGGTTCCGGGTTGGACCGGTTCCAACCCGGAACCGGATTTTTTTTTTTTTAAAAAAAAAAGGAAAAAAGGAAATGATTTATCGAATTTTTTTTTTTATAAAATGGATCCGGTTCCAGTTCAATCCGGAACCGGATCCGTTTGGTCCGGAACCGTTTAGATATCGGATCCGGAACGGTAGAACCTATCCGGTCCGGTATCAAACCGGTTCCGGACCGGTTCGGGACCGGTTAGTCCGGTTCCAATTTCGGACCGGGTCCGGATCGACCCGGTCCGATAAGCACCCCTAATTGAATAACAAAAGAGTGTTATTTGTAGACCAAATTTCGAGCTATCAAATTCGGTTCCGACTATTGGAGTGACTCAACCCACCATACAAAAAGTAGGCAGAATTAAGATTTTAAAATTTTATTTTGAAAATAGGGCAAAATGGGTTAACCAGTTTAGATAATGAGTTAAAGTAGATTGGGTTTATGTTAGCCCACCACTTATTAAAAAGTCTCTTGGATCTATTTTTTATTCATTTTTAGTCGTCACCCACTCACCCTCATCCAAAAATCATCCCAAGCAACGCCCATCATTGGCTCCAACGATGTTTCTCGAATGGCGCAGCTCAACGCTGCTTCCTTCTGACACCATGTGATTAAGTACTTTTGTTTCACCTTGTAACTACTCGTGTGACATCCCTGAAATGATTAATTGCAATTTGGTGCATTAATTGTGTTTACAATGATTAATTATGTGGTAATTAATTATGTGTTGGAATTTATTTACCTTATGGAAATGCATGGTCATGTGGATAGGGTGACCCGGGGTTGCATTTCAGGGTGCATGTGGTGCATGTTGGGTAAATTGTTGGGAACATGATTTATTTGCCTTGGTTAGCAATTAATTAGAAATCACGTGTTTAATTGATATTTTGATGCATTTGGTTTAATGCTTTGGAAAATATCATGTTGAGGTGTTTTTATACACCATGGTAATTTATGGAATGCAATTGGTTTAATTAAACCACTTATACCCCACCCCACCCTTGCAACCATCACTCTTACTTTCCCCAAAAAACCACCACCAAACCCTTTCTTTCCCCATTTTCGAGTTGGTGCTTAGGGTTGAAGAGAAAACCTTCAAAAAACTTGCTTTGTGGGATTTGGTGTGAGTTTTGGAGTCCCCAAGAGGTATGGATACCTCCCCATTGCTTTTATTGTGTTTAGATTGGGTTTAAAATGATTTTTGAAAGGTTTTGAAATGGGTTTGTGTTGGGTTATTGTGGTTTTGTTTGGGGGTTGGATTTATGGTTGTTTTAAGGTGTATTTTGGTGGTTTATGTTGATATTTATGTTGTTGATTGATTGTATAAGAGTTGGAATGGGTTGGAATGGTTTTGAGGTACAAAAATGGAGGTTTTTCGGGTAACAGGGGTTGGCGATCGATCGCCCATTCCAGGCGATCGATCGCGCCCAGGCAGTGGGCTTTTCAAGCATTTGGCGATCGATCGCCACTCTTGGGCGATCGATCGGCGGGTCTGGCGATCGATCGCGCCAGGGGTGGCGATCGATCGCCGAAGGGTGCAAAATTTGATTCTCGGACAGTGAGGTTTGGCGATTGATCGCCGTGATGGGCGATCGATCGCGAAGGCCAAAATTTGGTATTTTTGGATTTTTTTGTAGGATTTTTGGGATTGGACTATTATTGGGTTCTAATATTGATTTGTGTGAATGTGTAGAACCATCCCAGGTGGCGACACAGCCAAGGCATTGAAGTCCTACCATATCCTACATTTTGGAAAGGTACGTAGTGGACGTACGGGCACCCCAACGGTACATGTATCTTATATACTTATTGTTATGCATTGTGGATGCAAGTATATATGTGGTATTGCATTGTGGATGCAAATACATGTTATGCATGATGTTTATAGATGCATATGATTATTGGTGCACATCCCATGAGTCGTGGTCATCCCTTGATGATTTTAATGCTTGCCGCTATTTGGTTTGGTTCCGCTAAATGTGAAGCGAGGGGTGGGAGCGCCGCATGTCACATTTGAGCGTGGTTATCATAGGGCGAGGAAAGGGTATTTGCCGCTCAATGAGAGGCGAGGGGTGGGAGTCCCGCAGTCCATTGAAGCAAGGTTATCCTATGCCGCCTATATGTAAATAAGCGAGGGGCATTAAAATACACTGTGATGGACAGACTAGGGATTGGTGATCAGTATTTGGCATTGATGAAATGGTATATGTTCATGACATGTTTAGACCATTAAAAATAATCTATTGATTATACTCATGAGTTATGGTACAGGGACAACCAAACGGGAAGCGTTTGAAATGCATGGGAAAAACAGGAAGTGTTTTATTATGATTATGCATTTACGCTTTATCTTCATATTGTGTTGAATATGAATGATTATTATTGCTCATGTTTGGGGGTTGTCCTTGTAGGTACACGTTTGGCATGATAGAAGGGCTAGACGGGTTGAGATGGTGAGCTTTTGAGGATGCTTTTGTGAATTGAAGGACAGGATTATTTTTGCCTAGTGTCTACTCTAGGAGTAGTGTAAAACTAGTGGATAACATTCGTTTAATGGAAATGTAATTAATCCATTTGGTAGTCCTTATTTTTTGGCATGTAATGCTTAAGCTCATAGACTCAACACGTTATTTCTCACTCTGATTATTCATTTAGCTCTATTATGCCTTGATTCCGCACTTAAGGATTAGGGTTCTTACATTAGTGGTATCAGAGCCAGGTTAGAGAACCCGGGAACGAGTGAAGGGTAGCCTTAGTATGATTGGCTAGGTGCTTACATTTGAAGCATGTTTATGCATGTGGTGCATATTAATGTATATTCTGTTATACTAACATGCGTATTCTCATTCCTGTTATCTAACGGCATAACATATATACTGCTTTGGAATTGTTGTTAACATTTGTATTACAGCATGGCTGCTAATGAGGAAGTTGGAGATGTTGGTAGTGTGAATGCAAGTATCGGACAGGCGAACCCTCTACCTCCACCGGCTGTAGGCATGGAACCAGCGGTTCAGTTGTTGCTACCGGGTGAGATTAGCTTGACGCAATTTCTATCGTATCATCCGCCCCGGTTTGAGGGGACAGAGTCCGGAGAAGAGGCTGAAGAGTGGTTGGAAAGACTTGAGCAGATCTTTGTATCGGCTCCTTGTGCTGTGACAGCTTGGCTGAGGCTGGCGGAGTTTCAATTAGCCAAGAAACCTCTGATGTGGTGGAGGAGCACAGTAATGGAAATGAGAGCATTGGGTGCTGTGATTGATTGGACGCTCTTCAGGACTAGGTTTCTGAACCGATACTTCTCCGCAGCAGCAAGACAGACAAAGGAGGACGAGTTTACAAGTCTGAAGCAGGGGAACATGTCAGTGGCAGACTATGCCACACGGTACTCTTCGTTGCTGAGGTACGTTCCCCACATTGCCACCAGTGGGCACGCCAAGATGAGGAACTTTATGAAAGGGTTGCGACCGGAGCTCTATGACCGGGTTATCACCAATAACCCAACTTCTTTTGATGATGCTCTCACAAGAGCGGAGCTTGCTGAGCTAGGAGTGGGAGCTTACGCTATGCCACCACCAGTACCGCAACAGAGGCAGACTAGTGACAGCTTGAGGCCTCGGGGTGAGCCATTTAAACCCCGTGGTGCCTCTTCATCTTCACGGTATGGTGGAAAGAAGTACTTTGGTCAGAAGCAGGATGGCAAGAAGGGCAATTGGTCGGCCAATCGAGGGTCTTCACAAGGGGATAGGCCAGGAGAGCCGAGGTGCAACAATTGTGGAGGGCCACATTCTTCAAACAAGTGTCCTGCATGTTATATCTGTGGCAAGATGGGCCACATCGCTCGGTATTGCCCCACCCGGGGAGGACAGTCAGAGTATCAGGGCAGCAGGCCGAGGTTTGAGGATAGGACAGTGCAGCAGAGGCAGCAATTTGGGCCTCGACCATCGGGAGGTCAGACAGTAGGACCACCCCAGGGGCAGGTGTATGCACTGACTAGGGAGCAGGCCCAGGCAGCCCCAGAGGAGGTGATCGCCGGTACGTGTCATTTATTTACGTACCCTGCTTTTATTTTGATCGATACAGGTGCCTCCCATTCTTTTGTATCGGTGGGTTTTGTGGAAAGACACCATATGCGCACGTCTTCTTTACCCACGCCTCTCCTTGTCTCGACACCCACTGGAAGAAATGTCGTTGCTGATCAGTTTATGGCAGACTGCCTCATTTATTTTGTGGGCAACGAGTTGAAGGCAGACTTGATCGTATTGGGCATGTCAGACTTCGACTGCATCTTGGGTATTGATGTTCTGAACAGATATCAGACAGTGGTAGATTGCCGGCAGAGGACAGTGAAGTTCAGACCTGAGTTGGGCAGTCAGTGGACCTTCTATGGCAACGGTTCTCGTGCGAAGATTCCGTTGATTTCAGCGATCAAGATGACTCAGTTGTTGGAACGTGGCCACACGGGCTATCTCATTTATGCCGTGGACACGTCTGGGAAGAGTACAGAATTGAAAGTTGAGGATGTGCCAGTAGTGGCAGAGTTTGCTGATGTATTCCCAGAAGAGATCCCAGGATTCCCACCGGCTAGGGAAGTCGAGTTTGGGATCGAGCTGTTGCCAGGGACATCCGCTATCTCTCGTGCACCTTATAGGATGGCACCGGCCGAGTTGAGAGAGTTGAAAGAACAGTTGCAGGATCTCCTGGACAAGGGATATATACGCCCGAGCGTGTCGCCATGGGGCGCACCAGTTCTCTTTGTGAAGAAGAAGGACGGTTCGATGCGGTTGTGTATCGATTACCGGCAACTGAATAAGGCTACAGTGAAGAACAAGTATCCTCTTCCAAGGATCGACGATCTGTTTGATCAGTTGCAAGGTACCAGGGTGTATAGCAAGATTGATTTGAGATCCGGGTATCATCAGATTCGGGTCAGAGAGGAAGATGTGCAGAAGACAGCGTTCCGGACCCGATATGGACATTATGAGTTCCTAGTGATGCCGTTCGGCGTGACGAATGCTCCAGCAGTCTTTATGAGTCTGATGAACAGAGTGTTTCAGCAGTATCTTGATCAGTTCGTCATTGTGTTCATTGACGATATTCTTATCTACTCCCGGAGCGAGGAAGAGCATGCGAAACACTTGAGGACAGTGCTTCAGATTCTCAGAGAGCATCAGTTGTATGCTAAGCTCAGTAAGTGTGAATTTTGGCTGAGCAGTGTAGTGTTTCTGGGGCATGTCATATCGAGCAGCGGGATATCTGTAGATCCCAAGAAGATTGAGGCTGTGATGGAGTGGGCTGCCCCCACTTCTGTGCCTGAGATTCGGAGTTTCCTTGGTTTGGCCGGGTATTATCGACGCTTTGTCGAGGGCTTTTCGAAGATTGCCAAGCCGCTGACTCAGTTGACCCAGAAGGGAGTGCCTTTCTTTTGGTCAGAAGCTTGTGAGGAGAGCTTCCAGGAATTAAAGCACCGGTTGACGACGGCGCCAGTGTTAGTGATCCCTACGGAGAACTGCAGATTTGTTCTGTATACTGATGCATCACTGCAGGGCCTTGGGTGTGTTCTGATGCAAGATAAGCATGTGATAGCTTATGCATCGAGGCAGTTGAAGCCGCATGAGACCAGATATCCAGTTCATGACTTGGAATTGGCGGCTATCATCTTCGCCCTGAAGATCTGGAGGCATTATTTATATGGTACTTCATTCACCATATACACGGATCACAAGAGCCTCAAATTTTTATTCACTCAAGCGGAGCTGAACATGAGGCAGAGGAGGTGGATGGACCTACTCAAGGACTATGATTGCGAGATAGAGTACCATCCCGGGAAAGCCAATTTGACAGCAGACGCTTTGAGCCGGAAAGTGAGGAGTTCTGCTGAGGACGTCATTCATTTGTCGGCTATGATGACCTCTTATTGCCATCTGGGCTATGATTTTGACATAGATGCATCGCCTGTGTATGTATCGACTCTGTTAGCCGAGCCAGATATCTATGAGAACATCAGGAGAGCTCAGAGGTCAGATGATGAGGTTCAGAGGTGGTTATCTTTAGTACATCTTGGTCAGCCAACGAAATTCAGAGTGGCCGATGACGGGTCTTTGAGATTGGGTGACCGTTGGGTGGTTCCAAGTACGCCGGAGTTGCGTAAAGGAATCTTGGAGCGAGCTCACAGTAGCAGACTTAGCATCCACCCAGGCGGGTAGAAGATGTACAGAGATCTGCGTGGTCATTTTTGGTGGAAAAGGATGAAATCAGATGTCGTCGCTTTTGTGAAGAGGTGTTTGATCTGCCAGCAGGTTAAGGCAGAAAGACAGAGACCTGGCGGCGAGTTGAGAAGCATGGAGATACCGAAGTGGAAGTGGGAGCACATTTCCATGGACTTCGTGACTCATTTGCCGAGGAGTGCTTCAGGCTTCGATGCTATTTGGGTGATCGTGGATCGATTGACTAAGGTAGCTCATTTTATCCCCTATAGCATGACTTTCACATTTTTGAGGATGGCGTAGTTGTATATTAGAGATGTGGTGAGATTGCATGGGATCCCCGTTTCCATAGTGTCAGATCGAGATCCGCGATTCACATCTCATTTCTGGGAAGGTCTTCAGTCAGCCTTGGGAACTGAAGTCAGATTGAGTACTGCTTATCATCCTCAGATGGATGGCCAGACCGAGCGCACTATTCAGACGCTCGAGGACATGCTGAGAGCTTGTGTTTTGGAGTTCGATGCCTCTTGGCAGGATTCAGTGCCATTGGTAGAGTTTTCTTATAACAATAGCTACCAGGCGAGTATTCAGATGGCTCCGTTTGAAGCTCTTTATGGCAGACGGTGTAGATCACCCTTGTGTTTGGATGATTTGGACCGCAAATCGGTCGGAGGACCGGAATTGATTCGGGAGATGGAAGAGAAGATAAAGACGATAAGGCAGAAAATGAAAGCGGCCCAGGACAGACAGGCAGCTTATGCAAATAAACGGCGGAGACCGTTGGAATTTCAGTTGGGAGATAAGGTCTTTTTGAAGATCTCGCCTTTCAGAGGCGTTGTGCGATTTGGGATGCGCGGGAAACTGTCTCCGAGGTATGTTGGACCGTACGAGATCTTATAGCGCATTGGCACCTTAGCTTACCGACTGGCTTTGCCGCCTTCTTTATCCGGTATACATGATGTGTTTCATGTATCGATGCTGCGGAAGTATGAGCCGGATCCGTCGCATGTGTTACAGCCTTCCGAAGTTCAGTTAGAGTCCGATGTGTCTTATGTGGAACGGCCTGTCAGAATTCTAGATCGAGCAGACCGTAGACTTCGGAACAAGGTGATACCTATGATCAAGGTTCAGTGGGATCGCAGGGGTGTCGAGGAGGCTACGTGGGAGACGGAGCGGCATATGGTGCAGCACTACCCGGAACTATTCTCTGGTATGTGTTTATGTTTAGTTTCTTTTTGGGGTAAGTGCATGTGATTTCGAGGACGAAATCTTATAAGTAGGGGAGTATTGTGACATCCCTGAAATGATTAATTGCAATTTGGTGCATTAATTGTGTTTACAATGATTAATTATGTGGTAATTAATTATGTGTTGGAATTTATTTACCTTATGGAAATGCATGGTCATGTGGATAGGGTGACCCGGGGTTGCATTTCAGGGTGCATGTGGTGCATGTTGGGTAAATTGTTGGGAACATGATTTATTTGCCTTGGTTAGCAATTAATTAGAAATCACGTGTTTAATTGATATTTTGATGCATTTGGTTTAATGCTTTGGAAAATATCATGTTGATGTGTTTTTATACACCATGGTAATTTATGGAATGCAATTGGTTTAATTAAATCACTTATACCCCACCCCACCCTTCCAACCATCACTCTTACTTTCCCCAAAAAACCACCACCAAACCCTTTCTTTCCCCATTTTCGAGTTGGTGCTTAGGGTTGAAGAGAAAACCTTCAAAAAACTTGCTTTGTGGGATTTGGTGTGAGTTTTGGAGTCCCCAAGAGGTATGGATACCTCCCCATTGCTTTTATTGTGTTTAGATTGGGTTTAAAATGATTTTTGAAAGGTTTTGAAATGGGTTTGTGTTGGGTTATTGTGGTTTTGTTTGGGGGTTGGATTTATGGTTGTTTTAAGGTGTATTTTGGTGGTTTATGTTGATATTATGTTGTTGATTGATTGTATAAGAGTTGGAATGGGTTGGAATGGTTTTGAGGTACAAAAATGGAGGTTTTTCGGGTAACAGGGGTTGGCGATCGATCGCCCATTCCAGGCGATCGATCGCGCCCAGGCAGTGGGCTTTTCAAGCATTTGGCGATCGATCGCCACTCTTGGGCGATCGATCGGCGGGTCTGGCGATCGATCGCGCCAGGGGTGGCGATCGATCGCCGAAGGGTGCAAAATTTGATTCTCGGACAGCGAGGTTTGGCGATCGATCGCCGTGATGGGCGATCGATCGCGAAGGCCAAAATTTGGTATTTTTGGATTTTTTTGTAGGATTTTTGGGATTGGACTATTATTGGGTTCTAATATTGATTTGTGTGAATGTGTAGAACCATCCCAGGTGGCGACACAGCCAAGGCATTGAAGTCCTACCATATCCTACATTTTGGAAAGGTACGTAGTGGACGTACGGGCACCCCAACGGTACATGTATCTTATATACTTATTGTTATGCATTGTGGATGCAAGTATATATGTGGTATTGCATTGTGGATGCAAATACATGTTATGCATGATGTTTATAGATGCATATGATTATTGGTGCACATCCCATGAGTCGTGGTCATCCCTTGATGATTTTAATGATTGCCGCTATTTGGTTTGGTTCCGCTAAATGTGAAGCGAGGGGTGGGAGCGCCGCATGTCACATTTGAGCGTGGTTATCATATAGGGCGAGGAAAGGGTATTTGCCGCTCAATGAGAGGCGAGGGGTGGGAGTCCCGCAGTCCATTGAAGCGAGGTTATCCTATGCCGCCTATATGTAAATAAGCGATGGGCATTAAAATACATTGTGATGGACAGACTAGGGATTGGTGATCAGTATTTGGCATTGATGAAATGGTATATGTTCATGACATGTTTAGACCATTAAAAATAATCTATTGATTATACTCATGAGTTATGGTACAGGGACAACCAAACGGGAAGCGTTTGAAATACATGGGAATAACAGGAAGTGTTTTATTATGATTATGCATTTACGCTTTATCTTCATATTGTGTTGAATATGAATGATTATTATTGCTCATGTTTGGGGGTTGTCCTTGTAGGTACACGTTTGGCATGATAGAAGGGCTAGACGGGTTGAGATGGTGAGCTTTTGAGGATGCTTTTGTGAATTGAAGGACAGGATTATTTTTGCCTAGTGTCTACTCTAGGAGTAGTGTAAAACTAGTGGATAACATTCGTTTAATGGAAATGTAATTAATCCATTTGGTAGTCCTTATTTTTTGGCATGTAATGCTTAAGCTCATAGACTCAACACGTTATTTCTCACTCTGATTATTCATTTAGCTCTATTATGTCTTGATTCCGCACTTAAGGATTAGGGTCCTTACAACTCGAGTATGTAAATTATGTAGTTGTCATTTTGTTCAATAAAAATATAGAAAATCTTTAAAAATAATATAATAAAGACTTTGTTTATCATGTTTTTCTAAACACTGTTAAATTTCATGCAATGTTAGTTTCTTATGTTAACGATATTGACTAGGCTAAATGTAATGTATAATAATGTATGGATTGTGGAATATTCATATGACTGTTTGTATCTTTATTTTTTCTTCTAATTAATGACAGGTTAGTCAATCTGTTGGGCCCAAAACTAATATTTTTGTCCAAGAAGGAGACAAATGGGAGTCAATTTCATGGAGTGAAAATTTGGACATGATGTTGCGCAGTAATGGTTTTTATGGGAAAAAAGGGCAAAAAGTTAAGGAATTAACTTGGTCTTAAGTGTCAACTTCACCACCACTTCCTAAACCTGGACGTGGAGCAACATGGAAAGGCAAAAAAATGCTTTGAGACTGAAATAAAATGAAGGTATTGATTGCTATCAAAGAAGGTGAGACACAACTCAATCAAACAAGTCAATCAAAATGCTCTCTACAAAGATTTCATATCTTTTTAGTTTATCTAGCTTGCCTATTTCCAGCATTTAGACTTTTCATAGTTTTTAGCATTTGCATTTTAGATTTCAAGCTTTGTTTTCGTATTTTTAGTTTGTAAAGATGTCAAATGTTGTTCTTCATGGCATAATCAAGTAGTCATGTCATGTGAAGAATTTCTTTTCTATTTCCAGTTGTTTCTTTGAAATAATTTCTTAGTTTTCGACGCTTGATCGAGGAGGCTAAAACTTACGGCCAAATCGAGAATTCGCATCGCTTTGAATTAGAAGTTGGATTTCATACTTTTGGCTATCTGGCATGTCTACAAAACACATTTTCGAGCAAAACAAATGGCACGCTCGATGGGACCCGAATGTGTCGACAAAGTTACAAAGGATATCTCAACCTCAGTGAAAGTCACTTTTGAGGATGTTGTACAACCAACAGTGGCGCTACTTGCATGTATCAAATGAATATGGTTTCTGATTTTCATATTCATATAATTATTCTTCGCAAAATCAGACTTGGATTTCTCAAGCATCTTTTGCAGAGGAAAAAATGAACGATGTTGATGAATGCTACTAGGAGAGTTCGTTGCATCAACGGAGTGCACCGCAGGTACTTGGGAAAATGAAAAAAATATTTGATTTCTGACTTTTTCTGATTCGTATGATAATGTTTTAGAAGAGTAGCAGCCATACCAAGTTGAGGATCAAAAGGAGTACAATGGGGGATTAATGAACAGAATGGTGGAGAAGCTGGAGGAATAGGCTACAACAATGGAAACTTGGTTCATTCAGGACAAGTAATCAAGTCCACTGTATCTAGACCTGTGGATCAAACTAAGAAAATGGGTAAACCTTTGTGGATCTCTCAAGCTGGCAAAACTAGCTGCTTGAATTCATCCTCGAATAAACAACACATGACGGAAGAGGAGAACACTCCTCCACATTGGAGAGATTAGGCTTTGTAGATAGAAAACCAGAGTCGTAGCGATGAAGAACAAATGGTGAATCAGGTATTTACTGTAATTAAACCGAAGGTACAACAAGGAATATGTAAGAAGGCTGGAGATCGAGGATCACCGGTTGCGAACGTGGGAATCAATGTTCGGGGCCACCAAACCAGTTATATCCTTTGAGGCAAGCCACAGTTATGAACTCGGAGATTAGCACTAGAAGGGTGCAACCACATCACATTAGGTCTGCACTGTCATTCAATGAATTGAAAGGAAAAAAGAATTGTAAGTATCACAATTCCTTCAATCATAATAAGAATACTTGTTGCATTTTTAAAATATTTTGTAGGAAATGATAAGTAGAGCAACAAGGCAAAAGAGTTCCAACAAACAAATATTGGGTGTCAAAGACAAGATTTTTCAGGTAAAAGATGATTACCAAAGTTGTTCAAGCAAGGGAATCGATGCTACAATGTGAGGAGGAAGAAATAGTCAAGGATCCATGGCCACGAGGCCAAGAAATCACGAATATCCTCAGGTATCATCAGCCACAATGTCAAGGAACGTGTCATACCTCCGAGGAACAATTCTTGGAATATCAAGGAATGGCGTACATCTCCTTAGCCTTAGGGTGGGAAACAAAGAATATCCTCGGAGATCGTCATATTCAAGTATATGGAGCCTACCATACCGTAGGGGGATCAATGCCTGGAAGAAAACAAAATGTATTTCACCTTGGGGGATCATCACTGAAGAGGATGGATGATAAACAATCCTTTCAAAGGAATGTTCGAACAAGGCCGAAATATGTAGTCTTTCCCAAACAAAAGAAGAATGACAAATGGCAAGTAGTAAAAAACATCAAAAGTTTCCTTTACCACTTACTAAGACACAACAAATGAGATTCTTGTGACAAAAAGTAGCAGACAAGAGTAAGAATGAGTCATGGAAGAAAAGTGTTCCTTCGACACAAGCTCAATATACGTTTGACGTGTCAAAAACTGAAGAGATATTCGACTGCTTTGTCAAGGATAAATTCATTACATGTCCTTCATCTTGTTAGGAATCCAACATGCATACAACGCAGCGGAATAAAAAATTTGGATTCCAACCATGGACCTATACGGGTGTTCATATTGGGTGTCAAGAATTATACATTTGTAGCGTGTTTGATGCAGATTCTCGGAGCAACACACCCTCGAGTCAGGAGCAAAACTTTTCTAGTTTTGCCTCTATGGTATCCACACGATCAATCGAGAGGGTGTTGACGTTATCGAGTTGCTAGACTCTATAACTCAACTTGAACAAAGAACATCCGATGTCAAAGCTAGGTGACGGCGGGTTCTTCTTTGAGTGGTCTACTAGGTTTAGAGTTTTTTTGTTAATTCTCAATTAACTTCTACCTCGTAATCTTGAGCAGAACCAATATATATATGCTGAAGAGAGGAGCTTACTTAAATTCACAAGCTTTCAAAAAACCCTCAGCCCAAAAATCTCTTATGTCTATATCTAACCCTATTTTATATATATATCTTTATATATATATAATTGGCTCGATATAATATATATATATATATATATATATATATATATATATATATATATATATTATGATTAAGACTCTTCCTAATCAAATTAATTCATCCAGAATTTTATCTTCCCTTTATCGATTTAATCTTTTGTGCGACCCGTTAGGATCTTGCAACGTTGGCAGTGACATAAAATCTAATTTTATGTCAGAAGCAATGAGCGGTATCTAGCAACACATCAAGGCTACCTAAGTTACAAGAATGTCATTGACTCGACATAACCTATGGCCTGTGATAATATTCATCATGTAACTTAATCCATTTGTCCTATGTGTTTAGATTAAACACGAGTCATGGAATAATCATACTCGTATAGTTCAATCTTTTATTTCTTGATCCCCAAGTAGACTAGAATAAACGAATAAGCTCGATATCATATATCGACTCAATCGAGCATGGCCATGCATTTTAGTCTCACTTGATCAAGGGCCCAAACACTTCTCCTGTTATATAGGAGGGGCAAATCCAATCTTGATCACTCAACATCCCTCTACATAATTCGTGGTGTATCCAATGATTGTCTTTATAGTTTACCCTGTTACAGGTAACGTTTGACAATATCAAGATATACGACTCCTTATGTTGGGCTCTCTGGTGATCTCAAGTCGTAAGGATTACATACATTATTATCACTATGAGAATTGCTTATGACATTCATATAACTATCCATGTAGCATTCTCATGGTGGGTCTGTACAGTACATTGTTCTCTAACATGTACCCATGTGTTGATTTGATATCTTATATCCATGAACAATTCATCAATCAATACATACTAGTCTCAATGCATTATCATTATCTCAATTCATGATAATACTTGACTAGGGATAATCTTTAAGAATAATACAATATTATTCTAAAGGACATTAATATATATATTTATTCATGTTACACAGATATTTGAATAATATATAATAATGCATTGCCTTTAATAAAATCATATTACATTGTATGCCAAAATCAATCATCTAATGAGTTGTCTTAGGGCATATCCCAACACATCTCACAAATTGCTTTCGAATGAGGAACTCAAAGGGAATGATTATTGTAAGTATCACAACTCTTTCAATCATTCAACTAACTTATGTTGGCTTTTTAAGAACATGATACAAGAAAGGATAAATAAAGGGAATCATCAAGTTCTCCGAAAAGAAATAAGCCATGGCTATCAATGATGATCACTTCTCTGTCGTTGCCTCCATCAATGTCAATGTCACAGATTTGCAGGCTTTATTGAATGAGAAGAGGAAGGGAAAGATGGAACAGATGCATTTGGAACCAATTAAGGTGATAAAGAGATATTGGGTGCCAAAAAATCAGATTTTTGAGGCCAAGAATGAGAGATCAAGGCATTGGAATGTGGAGGATCACCTGAAAAATGAGAAATATAATGGGAAGAGAGGTGCTAATCCAAGAAATTTTGGAAAAATCTATGGCCACTAGGCCAAGGAACCAATAGTTCCTTGGAGGACGACCAACTTCTGGGTCAATGAGTAAAACCCAAATGGAGGAACAACGATTTCTCAGTGGAGGGGTCTATGGCCATTAATTAGGCCAAGGAACCAATATTTCAGTGGAGCATCTTCAATTCTTGGCCTAGGAACCAATATTGGGTTTTTAATTATTTGACCAAAAAAAATATATTTATTAAAATAACCTAATTTTTTTTTATTAAAGTAACTGATGGCGATTTCAATATAATTATATTTTATAAGGAAGTCGCCATCATATATAAATATTTTTTATATGAAAGTTGTCATCTGAGTGACGACTTCTATATATGGCGGCCAATTATGGAATGCTATATAAAAATCTATTTCCACTATATGTGTATGCTTATATAATATGATATAAATAAATTAATTTGTGGAGTATTGAATATTTTTTAGATTTTATATAGCCTTCATAATTAATGTGGTAATTATATACATTTGGCATAAATTTGATACAACTAAGGATAACATAATTATCAACTAGTTCTTTTAAAAATAATTTAACTAATATCTCTCTATTAAATCACAAATCCACATGATCTACGAAAAGTTAAAAAAATAATTCTACTCAAAAGTAACAAAATTTACACAAATATCTTAAATAAACTAAAAATATGAACACATTAATAAAAGATGTTTTATACAAGAAGTTCTCTAGTAAAATATAGTATTAACTATATGATGTATTGTATATTTCTTATTTTTTTAATTCTTTTTTCCATTTAATTGCAATATTATACATCATAATATGTTAAATCTATTATGTAGCTTGATATTAAATTTTGTTTGCCGTAAATGGAAGTCGTCGTCTCATATGACAATTTCCATATAAAAAATATATGTATATGGAAGTCGCCATCTCAGATGACAACTTTCATATAACAAATATATATATGAAAGTCGTCATCTCAATAGATTGAAATATATGGGTCTAATAGGAAAATTTTGTACTTAAGGAATGAGTGAAATGTCTGTATGGCGTGAAATTTTGTTGCAAATAGCTGAAATATATGATCTGGTGCTATGCTCTTTCTACATGTTCCTAGGATTAGTTTTCTAGTCGCTCTAGTTGTTTCGACTCCTATGTCTTTTTTGACTTTCCTTTTCTTCATTCTTGGTAACGTCTAATGACCAACTTGATTTCTTACTTACTTCATTTAGTAATCTGATTCATTGGATGGAATATTTCCATTTTTAGCTTCTCAAGATCAGTAATCTTGGGATTTATATAGGATATCAAGTGTAAAAATTGTTTTCGGTACAATTACCAATATCATATCAATTTTATCCTTTGAAATGTCCACGAATATTCCCTCGCAGAGATGTTCTTTGTACTGAAAGCTTTAGTGTTAACTTCTCTGTATAATGTAAACTTGATATCTTCCCAAATGCGGGCTGCTACTCGTTGATACCGTGCATTTTCCTTTGGAAATTATTGGATGGCTTCAAGGTGTTTGTTCTTGCAGAGAGACACAACAGGGCTGAGTAACGAAGACATTGAACTCAAACATCAGGTACAACAAATGGAACAGCAAGCTCGGTTACGTGATGATAATCTGCAGCATGCATTCATGTATGGTTGAGTACTTCCAATTTGATAAATCAATTTGACAAGTTACAAATGGAGAATAAATTCTCTGTTAGTTCTTTCATATCTACAAGAAAATGTTACTATCCAAGTCGATTCTGTAAGAAATTATGAAATGGAGAATAAATTTGGTAGGTCTCCCACATAATAGATCAGTGTTTTGCAGAGCACTGAAGCAAGAAGTGGAAAGACTCAAAGACGCCACTGGAGAAATATCCTCAGTCCCTTCAGATTCAATTTTCAACATAGAAATGAAGCATGTCCCGTACAACTCTCCCACCTTCTTTTTCCCAAAACAACTCGAAAAACGTACAACTCCCAACGTTTTTCATCCCATTCATGCCGCCATGTTGAGTCATCAGTATCCGATGACATCTGCTGCGCGCATGTACTCGGTTTCTCCGACAGGTTGCACCAGGATCCTTTAGGCCATTTCCAGGGTCTCGATATCGGTAGCAGAGGCTCCAATCTTGTGAAATCTGAAAGGCACTACTCTTTCTGCCAGTGAAAGCAGCAACACACTGTGATTCAGGGTTTTCTTTTTTCCTATTTAGTACCTGTTATGCTTTAAGCCTATTTAATTTGTTTACGTTGGAAAATCTCACATAAAATAAGATACCGAAACGGGGTTTTTGATATACCTATTTGCAGCGGAAGATTGATTTTCCCGGATCGTTGAGCCATCTACAAGCTTCCTAGATCTTGAAATCTCATTGGTATTCGGTATATTACTACTAGAATAATTTATCCTGATTACACACTTTAAACCATTGGATTCTCTAGTGATAATCCAAAAGGGACTCCTTATGATATTGAGAACGAGAATGTATTGTCTATATCAGTGTTTCTTGCATAGGAGGGAGAGACCCTATATATAGTGACAAACCTTAACCCTAGGTGCGTCATGGGTCTTGGGCCACAAGCTCAACCCTAGATGCGCATATGGACTTAGGGTTTTGACTCTGAGTCAAATATGGATGCATCATGGGCATTGAACCACAAACTCAACCCATATACATCTACATCTTCCACTCATGCATATTTGAAACAATATCCAAATCATTTCTCCATCGTTTCTCATTTCACGTCGCCCTATCTCATATAGGAAGCTTGCGACCGTGCGAGAAGTAATAGTGAGGAGAATTATATTAAGTCATCACCAAACTAACATGATTCTTCAACTCAGAAACTCGCATACACCCCAAACAAGTGTGGTCGCATCAGACCAAGCATCTCTGATCCCTCATATTGTAATAGAGCATGTTTGACTCTCTCGATATGTATCTATTCTCATGACTATGTCATTAGTTGATTTTAATTGTGGTAATTGTGAAATAATTATCGAATTGAGATTTTAGGGGATTATTATCCGGTGTTGGATTTGTTGGATTCACGGTTCAAGAATTTTATGATCGTTGACAGGTTGAACCTTTGAATTGTGTTGGTAGTGGGATTTTGAGTTGGGAGTTTTTGATTGAGGTTTGAGATGTTTTGAGCGAGTATGAGTTGATTCATTGAACACATTTTGTTTTTATAGAATTTTGGTATGAATATTTAAGACTCTGGATTTTGGAGCCTTGATACTATAAATATCAAGTAGCCTTGGTGTTCAAGCATTTTGCACTGACTTCTCTCTCTCTGTCCTCTTCACCGCCTACTCCCTCTTCTCTTCCTGTAGGACCCCTCTTGCAAATCAAGCATTAGCATTTAAATATGCACCTAATCCACAATTAGATTGTGAGATTTTACAAAAAATTTGGCAGAGTCTCCCCATAAATTGGACTATCCGAGAAAAAAAGACATCACCATACACGTTCTCAATCTATATACATCATAATCCAAAGATAAAAGTTTCCAGCCAGGGAAATCACAATACTTTCAAAATTAAAACAAGGTATAAGTTCCCAGCCAGGGAAATGATCTAAAAAGGGGAGATAATAAACAGTTGTTGACAAATTAATACATATCAAAATAAGGACATCAAAAGATTCATATATCTATACAGCTACGACTCCTAGTCCAACTCCATCTTGATATCTTTCTAGGCGTGCCAACACTATCTCCCAAGTACTCCAAAAGTTAGCCATGTCACCTGTTTTCCACGGAAACAGCCCCCACCGGGGTAAGCATACCACAATAACAAAAAACATGAATGTACAACATATGATATACATGATGTAATGCTATGAGATAACATGATGCTTCCTGGGTCTATTAGAACATGGTGGAGTCTCTCACATTGTCCCTGCTCTCACAATTCAACATTTTACAAACTCATTATACATAGCATTATATTCTAAACCCGATATACACATCACAATCACATCGCACATTCTAGTAGCGACCATAATTTAAATGAACACATCACTAGCCAAAACGGTGACCCCTCTGAACATTCACATTTCATCTCTCGCTAACACGGCGATCCCAACACTTGATTCACACATCGCTCGTACCAACGGCGACCCCATCGCTCATTTAAGAGGCGACCTCATTAACATATTCTCATGTTGCAAATGCCCACTTGTGACCCTAGAAATAATTAAAACTCGTCGCTCAACTCAAAGGCGACCCACACATGATAATAACATGTCGCTCAACAAAGGCGCCCAAACTTAATAATAACATGTCGCTCAATAAAGGCGACCCCAAACATAATCATAACACATCACTCAATCATAAAAGCGCCCTCTACCTAAGCGACACTTCGCTTTTTCAATAAAACGGTGGAAAATATATTCGCCAATGCTTGTACGTCACTACGTACCTTAGCGTCAATGATGAAGGTCAAGCTATCATCAACGCTGCCCAAATGCCCTAGAAGGCTCTGAAAGAAACCAACAACTCAAAATGAGAATCAATAGCTCAACAAGATGCTACACAACACATAAATCATCCCAACACTTATTTCATCAAGTTAGTCTTCCTACTAACTAGACACTTCAAGTTAGCACCTTCACACATCAATGTATACTCAATATGCATAATCATCTTCTAAACATATCAATACAAAGTGGAGTACATTTATACATGAATATGTGTCTATTCTACACATACCAACACATACAAAGGTAAGAAGTGAGTTTTTAGTTTAATATCCACTTTATTTTTTTTATTTTTTCATTAAATACATATTTTTAACTTGTCTAAGACTTCCAAAAAATTTGAGTCGCCCATGCTACTATCAAATATAGCTTTTAGAAAAGTAGTAAATGTTTGATCATAAAAAGTGGTATCAGAGCGAGGTCATGAGTTTGAGTGTATCCAGAAACAATTTATGAGGGTTATTCTGGGAGAGGGAATGATGGGGCTTTGGTAACGAGTACAACATGTCATCTATGCGCTCGTGGACAAAGTGCCACCCACGAAGCAATTTATGGGGGGTGGGGGGAATCTTCTACGATCTCGTAAGGACCAAATTATGAGGTGACAGTCTACCTCGACGTCCAAACCGATTCGTCCCATAAAGAGATTCTGGAGAATACTCCATCGCTGTTCTCCAATTCTAGTGATCTTTTTCTCTTGTTGGCAACGCTGGCCTGCCTACATATATTTTCTAAATCTTACAGGTGTGCCTGCATTTCAATATGATAATTTGAGAGTATTTCTTCATCTTCAGAAGAGTCACTCTTAACCTCTACTTTCAAGTGCTCTATTCAAAGCTTCATCTATTAATTCAGATCGTCTGAATATGGTAGATAGTACTCATCATCAATTTTTTGTATCCACAGGTTGCTTGGAAACTCCAAATCTCGATACAAATTTCGGATCTCTGTCTGCAATAATGGAAACTTGTACTCCGTATACACGATCACATTTTCAATCGTGTTGTTTTCTCAACAATGGATGTTGGAGTCTAATTCTTGAGCTTTCAAATCGTTGTGATTAACTATATCTCAAAAAATACAACAATCGGTACAACAAAATGCCCTCTTCGTGGCTAAAATTCCCTTAAAGATGCGTTTAAGTTGTCGTAATTCAGTCATACATGCATGGATGCTACCTTGGCATCTAGAGTTTTAGAGCTCAAAGAATTCATTTCTTGATCCGTCTTTCCTGGATGCTACTGTAAGTCACAGTAAAAGTCGTTCAGTAGTTTTAATCATCGCTTCTGATTCGTATTCAATTCTGACTGGGTGTATATATTTATAAACCAACCTCTTGTAGTCATGGTGAATAATAAACTATTTTTCATATAACTAGTGATGCCATAATTTCAGCACAATAGTTGTGGGGCTTCGTTACCTTAATCCTCAATTTTAGGTTCAATTCAGTCATTCACATTCTTTATTTGTCAGGATTAAGATCCTATCACCACTGATCAAGATTTTTCACTATCTTTTGCGCTTACATTATTCATAAACATCACATCTTGTATATCATTTACATAGCACAAATTATCCAATCTCGATCAGTTTAACTCCTAGCAGCAGAAGGGAGACTCACCATCCCGGCTTTCCCCAGCCATGAGTCCCTACAGAACAACCACACAACACATGAGTATATCGAAATGATGTTCACAATTCAACATCAATATAATGCATAAAAACTGGATAAACAACTTCCTATAATTTCATGCATTTGTAATACTCATTCGTGGTTGTTCCTGTACATACCCCATGTAAATACCTCAAAACAAAATATACACGCTCAATATGCCATCACATATTTAAGTCAATATCATGTTATAACGGTACCGATATGATATGCCTCTCAGCTTAATATGTCAGTGGCTTAGCCTTCACGTCCCATATTAGCAGCACATATCATATGTTTGTCCTCACACGTTATAACAACAAAAGCATATGTCCAACAAGAGCATATCTCTCATGGCATCAACGATATCATCATCATACAATATCAATATAACAGCCAAAGCATATGCCCAACAATGGCATACCTCTCACATGGCATCAACGATATCATCATCATACAATATCAATATAACAGCCAAAGCATATGCCCAACAATGGCATACCTCTCACATGGCATCAACAATATCCTCATCATACAATATCAATATAACAACAAAGCATATCCCCAACAATGGCATACCTCTCACATGGCATCAACGATATCCTCATCATACAATATCAATATAACAGCCAAAGCATATGCCCAACAATAGCATACCTCTCACATGGCAACAACGATATCCTCATCATACAATATCAATATAACGGCCAAAGCATATGCCCAACAATGACATACCTCTCACATGGCATCAACGATATCCTCATCATATAGAATAATCATAAAACCAATCAGATGCCTCAATAGCATCGTGCTTACAGTACCAATCACATCTGATATTCACAATAATCTCATATATCAATAAACAAGATATCATCATCATATAGAATAACCATAAATGAAATACCAATACTCGTACGTCAACACGTACCTGTTGTGCTGTACAACATATATAAGTGTAGGCATCAAGGATTAACCGCCTCTCTGTCCTGTCTCCTGTGATGGTGCTACATGAATACCAACAAGATACCATTGTAAAAATAGGCTTCACCATCAAAATTTCCACAAAATATAACATTTTCAACAAATGCATCCTAGTGATAGATTTGTCGTTTCTAGCGATCGATCGCTTCAATTTTTATAACCCTAGTGATCGATCGGTCATTGCTAGCGATCGATCGCTTTTGAAGTCCAATTTTCACAAAATGTTTCGGTCTTCTAGCGTTCGATCGGTACTCATTAGGGATCGATCGCTAACCACTTTCGCTTCGAGCGATTGATCACTACACTCCTAGCGATCGATCGCTATGCTTTGTAAAATTCTGAACATGACGAACCTACATCTCATAAGTCAATAATAAAACTTCATGAAACATGATTCAATCATCATATGAACATGTTGTCATACTAACACACCTTACTTCATTTTCATATTACATCAATCTTGCTTCAACATGCCTTACACAAATAGTCTACTCATACATGTTCTTATACAACCTCATATAGCATGAAAACTTACCAAGTTAACAAGAACTTCAAACTAAATCAAGTGTCTACTTGAGTTCCAAGCCAACTCCAAGACAAACTTGACCAAAAGATGGAAGGGGTGAGAGCAACAAGCTTGTAGGACTTTTATCTATGAAAGGTGGTGTACTATGAGTTTTAAGTCCGAGTCCCCTTATATATACTTCATACTAAGTCACACCAAATTCATTCCATGTGTTTTATCATGCATCAAATACATACCCTCTATGTAGAGTTACTACACTATGTAGAATTCACTTTCTAACTCAATATTCATGGCATATTCAACATGTGTTACACCAACTTCCTATGTTTGGTCTCAACTTCTTTTCTCTCAATGAATCATATCAATTGATTGTGAATTGATTGTTTCTCAACCATGCTTAGTTCATTACATGAACATGATTTCATAGTTTCCAACTATGCTACATTCATGGTAACAGAACCATGAGTCCTTTCATTCATTTTATCATCTATACTTGGTTAAATCCGAACCCGACTCCACATCATACCGTATTTATCGCAATAACCAAATAACACATGTATTAGTCATATCGAGGCATTACAATTCTCCCCTACTGATTGAATTTCGTCATTGAAATTGAATCATAAACTCAACCACATCGTGTCACAAGACTCATATATGTACTGAACAATGCAATAAGAAGCACATACTCGTTACTATCGCAAGTAGAAACATACATTCCAGCCAAAGTATATACTTACCAACATTGCAGTAATGTAAAGTAAACATACCAGACAATAACTCTGGATACTGCTGTATCATCTGCTGACTATGTCTCACATATCAGCTCCATCAACACTCTTATACTTTCAAGGAACCGTGAGCAGAGATCTTACGTTCCGGTATATCTAACAATCAACTAGAGTCAAGATCCGACTTGGTCGTGTTATACACAACAATACATCTGTATTTCCCTGTACGTACTTAGTCTGGCAATCTGGCATCACAATACAGTACATAGACCAATCACTGAGAGTGACAAAATCCAATGGTATGTCAGTGTCTCCACACATTGTACTACAACAGACAGTCCATATGTATGGACGATAATTGTCCTCTCATATGAATTTCATCTCTAAGCATCTTCACGCAAGGGGAACAATCTACCAATTTAGACTAGACCTTTGTCCAAGATGTTGTCCCTGTCACAACATTGACTATGCATAGGCTCAACACTGTGTAACTATATACACTCTCCGTGTACACGTACACAACTGATCCACAACATTCCAAGACAAGAATGACTAACATCATTGACCATACACTGCCATCGATATGTCACAACTTACCCATTCATCGCATTTGAATCTTGCACATATGTACTCAATATGCCATACAAACCATTTCACTATATACCAATACATGGTATCGCGGTATAGATACATCATAAACAAAACAACAATTCCGAGGATTTCACCCTCACATTAATCTCGTCTATACAGAAATACTCCCAAACCACGACGTCTGTGTCTTGATCTCACCACATATAGTACTATCAATTTCCAAATGATCACTCTTACATAATATTGATGTATCTATAAAGTTTGCATGATTAGACATCACATATATCTGGAGAGGCCATTCTCTCCTCAAACGAGAATTTCTATAATCACCTCCCTTTGTATCAACTCTGCTCTCGAGACTACCATTCTCGAGGATTTTACAAGCACGTCTAAGAAATCCATTAATCTATACACACTGTTCAGTAATCAATCAGCATACACATGCTGACACATACAACTTAACAGCTGAAAACACAACACATCAATACTACAGCATACTCAACCTGGATATCTCCAACAAGGTTTACACGTCTCAAACAAGACTGTAACTCTACATAGAAGACAAATCAACACCAACCACAACAACGCAACACATCTGCACGAACGATTCGAAACAGGAATTTCAATGCTTCATCATCATGCATATATGCCTATCCAACTATATCCTTAAACCAAGATATACAAAACAACCTCATGATAGTGCATTCATGCCACTATCACTATCAAAACATTCACACATCTGTCTATGCAATGGAGATAACTTCCAACGATGCTTTTAGTACGCCAAACTAGAGATGTCTTCTCAGACTTCTCAGAATGAATCCTCCCAATGCCACTAACACAAATGCCAGAGTTGCCACAATCACACTCAAAGCGGTTACTTTACTAGTCACATGAAAGCGATCATTTATTGGCTCCACGCCATATATCATTCCTAAATCACAACTCAACAGTATCGTGTGATCAGACCAACTCTGGTCTACAACTCTGATTACTAACACTAGTACATCCCCAGTGTACAATCAACACAATGGAGATCAGAACCAGACTCACGAATGTATGATATTCGTCAAGTACAACATACGTTGGTCGTACTAACAACACTGATGTTACGACGACAAATGGGGCAATGTACACATACATAAAAACATTTACTTGAGAAAGCTCTCACCTCGAGTACAAACGTGGTATAGTATCCATGTCTTACCAAGTGTACAAGAAGCTCTTATTGTCACATCATGCAAGTCGTCATACTCCGTACCCACATTCCATCGAATGGCTACAACAAGCTCACTTTCTTACCATCTATCACCCGACAATACAGGTGTTAACATCACCACCAACATGTGATACAGTCAAAAATAATATATCATTCCACACACAGTCCCATTCTACTACTACACAGACTTTTCCTGACTCCCATCAAGAAATCAGATCATCCTCTTCCCAATTACACTTACGGAGACGGATAAGCAAATATGCCAAAGTCCTCAACTATTACATCTCAATCATCACTCATGAGAAATTAATGGCATAGTCATTCGTAGAACATGAGATTATATGCTTCCCGACATTGCTATACGCATGCAAAGTTCATACCAACCAACTCAATGCATAGGCACATACAAAGTAGTACTCAACACACATGCATCACGTCCTACGATACAATCCACAAAACCAGATGCCATAATATACATCTTGCAAGCAATCGTACTCAACTTAGTACTCTCGTGTCAATTTAGGACACACAATCGTATGCCAACCCATGACATTCCTTTCACAGAATACCATGGAGACATCATCCATATATGTCTTTCTCATCACACATCATAACGATGGTATCAGTACCCATCGCATGTCTTACAATAATCAGTGCATACAAAACTGGCAGCAGAAAGTGTCCATTGTCAGTCGTCACTGAAATCTCATATGGTGTGCATCATCTCCAACATGTACCAGTTCGGCTCTCATAACAACATCTACAAATTGACATAGGGTTAATCACAATAACCCTAACATACAACTGAGGCCTCAAGCCCCTCACACACAGAGTTCAACAAGAACGAAAACTAAACAACACAACCTCACAGACTAGTCATATCCTTTTTCATAATCAAAAACTCATCTTCGTATAGTTGTCTAATAACAAAAGAACAATTAGTGATTCAGAATCACAATCTAACGACATCTCATTCCACCATCAGTCACCATTCACAGTCTCAATCACACTGTCTTTGCACATGGGGCTGACACCAAGATCTAGTCACCACGCTCCAACCACTCCTCAACTTGCTCCGCAAATTCAGTCCCTTCATATCAGAACACATATAGTTCACAAACTGGATGACTGGCAAGTCTCCAGAGAAGCATATCTATTTCCCATGGCCCTTGGACCATTGGGAATGATAGTACACAAACGGGATTTATAACCACAGTTACACTTATAGCACCCCCTCTAACATTCTTGGGGATTCATAACAAGTCGTACCACCATACTGCAAAACAAAGGGTTAACAACAATATAGATAGAAACAGATAAAGCATGTTAGAATAACATTCTATACGATGTTAAGGATTTAACATGCTTTCAAGTGATTAGGCCTCTCCCTAAGTCAATTCTTCTACCCTTGTTCACCCCTCATCTAACCACTGCTCTGATACCACTAATGTGGGGCCTCGTTACCTTAACCCTCATTTTTAGGTTCAATTCAGTCATTCACATTCTTTATTTGTCAGGATTAAGATCCTCTCACCACTGATCAAGATTTTTCACCTACTTTTGCGCTTATATTATTCATATACATCACATCTTGTATATCATTTACATAGCACAAATCCAATCTCGATCAGTTTAACTCATAGCAGCAGAAGGTAGACTCACAATCCCGGCTTTCCCCAGCTATGAGTCCCTACAGAACAACCACACAACACATGAGTATATCGAAATGATGTTTACAATTCAACATCAATATAATTCATAAAACTGGATAAACAATTTCCTGTAATTTCATGCATTTGTAATACTCCTTCCTAGTTGTTCCTGTACATACCTCATGTACATACCTCAAAACATAATATACACGCTCAATATGCCATCACATATTTCAGTCAATATCCTGTTATAATGGGACCAATATGATATGCATCTCAGCTTAATATGCCAGTGGCTCAGCCTTCACGTCCCATATTAGCAGCACATATCATGTGTCCGTCCTCACACGTTATAACAGCAAAAGCATATGCCCAACAAGAGCATACCTCTCATGGCATCAATGATATCATCATCATACAATATCAATATAACAACCAAAGCATATGCCCAACAAGGGCATACCTCTCACATGGCATTAACGATATCCTCATCATACAATATCAATATAACAGCCATCAAGTCCACTTGCATAGCATGCACCCTTATAATACACTAACATGTTCTCAATTCATTTAGCAATTTCTCACATTAATTGCATGCAACATATGAATGAAAAGAGAAAGGCCATTGCCTTTTTATACAAACCATATACACATATAAACTTGCTCACATGCGAGCACCCAATGAATGAATGTTTATTTAATGTATAAGGTACTTTACTCAATACTGGCACTGGTACTTCGGTCCTAGAAGCACCTCCAATCCATGCTCGATCTCAGCTCCGGAGGTACCACTGTACCTGTTCTACCTGCCCCAATAGAGACAGCCCCCACACGGGGTGAGCATACCAATACCACCATTCCAATAATCACATTACATAATTTACAGAATATAAAACTGTAATGTAAAAGATACTCCCTGTATAGTATCGTTACAACGTGGAATCCCCCGTGTTGTTCCTGTTCTCAAAATAATCGAAACCATCAAATTCCCAAAAGACAATTAATCATTTCATTGATTAACTAAATTCGTACCCTAACTGCCAATACCATAATCAATGTGCCAAATCATTAAATAATGATTACAGATATTTCATATATCTAACCACTAATTCCACAGTTTCATTACCTCGCACGCCCAATAGCGGCGGCATCATAACCGATGCTCGCTCCGTAGCGACAACATCCCAACCGCTGCTCGCTCCGTAGCGGCACCATATATTCCACCATACATATCCATTTATTGCAATTACAATATACCAGGCATTCAACAGTTGCAATAAGATATAAGATTATGCTTTTACATTACACGTACCTTATAATTCCGTAGTTCGAATCTAACGTTGCCTTAGTCCCGTGACCCGATGAATTATGTGCTAACACATAAATAATTCACAATTAATTACAAGCATGCAACCACGTGCCCAAGCACGTTCACAACCTCCAACTATATCGTCAATCCATGACGATTAATCATTTCAAGAGACCCCGGGCGAAGCATGCATACTACTCAAAATATTCCATTTTATAAGTTTAGTGATAGCCAAAAAATACGATTGAGTAGTCCATTTTAAAAGTGTAGCATTCCCAATGGAATGTAGACATTGCCCCCGAAAATCAGCTAATTAAACCCCGTTTCCAAAATCCCAACTTTTAACAAAGTTTTGAAAAAAACTCAAACTTTCGAGCCGCGATCGATCGCCGCTTTTGTCGCGATCGATCGCGCGCACCCGCTACCAAACAGAACCTTCTCGCGATCGATCGCAAGTCTCCGTGATCGATCGCCAAACCCCTCGCGATCGATCGCTGAGACTTAGCAATCGATCGCCAACACTGTGCATCTTCTTCAATTTCCAGACTCTTGTCGCGATGGCGCCGATCGATCGCGAACTCGAGCTTTAATGGTATTTTCCACACCCAACTCAAAACCAACACCCCTTACTCCTTCAACACCTCAAATATTTCATTTAAAACCAATAAAAACACCAAAAACACAACTTTGGATTTTAACCAAAAATTCCCAATTTCCAAACCCAACACAAATCTTAACCAAACTCCACAATATCATAATCAAAATGAAGATAAAAGTGAGGAGAAGAAGATTACCAACTTATCTTCGAGAAATCCGGCTCCCAAGACGAGCCTCCATCGATTTTGCTTCCAAGGAGAAAAAGGGGAAGGGTTGGGGAAAGGGTTGAGTGCGAGAGAGAGGAGAGAGAGAGGGAAGAGTTCGTGTAATGACTGAACACCGAGTCCACTTGGTATATATAGTACCAAGGTTCAAAAATCCCAAGTCCTCCACAAATACATCATGACTCATTAAAAATCGTTTGTGTTCAATAATTATCTCTCAATCTCAATTTCATTACTAGCCCCAACTCAAAGCACTCCGGACCCCAGATCCCACCAAAAACCCAATTCTAAGGTTTAACACCACGATGAGAATACAATCTCAACCCTTGGATCCAACGACCCCAAATACCAGATTTAAAATCCTCGGGAGTCCCAATATCGTAATTAATTCATAATTTCCACAATTAAAATCCATTATGGATCATTACCACACTGGGATTTACACCAATAATTCCCGGGCATCACAATTATCCCCCACTAATAAAATTTCGTCCTCGAAATTTGCACAGGCGTACCCCACATACTGCCATGACCACACAATCGAAACGGATTCACATCGTCGGATCATGAGCGCATCATGAATGACAAACCAACTGCGACGACAGCGACCTCGCTCCAATTCTGGAATGGAGTAAACCTCTCAAACCATTACAATCTTAAAAAGACGCCAGCATTCCTTGATGCTAACCACCCAAAAGCAGTCAATCAACTCTAACTGCTAGCTACTCGAATCATTCCTTATTCCAACATAGATATCACTTCCATGATATCTCCACCACTTAGTCTACGAAGTCAAACACACATTGTTACGACGGAGACCACTAGTATACCACAGTATACACATACTGAACCAGGTTTCCGCTCTCCAAATCCATCTCCGTCGAGGGAGTAGTTGCACCATTGGAAACTCGGATCGGGTAACCCACGGCCACCGATCAACACAAATACATCTCCAAAGATGCCTACATCCGTGTGTTCCAAGAAATCATATCTTGGTCCAAACACACCGTCGAGGCTCCACAATGCCTCAAGTTCCATAGAGGGCATGCAAGAAAAAATCGATTGCACTCTCACCAATTGTGTCGACAACGACACCCAACAAATCCAATCCTGGCCATTCCTCGTTTACCCTAGGATTCAACAATCCTAACATAGAGATGCTATCGAATTACCCAGTAATGAACTTGACCCCAAATACGACAATCCCTCCTCGGAGGAAGTCAATCGGACCCACGATTATTCTTCAGAATATATCGTGACATTGAGATTACAAATCTCAAGGTGCTCCAATCTTTCACCAGAGATTCATTCATCCAAACATACTAATCCGATGCTCGACAAGTACCAAAATGCTGGCATTCGTATACACACACCGGTATACTTGCCTAAGCACCAACACCACATGCATACTCAATGCAATCGACTCGGGTATCACCAATCATACCCAAAAGTCCCAAATACAACTGTCAATCCTCAGTTATGCTCACACAGTGGAGAATGATGATTGGTGGACAACGACCAATGGTGTGATTCCAACATCAACACCACACAACCGACTTATCGAATCTTCCAAAGATTCCTAATAGGTAGGTATATCAATACCGCCTTCCTCATAAGAAAAGTGTCATGAACCCATGACCCTCCAACTTCGAACCACCGTTCGGAAAACCTGGATATATTTATACCAAATTATATCCCGCAACCAATAAAAAATACACAACTGGTTTAGAATAGTGCATCCTTGCTACTATTACCAAATCGAAAACTTGTATACACAATGTATACCCAAACTAAAGATGCTCTGTACTAATACCATAGTACTCCATATACTCGAGCATCTCCCCCAGAGACGTCTCCTCGTACGTCTCGCCGAAATATAAAGCCATTACCCAGTCCAACACAGTAATGCTTAATATGGCTGCTTCACAATCAACCCTCGACCAATGACAGCTGTCTCCATGATAGTATGCTCCAAATATCTCCAAGAGATACAATCAATATTCTAGTGTCACTCACACTAACTATATCCCACAATTCCGATCGTATCCCTCATTGCATTCCATATGCAAGGATCCTCAACCAGAGCCAACAATGACTTGTCGACACTCATGTTGGTACTCCCAACAGAATTGAGCTGTCCCAGTACAAGTCCCTCTACTATAGAGATATCTGTTGGGTCGATAGTACCATACTGTCCAAGTGCAGACATACCAGCTTCGACTACGAATGATCTGACCGGTGTCGCCTCAACCGAAGTATCTACTGGAGTTACTCCATCGGTTGATCCGATTGTGGTTGATGTATCTGCTGTTCTAACGATACCTACTGATGCTGCTGACCAAGCTGGTCTCTTCTCACTTGTTCAACCTCTAGCCAATGATCCCCCTGAGGACTTCTTTGACTTTTCTGATCATGGTAATGATGAGGAAGCACCTTCCAGTGTTGCTGATCAGCTAGCTCAGTTGTCCGGTGTTATTTCTACTCTAGCTGGTGAAGTCGCCAAACTCAAACATGAAGAGCGAGAAGCTAGTCATGAAATTAGTAATCTATGGCGTCACACTGATTCTCAATTTAGGGATATCTACCGCGATGTCAATCACCTATCCGACAAGGTTACAAGTCTTCAGAAGTTTGTCACCAATGCCTTTTCTGACTCCTTCGCCAAGCTGGGGCAAGCCCAACTTCAACTCAATCATGTCAAGAATGACAAAGTATCATGCAATGCATACCATGTATAAATGCGATGTATAAATGAGTATAAAGAATCGAATCTCAAGATACCAATATCGGAGTCCAGAGGAAGGTATCATCAATCAATATCAGCTCGAGCAGAACACACTTTGCGCTAGGAGAATCATCCTGTGTTGTGCTCGTCATCCCTCGTGTCTAGGTCCGGTAGCAACGCGCGTGACTGCAGTCGCTACCTACAATGCCTGTCATCGTCGTGCTTGTCGTCCCCGACACTCAGAGTAAATCAACTCAGTCATCATCATGGATATCAAAGAAGTGGATAGATCAATATGATATGCCCATGAATCATATATGCATCATATGACATATGCAACTCATTATGTCATGTAATCTCATGTGAAAATCAATACATATCATGTAATTCACATATCATGTACGACAATGTATCTTAACATGTCATATAGTCGCATAAGAATTATATAGTGACAATTGAATCATATAAATCAATTAATGACATGTAAAATCATACAATAATATCATTACACGTCTTCATCAGACGTCATGATAAAACTCATTTCTACGTACCTCATAACCCAAGCTAATCTACCGAGTACTCCTCAAATCAACCCCGTAATCTATTAACCTGGTCATGTAAATTCCAAATAACACTAAGTGTTCAAATAATGCATTGAATCAAATGCAACATCTAAATATTGACCCTTAACGATTTTCTTAAATTTTCGGCTTGACCCATTTTCGTAGAAAAATCAGTATAAATTCATACGACGTCTGACCCGATTCTGGTGCTCAAAGTTAAAAAATCAAAGGACTTCATTTCTTATTGATCGGTTTTATTTTAAACAACTAAATCCAGTGTAGCGATTTTATACCGCAAGTGCACGGTGTCAAGTTTTAATATAATGATTTATAAGAAGGGATGTCGTACCTACAGGGACTAACGTATAAGTACCAAATAAAATTAGAAAAATTATATTTAGCCTACGAAGTAGATGAATAATTAACTAATCAAAATAAATACTTAAAAACTGAAAATTAAATCAACTCCTTTGAAGATGCGAAGGAATTCCACTCGAAAAATTTATCAAGATATCGGTTCACTTGTGTTATCGTCAATGATTCGTTTGTAAAAATAATTACTAACCAATTAATTCTTAAGGTGACGGATTCCCGTGAAATATTCAATACACTTTCTCAAGCTATATTGAAACTAATATTAAATTGAAACAAGTAACTTTCGTTCACTTAATCACCAATTTAATATTGCATAAATCTCTTTGAAAACCACTAAATTTAAATCTTACAATCCAAAGTTATCACATATGTGATTAAATCTCTCGATCTAAATCTTGAACATACAACATGATTTATTATAACGTATTATAATTCAATCTCTCAATCTAAATTATAATTATCACAATTCAATCAAAGTTAGCAAGGCTTGATAGCATTAAAATAATAAATCATGCACAAAAGAATCAATCCACTCAAAAAAATATTCAAATCACCAACTCAAACACAAGCTTCCATAATCTTGATAAAATAAACTTAGTTCATATTCAAATCAAAATAACAAGATGAATAAGTGTTTCTCAACCAAATAAACATCAAGAATTCGAAATTAAAAACAAATAAAGTTTAGAAATACGATAAACGAAGGAGTAATTCCGTGCGTTGCAACGTAGCTTCTTCTCTTGCTTCCTTCCTTGCACTTCAAAGGATTTTTTCTCTTAAATTGTGTGGATGTTGGATGATGATAAGAGGTTGCTATGTAGTGTATGCTATGTGTTGAACTCCTCAAATTCGTGCCCTAAGCCAGATACATATAGGATAGGAGGTGGATGGAAGTGTTCCCAATGGACCAAACTCAATATGGTATTTTTTTTCCAGAAAACTTTGTCGCTCAATCGATCGAGATAATATCTCGATCGATCGAGCACTTTAATTTCTCGTCCATGAATTTCTCTGCCACGCTCGATCGATCGAGCTCAACTGCCGATCGATCAAGCATCACTTCTTCTCGTTGGCAAAATTCTCTGCCTCGGTCGATTGATCGAGCTCAACTGCCGATCGATCGAGTATGTCAGTTTCCAAATTCTTCATTTCTAGCCTCGATTTGGTCTGTTTTCGTCATTATAGCTCACTTCTTCCACTTCCGACATAGATTCCTGAAACTAAACAAATAAATACCAAAAAGCGTAACATCATCCAGGAATCAACATGAAAATCAATACATATCATTGCAAAATAAGCGTAATATTCACCCTTATCAACTCCCCCAAACTTAGACTTGATCGTCCTCGAGAAAGCAGTAAGATCAAAATGCAGAGTTCATCCTCAATACTTTAAACGAATTAACTTCGCAACTCAAATGTAAAAGCTCAGAAATCCCACTAACACATCAATCATAAGTCAATCCAAAAATCAACAAGAAGTGTTTTCTCATAAGCCAAGCAATACATCGCAAAACGTGCGCGTGTGTTATTGTCAATCTTGAGTTTCATACATATTTTCAGGATCAAATAATACTAATAAACTCAAAGTCAAGATTACTATTAAGCATTCCATAAGCCTACTTTTCAAGGTCTTCTCCACTAATGTAATTATTCTCTAGACTTGGATCAAAAGGTCTTTTTAAGCTTATAATGTCAGGCCTTGGGTGTCGGTTGCAAAGAAAAGGTAGGGAAATCAAAGAAGAGAGTATAATTGGTAAATTTCATTTTAGTACATCTTCAATCCCCTCCCCTCTTTTCCAATACTTTGATGACCATGGGCTTTATTAGATTTTACGAAACAGGGTCAATGTAGGACCTCCACATGGTTCATCAACACGTAACTATTTTGTTTTCTTACTATGCCTTTCTTTTTCCTTATTCAATAGGCATTGAATTGTTTTCTTGTAATAGCCCATAACATAGTTCGTGAATAACATAATATCTCCGAACATAGTTCGCTCATGAAATTCTTTTTACTCCCTTAAGGTAAAGATAACAAAAATTTTAGGCTCAATTAAAGGTAGATATAATGAGTTTCATCAATAAAAGTCGAATGGCGGTTAATTTCCATTCTTATTCAATTAACCTCAAAAGTGGACACTAGCGGTAAATATAGACAGGGTAGGCTTGAAATGCTCAAACGTTCCAAAGATCGCCTAAATCACATCCAAGTCAAGTTCATAATTATAAAATTTCGCCTCAAAGTGCCCTCAACTAGGTTCTAGAGTGCTTTAAGATGCTCAAGACAAATCATAGATTTTTCACTTTCCAATATATATTTCACTCAATCATGACTCAAAAGTGCCCAAGATGTTCCTAAATTTTGAAATATTAGCTCAACCACAGATATTCACAAACAAGTCAAAAATCTTCAAGACTCTAGTTGAGATGGGGATTATTTTCATCATGCAATACCGTTGCAAATCTAATTCATTATTTCTTAACAATGAACTCATTTTTCACAAAAAAAAAATTATGTGCTCAGGAACAATTTAGTCTCATGATAGAATAAGCATGCAAGACAAGTAGCAAGAGAAACAACAGTTATTAGTAACCCCCCCCCCCCCCCCCCAAAACTTAGTACGTGCATTGCCCTCAATGTACAGTAAACAATAAGCGCAAAAGCAAAACACATACCTCGACGACGATCGTCACTGATCGTCGTCTTCATCATGCTCCGGCGGGGGTACTGGGTAGTATGGCTCCTCCGGCTGATACGGCTGATATGGCGGATACTCAGGCGGTGGTGGTTGATATGGCTGAAAGTGTGGCTCTGGTGGGAACTGGATAGCCGGGAAACTTTGGGCCAAGGCAGTGTTTGTAGGGTCTTCCTACCTTAACTTCATATAGTACACATAAATGGGATAGGACATGCATTTATAACCTCTTAAGGGTTCCGGTTGTAGTTTGAGCTAGGGAGATTACAGGCCAAAAATAAAGTTTTCAAAGCTATTTAATTACATTCCCAACAAAGAATGTTAAAGCTATAGATTTACACTACTCCTAGAGTAGAGACTATCAAAAATCCTGCATCCTATGTTCATCATGCTCCCTTTAGCTCACTTCCTCAACCCGACCCTAGGCCCTTGGTCCAAAAGTGTACCTACAGGGATAACACATCATGAGCATTCATAAATTTACTTAACATTATATAAAAGCATACATATGCATAACATCTTAGTTAAGTAAAAGTCGTTGGTCGTCCTCCGACCTCCTTAGTTATCCCTGACTCTTATTCATATATTGGGGCGTCTTACCCCATTGTATGGCATCTTACCATATCATAATCATTGCGTGGCATCTTACCACGTGGGCATCGTACCCAATCATATGGCGTCTTACCATATTATAAACATTGCTTGGCATCTTACCATGTGGGCATCTTACCCAATCATATGGCGTCTTACCATATCATAAACATTGCGTGGCATCTTACCACGAATAACCTCGCATGGCCTCTTACCATGTGGGGCATCTTACCCCGTGGCATCTTACCACAAATAACATCGCATGGCCTCTTACCATGTGGGGCGTCTTACCCCGTGGCATCTTACCACATATAACATCGCATAAGCATCATCATCATAACATCATCATAAGCATCATCGTTATAAATATCATCATAGATATCATCATCATAACATCATCTTAAACGTCATCATCGTAAACATCATCTTAAATATCATCATAATATGTAAGGGCATGGTTTACCGTCCGATGCTCGTACGTCTCTTACGTACCTTAATTCCCAAAAGTGGAGAATTTGGAGAGCTTTATCTCCTGGATGTTGTGGGCACCTGGGATGGTTCTACACAACCATACAAATTGATATTAGAAGCTAAACATAGTCCAATATCCAAAAATCCCACAAAAAAATCAAAAATCCACTTTTCTTCAGCTCGCGATCGATCGCCACCCAGGCGCGATCGATCGCGAGATCGCACTGGACGAGGGGCCAAAATCTTCTTCTTGGCGATCGATCGCCACCTTTGGCGCGATCGATCGCCAGGCCCGCCGATCGATCGCCCAAAAGTGGCGATCGATCGCCAAATGCTTCTGGCTGGTACTGGACGCTCGCGATCGATCGCCAAGAACGGGCGATCGATCGCCGAGTGCTGTACATCGAATTTTCGCCATTAATGCTCATTTTTCAAGCTCCTTCACATACCACCCCAAAACCAAACTTCCATAAAACATCAATAACATCATAACCCACCAAAACCAACATAAAACACTTCAAAAATCATACCCCAACCATACACAACACATACCCAAACAAACCCACATAAATCATCAAAAACTTAACCCATTTCAACACCAAACATCATAAAACTTATAGGAATGGTTCCATACCTCTTGTAGGCTCCAAATCCTAGCAAAGATCACACAAATAAGGATTTTGTGGGACTTTCCTCCTCCTCTTTTGGTGAGTTTCGAAAATGGGGGGTAGGGTTTGGGGTTGGGAAGTGATTTGGGGATTTTTAAAAGGTGAGAGTAAAGTGGGGGGTTTAAAGTGATGGGTATGGGATTAAAAAGGGGTTGTAATGACTTAATAAAAAGTATACCCCAAACTTAACATGATGTATAAAATACCCAACTTGGTATTTTAAAAGCACTTTACAACAATGCTCTATACTTCATTTAAAATCATATCTTCCTCATAATTGATAATTTAACACAATTAATCATGTTAACATCTTAATACCCAACACATAAATCTATCAATACATGATACATCATATAAACATAATTAATGTCCAAGTTACCATTAATTAATTTCGGGGCATCACATTACTCCCCTACTTACAAGATTTCGTCCTCGAAATCGCATGCACTTACCCAAAAGAAACTAAACATAAATCATACCAGAAAATAGTTCGGGGTAATGCTGCATCATAAGCCGCTCCGTCTCCCACGTAGCCTCCTCGACACCCCGACGATCCCACTGAACTTTGACCATTGGTATAACTTTACTTCGTAGTCTGCGATCCTCACGATCCAGAATTCTGACCGGTCGTTCAACGTAGGATACATCTGAGTCTAACTGCACTTCAGTAGGCTGTAATACATGAGACGGATCTGGCTCATACTTTCTCAACATAGAAACATGGAAGACATCATGAATTCCAGATAAGGACGGCGGTAAAGCCAATCGGTAAGCCAAAGTGCCGATACGCTGTAATACCTCATACGGTCCAACATACCTCGGGGATAACTTCCCCCGCATACCAAATCGAACAACACCCCTGAAGGGTGAGATTTTCAAGAAGACCTTGTCTCCCACTTGAAATTCTAGCGGTCGTCGCCGCTTATTGGCATAGGCTGCTTGCCTATCTTGGGCCGCTTTCATCTTTAAGCGTATCATCTTAATCTTTTCCTCCATGTCCTTAATCATATCCGGTCCTCCGACCGCTTTACTCGTCAAGTCCTCCCAATACAGCGGTGATCTACATCGTCGTCCGTACAGAGCTTCAAAAGGGGCCATTTGAATGCTCGCCTGATAGCTGTTATTGTAGGAGAACTCTACCAGAGGTATAGACTCTTGCCACGGAGTATCAAACTCCAAAACACATGCCCTCAATATATCTTCGAGCGTTTGTATAGTACGCTCCGTTTGGCCATCAGTCTGAGGGTGATAAGCTGTACTTAGTCTCACCTCGGTGCCCAAAACTGTCTGGAGACCCTCCCAGAAATGAGAAGTAAACCTTGGGTCTCTGTCAGACACGATCGAGACTGGAATCCCATGCAACCTCACTACATCCCGTACATATAATTGGGCCATCTTTAAATACGTGAAAGTCATACTGTAAGGGATGAAATGAGCTACCTTCGTCAGCCTATCCACGATCACCCAGATCGCATCAAATCCAGAGGCCGACCTTGGCAAGTGGGTCACGAAGTCCATAGATATATGCTCCCACTTCCACTTAGGTACCTCCAAGCTCTTCAGCTCGCCACCAGGCCTCTGCCTTTCTGCCTTTACTTGTTGGCAGATCAAACATCTCTTAACGAAGCTGATCACATCACGCTTCATGCGTCTCCACCAGAATTGACCACTTAGGTCCTTATACATCTTTCTTCCACCGGGGTGGATACTGAACCGGCTACTATGAGCCCGTTCTAAAATTCCTTTACGCAATCCTGGCGCATCTGGGACCACCCATCGGTTGCCCAATCTTAAAGAGTCATCTTCAGCCACACTAAACTTTGTTGGCTGGCCTCGAAGTGCTATTGATGACCATCTCTGCACTTCATCATCCGACCTCTGGGCTTTCCTGATTGCCTCAAATACGTCTGGCTCGGCTAATAAGGTCGACACTCGCACCGGCGACGTGTCTACATCGAAATCATAGCCCAGATGGCAATAAGAAATCATCAAAGCTGATAAACACATAACATCCTCAGCGGTGCTCTTCACCTTCCGACTTAAGGCGTCTGCTATCAAATTTGCCTTACCGGGATGGTACTCAATTTCACAGTCATAATCCTTGAGTAAATCCATCCACCTCCTTTGTCTCATATTCAACTCTGCCTGAGTGAACAAGAACTTCAGGCTCTTATGGTCCGTAAAAATGGTAAACGTAGTACCATAAAGATAATGACGCCAAATCTTCAAGGCGAAAATGATAGCTGCCAGTTCCAGATCATGGACTGGGTACCTGGTCTCATGAGGCTTCAACTGTCTCGAAGCATAGGCTACCACTTGTCTGTCTTGCATCAATACGCAGCCCAAACCCTGCAGTGACGCATCCGTGTACAAGGCAAACCTCTTATCCTCAGACGGAATCACCAATACAGGCGCTGTCGTCAAACGACGCTTCAATTCTTGGAAGCTTTCCTCACAAGCTTCGGACCAAAAGAATGGGACTCCTTTCTGAGTCAGCTGTGTCAATGGCTTAGCGATCTTGGAAAACCCCTCGACAAAACGTCGGTAATAACCTGCTAAGCCCAGAAAACTCCGTATCTCGGGTACAGAAGTGGGTGCTGCCCACTCCATCACAGCTTCAATCTTCCTCGGATCCACAGATATCCCTTGGCTAGATATGACATGGCCTAGGAACACCACGCTGTCTAACCAAAATTCGCACTTGCTAAGCTTAGCATACAACTGATGATCCCTAAGGATCTGAAGTACTGTCCTCAAGTGCCGTACATGATCTTCTTCAGTCCTAGAGTAGATGAGTATGTCGTCAATGAAAACTATGACGAATTGGTCCAAATATGGCTGGAATACCTTGTTCATCAAACTCATGAAAACAGCCGGGGCATTTGTCACCCCAAAAGGCATGACTAGGAATTCATAATGCCCATACCTAGTCCTGAAGGCTGTCTTCTGGACATCCTCTCCTCTTACTCGAATCTGATGGTACCCCGACCTCAGATCGATCTTACTGTAGAGCCTCGTACCCTGCAACTGATCAAACAAATCATCGATCCTCGGGAGTGGGTACTTATTCTTCACCGTAGCTTTGTTCAGTTGTCTGTAATCGATGCACAAACGCATCGAACCATCTTTCTTCTTCACAAATAAAACTGGTGCTCCCCAGGGCGATACGCTAGGGCGTATATAGCCCTTATCAAGGAGCTCCTGCAACTGAATCTTTAGTTCCCTTAGCTCCGCTGGTGCCATCCTATAAGGGGCACGAGAAATGGCAGACGTCCCTGGTAATAACTCAATCCCAAACTCGACCTCTCTCGTCGGTGGGAATCCGGGAATCTCCTCCGGAAAGACATCAGGGAACTCCGCCACTACGGGTACATCCTCAACTTTCACTTCTCCTTTCTTTTCCGTGACATCGACGGCATAAATGAGATATCCTGAATGACCTCGTTCCAACAACTGCGCCATCTTGACAGCAGATATCAACGGAATCTTAGAGCGAGAACCATCCCCATAGAACGTCCATGGAACTCCCATATCGGATTTAAACCGTACAGTTCTCTGCCTGCAGTTCACAACTGCCTGATACCTGTTCAGAACATCAATGCCCAGAATGCAATCAAAATCTGACATTCCCAGAACAATCAAGTCTGACCTTAGTTCCTTATCCTCAAAATAAATGAGGCCATTGTAGACGATCCGATCAGTAATCATACTTCTTCCAGCGGGGGTCGAGACTATAAGAGGCGTGGGCGACGGAGAAGTGCATACGTGGTGCCTTTCCACAAAACTTGTCGACACAAAAGAGTGTGACGCACCTGTGTCGATCAATATAAAAGCAGGGTGCGTAAATAAAAGACACGTACCCGCTATAACCTCCTCCGGAGCCGCTGAAGCCTGCTCCCTTGTCAGTGCATAGACCTGTCCTTGAGGTGGCCCCATGGGCTGACCTCCATGCTGACGCGGCACAAATGGTGGTCGGTGCTGCGCTGTCCTATCTGCAGGCCTCCCCGCAGAACCCTGTTGGCTCCCCCTGTTGGGACACTGTCTAGCAAAGTGGCCCTTGTCGCCACAAACATAGCACCCTATACAGTCTTTCGCCAGATGTGGTTGCCCACAAAGAGTGCATTGGATCCTTCCGGATCTGTCTCCCTGAGACTGCCCCCTTCCAGATGGGGCATCACCTCTTCGGTTTCCTTTCCACCTATTGTCGGACTTCTTACCACTAAACCTTGACGCTGAGGAGTTCCCCCTTGACTTGAACTGATCATTCCTCAGCTTCAAATTATCCGGAGTGGATTTCTGAGAGGGTGCCGACGGTGGTACAACATCAGGGTATGCACCCACTCCTAGTTCGGCTAGCTCAGCCCTTGAGAGTGCATCGTCAAAACAAGTAGGGCCATAAGTGATCACCCTATCGTATAGCTCCGGCCTCAATCCTTTCATGAAATTCCTCATCTTTGCTTGTGTGCTCGTAGCAATGTGAGGCACATATCTGAGCAAGGAGCAGAACTGAAGAGCATAATCTGATACTGACATATTACCTTGCTTGAGGTGAGTGAATTCATCTTCCTTAGCCTGTCGTGCTGCAGCCGAGAAATAACGGTTCAGGAAGCGAGTTCGAAACATTTTCCAGTTCACTTCATGACCTTGAGCCTCTTGCTCTACCACAGTGGTCTTCCACCACATTAACGCCTTCTTGGCCAATTGGAACTCCGCTAACCGTATCCAAGCTGTCTTCGCACATGGGGCTGCCACAAAGATTTGCTCTATTCTTTCTAACCATTCCTCAGCTCGTTCCCCAGTTTCGGTTCCTTCAAAGGTTGGGGGTCGATAAGCAAGAAACTGAGTTAAGCTTAGCTCCCCTGGCAATAACCGCTGTTCGGCCGGTTCATCATCAAAAGCTGGCGGGGGTAGGGGATTCGTACGCCCCGCACTTGCATTGACGCTCACTGCGTCACCTACCTCCACATTTGCTGCCATACTGCAACACAAGGATTAACAACAAGATCCAAAAGCAGTTCGTATAATACTTCGTTAGATAAACAAAACATGTTAGCATAACATCATATACTTCATATGCAACTTATGCACAAAACATGTCGAAAGTAAGCACCTAGCTAACTTATTGCTAAGGCTACCCTTCACTCATCCCGGGTTATCTAACCTGGCTCTGATACCACTAATGTAGGGTCTTCCTACCTTAACTTCATATAGTACACATAAATGGGATAGGACATGCATTTATAACCTCTTAAGGGTTCCGGTTGTAGTTTGAGCTAGGGAGATTACAGGCCAAAAATAAAGTTTTCAAAGCTATTTAATTACATTCCCAACAAAGAATGTTAAAGCTATAGATTTACACTACTCCTAGAGTAGAGACTATCAAAAATCCTGCATCCTATGTTCATCATGCTCCCTTTAGCTCACTTCCTCAACCCGACCCTAGGCCCTTGGTCCAAAAGTGTACCTACAGGGATAACACATCATGAGCATTCATAAATTTACTTAACATTATATAAAAGCATACATATGCATAACATCTTAGTTAAGTAAAAGTCGTTGGTCGTCCTCCGACCTCCTTAGTTATCCCTGACTCTTATTCATATATTGGGGCGTCTTACCCCATTGTATGGCATCTTACCATATCATAATCATTGCGTGGCATCTTACCACGTGGGCATCGTACCCAATCATATGGCGTCTTACCATATTATAAACATTGCTTGGCATCTTACCATGTGGGCATCTTACCCAATCATATGGCGTCTTACCATATCATAAACATTGCGTGGCATCTTACCACGAATAACCTCGCATGGCCTCTTACCATGTGGGGCATCTTACCCCGTGGCATCTTACCACAAATAACATCGCATGGCCTCTTACCATGTGGGGCGTCTTACCCCGTGGCATCTTACCACATATAACATCGCATAAGCATCATCATCATAACATCATCATAAGCATCATCGTTATAAATATCATCATAGATATCATCATCATAACATCATCTTAAACGTCATCATCGTAAACATCATCTTAAATATCATCATAATATGTAAGGGCATGGTTTACCGTCCGATGCTCGTACGTCTCTTACGTACCTTAATTCCCAAAAGTGGAGAATTTGGAGAGCTTTATCTCCTGGATGTTGTGGGCACCTGGGATGGTTCTACACAACCATACAAATTGATATTAGAAGCTAAACATAGTCCAATATCCAAAAATCCCACAAAAAAATCAAAAATCCACTTTTCTTCAGCTCGCGATCGATCGCCACCCAGGCGCGATCGATCGCGAGATCGCACTGGACGAGGGGCCAAAATCTTCTTCTTGGCGATCGATCGCCACCTTTGGCGCGATCGATCGCCAGGCCTGCCGATCGATCGCCCAAAAGTGGCGATCGATCGCCAAATGCTTCTGGCTGGTACTGGACGCTCGCGATCGATCGCCAAGAACGGGCGATCGATCGCCGAGTGCTGTACATCGAATTTTCGCCATTAATGCTCATTTTTCAAGCTCCTTCACATACCACCCCAAAACCAAACTTCCATAAAACATCAATAACATCATAACCCACCAAAACCAACATAAAACACTTCAAAAATCATACCCCAACCATACACAACACATACCCAAACAAACCCACATAAATCATCAAAAACTTAACCCATTTCAACACCAAACATCATAAAACTTATAGGAATGGTTCCATACCTCTTGTAGGCTCCAAATCCTAGCAAAGATCACACAAATAAGGATTTTGTGGGACTTTCCTCCTCCTCTTTTGGTGAGTTTCGAAAATGGGGGGTAGGGTTTGGGGTTGGGAAGTGATTTGGGGATTTTTAAAAGGTGAGAGTAAAGTGGGGGGTTTAAAGTGATGGGTATGGGATTAAAAAGGGGTTGTAATGACTTAATAAAAAGTATACCCCAAACTTAACATGATGTATAAAATACCCAACTTGGTATTTTAAAAGCACTTTACAACAATGCTCTATACTTCATTTAAAATCATATCTTCCTCATAATTGATAATTTAACACAATTAATCATGTTAACATCTTAATACCCAACACATAAATCTATCAATACATGATACATCATATAAACATAATTAATGTCCAAGTTACCATTAATTAATTTCGGGGCATCACATTGTTCCATGCACATTGATATTGCATGAACTCCATATGGCGCTGACTAATCTGCTCTTGGTACAAACGGATTTCCCTTTGCATATTAAGGATGTCCTGCTGCTCCAGGCGTATGTCTTGGAGATCCTGTGGAGGGAGTCCAAGGTGATAGAAGAATGCTCTGCAGCCGAGAATGATGACGGGCCAGTTTGTCTGTTGCTCGAAGGTCGTGGCTCTGCCCGACGTCGGCCTGTAGGAGGTGGTGGTCCATCAACCACTATTGGGCCTTTGGGTTGTAGGAGTCCTTCATCGGCGCCCCATTTCACTCAACATCTCTTGCAAAGAGCAGTGATGGTAGACGGAAAGGGTAATGCGGAGGTGGGCGAACTCGTGCCGATGTCACTGATATGATCATTGATAATATACCCCAGATCCACCGTTTGCCCAGTGAGTATGGCATATACCAGGGCAGCTCTTTCCTTGGTGACCTCAGAAGTGTGGGTCGATGGCATGATCCATGAGGCTATGAAAGAAAACCACGCTTGTGCCTCCGGTTTCAAATATTTCTTAAGGACCAACTGGGGCTCTCCATGGTTGGTCCTTTGCCAATCAGTCCCCTCAACACTGATAACAGAGAGTACCTCATCATAGTTGATTTGACTTTTCCTGAATGCTTTGTACTCACTGTCCTTTATTGAAGGCATCCGATAAATTGCATTGATTTTGAACTGATCAAACTCCACATCTTTCCCCCGTACAAACACAACATCCCTTGAATCTCGGTGGACAGTCCTTAAATTTGTATAGAACTCCCGCACAACAGGGACCACTGCATCAATAGGCTGCTGAATAAATTCAAACCATCCTCTTCGCCGTGCTTCTTGAATCATGGGGCATTCAAGTCGATCAATGTTCATTCCCCTTTCGCGACTGAGGGGTTTTCGGTGGTAGCTGGGGTATAATTCCGCTGCTACGGAATTCACAAATCTCAGCTCATCATAATCTTGAGAAGAAGTGGCGGCTTCGACTTGCTTCTGTTTTTTCTTGGGAGCCATTATTTTTTTCAGTTCACAATCCACCTCGTTTCAATCCCAACAACAACAAGTAATTCACACAACTCACCAACAATCAACAACTAAACTCCAATTCCCCCAAACTTAGCTATTCACTTAACTCATCTCTACCAAATACACCAAAAATCCCATCTTTGTATACCCAAACAAAATTTATGCACTGATCTATGGATATGTAAAAAGGTTGAAGCCAAATACCATAGAATAGGGGTGCTTATCGGATCGGGTCGATCCGGACCGATTAGTCCGGTCCGAAACCGGAATAACCGGTTACGGTTCGCCCCGGAACCGGTATCAAACCGGTCCGGGGCGGTTCCCTTAAGCCAAACAGGTAGCACCACCGGTTCCGGTGCTACCGGTTTGGAACCGGTTTCGGAATCGGAACCGGTTAAATTTAAAAAAATAATAATAATAAAAATAAAAAATTAAACTTTTTTGTCAGCATGGCAACGGCTATAAAGGCGTTGCCATGCTGAACGTTGGCAACGGCTAAATTAAACTTTTTTGTCAGCATGGCAACGGCTATAAAGCCGTTGCCATGCTGAACGTTGGCAACGGCTCTTAGCCGTTGCCAACGTTCTATTATTTATTTTTTTTATTTTTATTTTTTTTGAAATCTGTAAATATGTGTGAATTTTTTTCATTCTTCTCACAATTCTATACTTCAATCTCATATTTTCCTCTCAATTGTGCTATTTACAATTTACTTATATAATAATCGCATCTTCATCTAGCAGTGGCGGTGGTCGTAGCCGGGGTCGCAGTCGGGGTCTCGTCCCGAGTCGTCTATCACTGAGTTCATCTTCGGCAATGAATTTGCCTGTACCAATACCTGAGTTAAATGAAAGTTATGAATTTTTTTGCTGACCTCAATGTTGGTGGTTCCTCTATGAATGTCAAACCGCAACAACCCGAACAACCTGTCGAACCTCCTGCTGCCCAAGCCCAAGAGAGACAACAAGTGGAGTCATCCGGAGCCACTACAGCAGCAAGTAGACAACCGACTCGTGCCAAAAGAAGTAAGATATGTGATCACTTTGAACTCATTCAAAAAGAAGGTACCAATGAATCTGTTGCAATATGTAAATTATGTAAAATGCAATATTCATATAAAGCTGGTGGTTCCAGTGGAGACACTGGAACATTTAAAAAACACTTAGTAAAAAAACATAATTTTGATGAGACAACATTACAACCATTAGGTCGAGAAGCAACACAAGCACAAATTAATGTTCTCACTGGCACGAATTTAATTTTAACTGCTGAAATTAACCGTATGTCACTTGTTAGATATGTGATTAGATGTGAACTACCTTTTATACAAGCTGAACATGCTGGTTTTATTGAATTTGCATCATCTATACAACCCATGTTTAAACATATTTTCAGGCACACACTAAAAAGAAATTGTATGGACGTATTTGTTGAATATAGAAATACATTGTTTCAACATCTTTCTAGTTTGCCTTTTAGGGTTAGCTTAACAACCGATATTTGGACAAATGTAAATTCAGATTCATATCTTGTTGTCACTTGTCATTGGATTGATGATAATTGGTGTATGCAAAAACGGATTTTGTCTTTAGATGAGTTAGATTGTGCACATACTGGTTATGTAATTGCTAAATATGTATTCAACACTTGTAGACATTATGGAATTCACGATAAGGTATTTTCGGTCACATTAGACAATGCAGCGAATAACAATGATGCGATGCGTGATTTAAAGACCTATCTGAAACCAATGTTTGATGGTGTTTTTTTTCATGTTAGATGTGCATGTCATATGATTAATTTAGCTGTTAAAGTTGGTTATGAGGACAATCACTCGGCATGTATTGACAAAATGAAATACTGCGCTAAATGGTTACGCACGAGCAGTGTAAAGCGCGATTGGAAACAATTATGTTTATCTAATGGTTTAAAGCATCTTCTTTTTCCATCACCAATAGAAACTAGGTGGAATTCGTTGTACAATATGTTGAATGCTATGTTACCTTACAAAGTTTAACTCCATTTTATAATTAATATCAAATGCCTGATAGCGATGATAATATTTATTTGACTAATGAGGATTGGGAATTTGTTGAAAATTGTGTATCATTGTTAGGTACTTGACGGAACGCTTCTCCGGTGTTACTTATCCAACTTCCGTTTATTTTCTTCCTTTAGTATTTAATATGTTTGATAAGTTTATAGAATTTAGAGATGACTATGACTTGCATACTTTTGTTAGTGCAATGGAAACTAAATTTATAAAATATTGGGAACAAATCCCACACGTGCACTGCATCGCAACATTGCTAGATCCTAGTCAATGTTTATCTTCATTTGAGATATTTTTTGAATATTATGCTAAATTTTTGGGGAAGGTTGTTGACGATCAAAAGACGTCTACAATGCAATCTCTCCAAAATATGTTTCAATTGTATTATAATCAACAGGCAAGTGAATCATCGCAACAAAGGCCTGCTGAAGAACAACCCCAAGCTCAAACTAAAGGTGGGGGCATCAATTTGCTTAGAATGCTGGGCAGGAAAAAACTTAAGGGAAAAGGACCTTCTACTAGCACGTCGACTGGGTTGCAAATTTATCTGAATTACCAATTTGTAACGGAAGACAACTTCGACGTGTTACAATGGTGGAAGTCAAATGCGGCACAATTCTCTATCTTAGCCAAAATGGCTAGAGACGTGTATGCGGTACAAGCTTCAAGCGTCGCTTCTGAATCTGCATTCTCAACATGTGGCCGAATTATTGGAGAATACAGAAGTAGTCTCTCTGCTAATTCGTTATGCATGCTCACATTACTTAAAGATTGGTTTGAAGCAGAATGTAAGAATAGAAGAGATGGGGCGGTTGACGAATTTATAAACCATTATGACGAGCAAGAAGAAGAGAACGCAAAAACAATACTTATCAATTATGAAGAGTGCTAAACAGCAATATTTTTTTAATTTTGATTTTTAATTGCCATCTCTTTACGATTATTTGTATGCATCTATATTATGAATTTGTGATGAATTTGTAACGGATCGGACCGGTCCGATCCGTTAAGCACCCCTACCATAGAATTTCGTCAATCTAGATGAATTTGTAGACTTGGGTTTAGTTCCTCCTTGTGATGTAATTGCCCCAATTCAGCTCTTGAATCTTCAAATCTGTGACCAAAAGTGCAATTAGAAGAAACTCTGCAGCATATATTGTGAGATCTTTGAGTTGTTGGAAAGATTAAAGAGGGAATTTGGAGATTAGGGCAAAATGTGAATTTTTTTTTCGAGAACAAAATGAGAAAGTGTTGTGGGATTTCTGCTGATTTCGATCTTAAAAAAAACAAAATTTTATGTTGCTCGATCGATCGAGATGTCCTCTCGATCGATCGAGCGAGACATTATTTTTTTTTCTTTTTCGTAAACCTCTCTCGATCGATCGAGAATTATTCTCGATCGATTGACAATGCCAGAAATTTTTTTTCTTTGTAACCCGTGGGCGATCGATCGAGAATTATTCTCGATCGATCAACAATGCCAGAAAAAATTTCACCCAATTTATTTCAATGCTCGATCCGCCCCACCAAAATTTGATCTATTCCATTTTCTGCATCTGAAAATTAACGCACGGAGTTAGTTTAAATGGCATGGGTCCAATTTAACTTTAAATCTAGCCCAAATTTATGACATTTCATATGTTTGACACTTCTCCAAATTCGTTCATTAACCTAAGGCAAATCTGCTCTAAACATTATTTATGCAAAACAAGGGAAATTCTAAATTCCAGATTGACCACTTTTCGTAGAAACTTCATAAATAATTCATGCGACATCCAAATGACCTGATTCCAATGGTAGAATTTCGATAACTCAAAATCCTACAAATATAATTTATGAGTTTCAAGCTAATTAGTTTATCTTAAGGTACATTCTTTGCAAAACGTAACAACCCGCATACAATGCCTTTTCCAGATTGAGCACCATGTGGTAAAATTAGCTTAACTTTTGCATATGAACTCCAAATTGAGTGAGGACAATTCCAAATGCAAGCTAACACCGAATGCTACAACTTATTAGGACGTAAAACTTCAAATTCGTAGCCATTTATTTCCATAAATTAGAAGAACACACTGCATATGACCTGCATTCACATGCAAACTCGATTTGAGCACAGTATAGTAAAATCATCATAACTTTCTCATTTTAACTCCAACTTAGCTTCTTTTGGTGGCCAATTAAAGTCAAGTTAAAATACTACAACTTTCATAAGGGACACCAAATTCAAATTCGAAGCTTATCTATGCTTAAATTTCAAAATTCTAGATAATATATACTCTGAAATCTGCAGAACATTTTTGACAGCAATTTTTCACTACAATTCTCATGTAAAGGCATCAAAATTCGACCCTTAATCCTACATGCAAGTTAATAAAACTCAAGATTCATGTTATACCTCACTTTATCTTGAAGATTTGAAGCACAATCCAAGCCATTGAGTCAACCAAGCTCCTTTCTCCTTCCAAACTCTTCTTTCCTCCTTCAAGAATGCTCCAAACTCAAAAATTCTTGTTGGGTTTTTCTTCCCTAACCTTGTAGCTTCTAAATCTTCGACTACATGTGGGTTTTGATCACTTTTGAAGGATTAAATTGAAGCAAAATGAGGAGAAATTTCGAAATCCATGGAGGAAGAAGGAAGAGAGATGATGTGATATGTGAAAGAGAGAGATGATGGTTTTTAAGTGCATGGTGGAGGATTTTTGTGTGTTTTATATTCCATATGCTAGGAGATTAATTAAATAGTGGCATGTGCTCTCCAAGTGCCTGTGATCATGCACATGCACAAGTACTAAAAATATTTTTCACTAGTTGCTTGACTCATCGTAGTCTGGAACACCTTAATTCAAAGTCTGTACTTTTAATTATTCGGGTTTGCTTAATCATCGTTAATCCGGATTAATTAGCATCGGGCCTTACGCTAACTTTCAGCATGGCTTATTTTTTGCTTTTCTTTTCGTATTATCAAATCACTTCCAAATACAAAACTTGTTATTTTCATGGAAAAGTTCAAAATCCATTGCCCGAACTCCTTAAGGACAATGACCTAGCCATAGGCATTTTCCCTCGTGACTCAACCAATTATGAGTTCAATGAAGAGACACGAAGCTCACCGTTTGCATTCCGTCAGTGTGCGAAGTTGGTTACAAGGATTCATCTGTTCTGCGTTTCTCAACTGTTGTAACTGGTTAGCTAGACAAAGGTAAACTTAGTGACATTGTGGGAATTAGAACGGAGGTGATTGTTTGTGTCAAAATGACTTGCCTATCATCCGAGAAAGCAAAACTCCATTTCACAGCTGGTATGAAGAAATCATGAAGCAGAGAAGTACTAAACCATTAAATTGTCGTTAGATGTGGATCTTTTTTTATCACTTCATTCTTGCTTGTTCTACTTGTGATCACTTGCACGACCCAAGTGTAGCAATAGTATTAAGTGCATATGGGTTCGAGCGTTTGACAACTGAATGCACCAGTCGAGAATGGAATTCTTGTCTTGTTTATATTCCCCCATCTATATTTACTTGGCTTGTTTCATAAAGTGTGAAATTTTGTGATTCGTACGTGATATACTTGCTTATTTTGAAGATATACATCTTTAATCTCCCTTTGCTTAAGCTAAAAATATATAGCATCTGTACAATATAAAAGAAGTCAACTGCTGAACCGAATTGAGAAGCTATACATTTTTTTCCAATATCCAACTAAAGACAACTTTCTCAATTCAAATAGTGATTCTCTTTCCATTGTGTTCTTCAAAAAAGCTCTTCACAGATTCATATGTAGACCAGCAGATTGCAGCAGCTGGTGCATGGAATAGCATTCTGGGAATCCACCCTCTCATGAGTCCACTATATCCATCCTTCTTCAAGACCGATCTAAGAACATCCCCTATCGAGCTACTCGTAAATCGGTCACACCCACAAACACCCTGTATGATAAAAGACTACACACAGATAAGTAAACGTTTAAATAACAATCCAAGAACAATAAGAATCCTCACCTGGCACTGCAGCTGAGTTTTGACAACATCAAGTGGCGTGGTTATGGCTGCAGCCAACGCACCGGCTGCCGCACCTGCAGTTGCATGCACCAGCAAAGTTTCATCGTCACCCCGGTTCTCTGGTGACACTTTCATTAACCCCCTTTTAGCAGCCTCGTAGGTAGCGAAATGGATAGCAGTAAATGGTGCATTCATTACCACAGTTGTCCGATAACTTGCATAAAAAGCTCCAAACCCTTCTTCCACCAACACTTTCTTGACGCAATCACACACTCCCTTGTATGGACTACCCTTTAACTGCAGCCGTTGCTTCACCACATCCATTGGTGTGATAACAGCATCACTCGCCACTGTAGCGAACACCCCAGAAGCTGCGTGTGCCATTGAGTTATTGGGATTTCCTGCGGAGAGTAATTTCTTGCTAGACTCGTAGACTGAGAAGTACACAGCATGGGCGGGACCAGCGCCTAAGCCCATTGCCGCAATGCCACGATACAGGCCACCAAGCCCTTCTAGTTTCATGATGGAGCCGAAAGATTGTTTGAGAGAAATGGACGAAGAAGAAATAACTTGCATGCGAGTTTTGAGGGTATCCACAGGGAACATGGCCATATGTTCCACAGAACCAGCAATGGAACCCGCGATCATGAACTGCCAGAACTCGAGGCCGTCGTGTACTGGTGGGGAGATTAAGACTTCATTTGGGTAAAATTCTGAGTTCTGATGAAAATTAGGGGTGCTTTCAGCAGTAGTGGTAGTGACTCCCATGGTGGCTAGAGGTGGTGGGAATGTTAAGGAATTGTGAACGTGGGACACGGGTTTAAAAAGGTTGGCGAGTTTTGAATTACATTGATCCCCTCCGGAAATTGTTAAATCATAATTTCATCCACTCCCAACCGGCGGCCGCCACCTTTCGGTGCACACTAGTAAACCCTCGGGAACCACAACCAGATAAAGCGCACTAGAGATGCCTTGTGTGATAGGTTTGAACGAAAAAATATTTGTAGAAAGAATCGAACTCGTAATCCAAGATATATGCTCTCACATATTCCACCAACTAGATCACCCCATAATTTTTGAATGTTTACATTTAAGTTTGATATTTCTATTTACCATATTATTATTCTTTATATTAAAATGGTTAGTTGATAGAATAATATTTGGTTTATTGCCCAAAAAGTGTGCCAATCCCACTTTGTCATAAAAGGAAAAATATATGAAGATATATGTATGGATTATTAATGTCCTTATAATTTATAACCACGTTATAACCACGTTAAAAATAACTATTAATCTGTTAAAAATAACTATTAATCTGGGGAAGTGACATTGCAATTTTAAACAAGAAAAATTAATTTTTTTTTTATGCGTTTAAAAAAAAAAATACAAATTTGATATCAAAAGCCTCGGTCATCTCAACTAGTGCAATTTAACTAAATATAAGGTGCATTTGCAACTGCAATATAGATGATGCATTACGACAAGTGTTGGAGAATCTGCTCATGGCTCCCAATAATTCTTTTATATGCTCACACCCGGATAAGAAGTCTGATCCTTCTGCACTCACATGGTGCAACCCCTCATGTCTGTATATCGTTTAGTATGGATTTTACGCTGCCGTTGTCTAAGGAAATAAAATTTTACTTCTACTAACAAATATAGTTTTTAAATGTTTGATACTAACAATAATTTTTAATGTATTATACGGACAACTCCGGAATCCAGTGATAGAGACGACATTAAAGTAGAGGCAAATAGAGTTAAAATCCAATCGGGTATGCTAAAAGAAGGCGTGTTGCATCCACACACCCATTATATCAGTGCCTTTTCTTTTCTTTTCTTTCTCATTCTCTCTTTTTATGCGTTAGTCTGAATCTTTCACGGATTTAATAAGCGTAAAAACTTTTATGCTTAAACTTTTATCAAAAGATAAAAACTTATCTTTTGATAAAAACTTGCACGGATTCAAATTTATGCCTATCAAAAGATATAAGCGTCGTTGCAAAACATATTCATTCAATACTACAAAAACGGACAATCCATCACGATCACAACTTTTCTCCTTCCATTCACGAATCGTAAAAGAGGAATAATATTATCTTCATCAAAAACATGATCGTGTGGCATCCACGGGCATCCGAATTTCGAAATGGAAAGCCATTGTTTATAGAAAAGTGATGAAAACATTTCTTTCGGGAATTATGTGCTCATAAAGGCGAAACCCCCTCAGCCAAATATTGACAAATTCATGGCATTCATCATGAATATATGGCTATCGCGATAGCCGATTCTTTGCGTGATTCCTGCAAACATACTACAAAAAACCTGAAGGTCATCACGAGGATGCAGGGCGACCGTCCAATCTACAGCCTATTTCTTTCTGTAAAAACATTAGACATAGTCTGTTGAGGTGACTCCCCGTGTTCTACAAAGAACTTTAGATACTTGCATGATCATTAGCCACAACAACGGCGTCGAAATTTGTATGTTCAAGAAAAAGAAACTAATTTTTCCCTATTGTCGAACAAGTAAACCATCTCTCTCAAGTTAGAAATCTAAGTGCTTCAATTTACGAAATGTGAGGCCCTCCAATTTTCACAAAAGGGTACCTCCTCGATAATTAACTAAAGTGAACTATACTCACAGGACTAACATGATTCCAGCAGTGCCAGGTACTGTCCTAAGATCTTTAATTTTATTCATCTTTGAAATACAATGTTGTTGTGATGTGCAATATCACAAGCGACCAAAAATTATAGACATGGTATTTGTCAAATTTGACACCAAAAGATGGAAAAGAGAATCGAGAAATTCATTAGAATGTTGATGACCTTTTATCACAACCAACGGACTCAATATAAGAAATACTAATTGTGCTTTTCTCTTACTTACATATAAGCATATCCAATACTTATCTAGTGACCATAGCAAAACAAACCAACTTTTATTTTAGGTCAAGGGCACGAAAGTCTAAAATTTTGCATCAAGTACCCAATGCATAGAGAATTTTCAAACTTCAGATGAGAACACCACAAATTCTTCAAAAAAAAGATAGTACAATTATTATGATAACATGATGACATCTGATGCCCGCTACCATATGTCCCACTGGTTATGTTCAAACTACCTTAACAAACATGCAGAAGGAAACTTTAAAGGTTTCTAAGCTGTTGCTGCAGACTCGGCAGCATACCTCTTCCTGGCCTCCTCAATGATGGACAACTTAATACCTTTGCCCTTTGGAAGAGACACCCAAGGCTTAGTACCCTTGCCAATCGTGAAAACATTACCCAATCGAGTAGCAAACTCATGTCCAATAGCATCCTGGACGTGGATAGTCTCGAAACTTCCCTTGTGCTTCTCACGGTTCTTGATTACTCCTACTCGTCCCCTGTTCCTACCACCAGTCACCATCACAACATTCCCAACGTCAAACTTGATGAAATCAACAATCTTGCTGGTCTCAAGATCAAGTTTGATGGTGTCATTGGCCTTGATGAGTGGATCTGGATAGCGAATAGTCCTTCCATCATATGTATTGAGATAAGGAATACCTTTCTTCCCAAACTGAATTGAACGAACTTTGCACAGCTTAAACTGCAGAACAATAAATAAAATGTGAATATCTTTTCAACAGATCAATGTGTTCTTCAAAACAACAAAAATCATTTCAAACCAAAAAGATAAAGAATAATGAAGTTAGAAATTAGAATTATTTTGTTCATGATTCATCGAACCATTAAATAAGTCTCCAAAGCTATCCAATATCATTTCCCGCTGAGTAGTGAAGGTACGTTCATCCTGCTAGCATTTGCTCCAACCATCACCCACATTCAGCTGTTAGTGTTTGCTCCAAAGTTATCAGGTAACAAAAAACATCCCAAGCAAAGCAAACCAGCAGATAACAAGTACACATATGTTCACAAAATCTTACAAGGATAAAGGTATAAATAAAAAAACGATAAACCTGAAAAAAAGGAAGGAATAAATAAAACAAAAAATGACCTTGGCCTCCTCATCCCGGATTGAGTGTAGACGAAACCGACCCTTGGTGTCATAAAGTAAGCGAAAATTCTCGTTGGTCTTTGGAATGGAGACAACATCTAGAAAATGAGATAGCGGAACAATAGGTTAGTCAGTTAACATATATATAAAAAACAAAAACTGTCAACGCATCAATTCAGTCTATAAATCTGTTTTACGGGTTTGAGAACTTTGAAATACAAGTGAGAAGAATACAAAGAATAAATAAACACATATCTACTTTTAGAATCACTTCATTATCAAGTCCTGTGATCCTTGGGTCACTGAAAACATTAGGCCATGCATCATTCGATAAAATATCTACGGAAAAGATACCAAGGTGATAGAAGTGCAGTGAGGAGTGCATACCCATAAAACCAGAAGGATATGTCTGATCTGTTCTGACCTTCCCATCAACAAGAACATGACGTTGCATCAAAATGGCAACGACTTCACGGCCTGTTAGGGCATATTTTAGCCTGTTCCGCAAAATAAGGATCAAGGGAAGGCACTCTCTTGATTTGTGTGGTCCAGAAGATGGTTTTGGAGCCTATATACAGGTACATTAATAGAACATTGAAAATCAATCATAAAAACTGACATAATTAGGGAACTCTGTTACACCCTGAAAAGCCAAAAGATTCAGATAAACTATCCTCCGGCAGCGATGGAAAATGAAAAACTACAAGTCACGGAAATCTGAGTCAGGGCAACTTACAAAAGCACCACCAAGCTTGTCCAACATCCAATGTTTTGGGGCATTGAGCCTCTTCAAGTGTTTCTTTAAACCTCTAGCCTAGAATTTGGAGGAAAAACAATCAAATAATTATTAAGATGGAATGGACATAAAATTATAAATAATCTTCAGGCACTTCTTTAGCTGTAACATTCACCCAGGTAATAAATTACCGACAATTACTACATTACATCACTTCACCACCGATGATATAAAAAGTAACATTAAACAGCCACCTGATATTCTGCAGCCATTGGCATTTCACATTATGCCATGAATAAAAATCCACAAATATACAAAGAATACATACACCATCAATAATTTCAAACCAATCTGTTGATAAAAAAATGTTATGGCTGATCAATCATCAACAATGGTTGAACAATTTTATCTTCCTATGAAGAAATCCTCGCACTAATCTTTATGTCTCTTTCAATATTCATTACATGTAAAATTCTTATGAGTTCACACACCTTCTGTAGCTTATAGAGACATACAGATATGTAAGATGTAAAATAGAACAACGTGAGTTCCACATGTTAAATCGCCACGCTTTCTATGGACCGTAGATCATAGTATACAATAATCACGCACCATGGATATGGGCCCATCAGAACTCAAAGTCGATAAATAAGAGTTCTATAACACAATCAGTTATTTTTTCAGAGTGAAAAAATCAACAAAGAACATCAACATGTAATAAACAATCTGTAGCATTATTCACAGACGTGAATTATCCAATAACAATGATAAAGCGTAGGTTGATTTGCTGAGATAGGTGACCATTTTTCGGTGGGTGTGAGATCCTGGCCTCCAGCTCTCCCTCGTCTGTGTACTGAAGGGATTATTCAACCCTAGTTGTTTATATAGTGGGGCTTTATTATAGTTAGGAGGGTGCTCTAGGAGTTTCCATATACAGGGTTTATTTTTCAGTAAAATATTTTGTACAAAGAACAAAACTCAGCAACTTTTTTTTATCTGCGATGGGCAATATATGATATGATCCATCTTATTTGCACTGATTTTTTATTTAGTCTCTAATATATGAGATATGATCCATTTTGTTTGCACTTAATCTCGATTTAGTCTCTATTGTTTGCACTGACCCGATTTAGTCCCTTTAGTTTTCTAGTTTGTCTCAAATCAGTCCTAAACATTAAATACATCGTTAAAACTAACAAAGAGAGACTGAATCGGGTCACTTAAAATTTCAGGGACTGAATCGAAAATTGATACAAGCATTAGAGACTGATTCGGGTCATTAAAAAAATTTGGGTGACTTAATTCTTTAAATTATTATAATAACAATATGAATACTTTTTTATTTTTGAATTTTTTTGTAAAATTATTTTATGTTAAATAATAATAAATTCTACATAAAATCATTTTTCACTCAAACAAAACAAAAGAAAAATCAATAGCATATTGATATATAAAATATATTCTGATAATTGATTTACTTATTTAAAAAGATATATTTTTTTATTTTATTAAATTATGTATATAGATGTGTTCCCAATTTATAAAAAAATTGATATTTTATGAATAAATCGATATTTACGTTTTCATATTTTATATAAAATCTATGTCGCAAAAATAAAAATAAATATTATTTACAATAAAATCTTATTATATGAATTAATAATTGAATTTATTTACAATTACAATGAAACTTGTAAATAGTTGTCAATAACAACTAATATTTCAAGTAATTAATAATTTTATTTTCGTATTTTATGATTAAATTACACTGAAAATCAATCCAACAAAAAATAAGAGGTTTAAATGGTATATAACAAAAACTTGGAATTGGTGTTGGATTTGGATTTTAAATCTAATGGATTTAGAATTATATTTTGTGTTTGGTAAAATTACGAAATGTTATTTACGATCAGTTAAAAACAATATTATTTGATGTTTAAAAAAATATTATTATTTTTAAAATACATTGGTTATTATTTATTACATAGAAAAAAATAAGTTTTAAATATAAAAAAAGCCATTTTATTAAATATTTTTTGAAGATACGAAAATAATAAAATTCGCCCTGAAGAAACTGAGAAAATGTTACTAAATTTTGATAAATTAACTCGAGATGTTTGCTTCTACCAACTAAGACGTATTAAGTCTATAGGGTTTTGTATAGACAAAAGAAAAATAAAATCATTCAAATTATATAATATTACATATTCAAATTTGATAAAAATAAGAAGATTCACTGTTTGGGAGATAAAGACACAAAAATCAGAAACAATATGTTGGTTTCGGATTTTAAAGATGACAAAACAGATCAGATCGATGTCAACCAGATCGATGTCAACCAGATTGGTACAGACCAGATCGATGCATATCAGATCAGAGGTTATTTCAGAAAGATCAATTTAGACTAAGTTAGCAAACTTTGTTCATCAGTCTGAATAATCAACGGCTATTTATTGAAGCATTTAATGTAGCATTTAATGCTGAAATAGACCAAAGACTGAAGGTACCTTAAATGGTAAATAGACAAAGCAGATCTTATCTGACAAGCACCGAAAGAATATACCAGAAGGGAAAGAGTCTAAAATAGAAGACTGCATTTTGTTCAGAGGTTGACTAAAGTAAGAGTTGCACGCAAAAGGAAATATTGTCGTTGGCAGAAATGTATATATAAATGTGCAACTTAAATGTTCAAGACATGATGCTCACGACACGAGAGATACAACACGCATACGAGATCAACAATCAATCATTATTGAGCATTCATTCGAGCAGAACACTATCATCGAAAGACTTCATCTTGTCGATCTGCTCAAAGTTGATAGCACTTCTTATTGTTTTATTTGATCGTTTAAGGATCATTTGTGCTCAGAGTAATTCACTTTATCAATTGTATTTGTTCTAAGATAGAAGAGTGAGTTCATTGTAACTGTCAGACGGATTGTGTCTGAAACAGATTGAGAGACTACGAGTTTCAGTCTGGTAGTGGGGTAAATCCAGCTGAATCGGGGTTGTACAACGAGATTGTATTACTCTAAGTCTTCTAGTGAATCATTCCTTAATTGGAAGAAGGTGAGACGTAGAAGGAATTGCCTTCGAACTTCCAGATACACATCTTGTCCATTTACATTTCGCACTACTTCATGTTTCAAAGCTATTAGACTGGTCTTGCTATCTAAGAACAGACCGATTCTGCACTCACACTATCAGTGGTCTGTTCAGATTAGTATTGATTAAGAAATATGTTTCATTTGCTAACCCAAGTGAAATCAATCCAGGAAAATCAAAAAAGATAAATTTTAGTAGAGTGTTTATTCACCCACCCCCACCCCCACCCCTCTAAACAATCCTATTCGATCCTAACAAGTGGTATCAGAGCAGACGTTCTTAATCAATAGAATACTTGGACTGGTGGCATCCTTCAACAAGATTCCCATGTTCTCAAAAGAAGATTATGATGATTGGAGAATCCGCATGCAAGCTCACTTAGCAGCTCGTGATGATGACATGTGGTACGTCATTACATAAGGATCAATGAAGATTTTAAAGGTTAACCCTGCCCAAGAAGGGTCAAGTGGGTGAACCTCATATGATTGAAAAAGAAAGAGCTACCTGGTCCAATGAAGAAAGGAAAAAGGCTAATCTAGACAATGTAGCCAAGGATAATCTGTTCAAGACCTTGGACAAGAGCAAGATCAAGATGTGCTCCACTGTCAAATAAATTTGGGAGAATATTACACAGCTCTGTGAAGGGAATAACCAGACCAAAGAGAATAAGCTGACCATAGCTCTACAAAAGTTTGAAAGCATAAAGATGAAACATGGAGAAACTCTAAACGAGTTTGATGAACGAGTTACAGGCATTATTAATGAACTGAACAGTCTTGGCAAGGACTATATCATCAGAGAGATCACTCTGAAAATTATGAGAGCATTACCGAAGGAATGGACATCAAGACCATTGCCATGAGAGAATCTAAAGATCTGAACAAAATCGAACTCCATGATCTGTTCGCTGATCTCAAGGCCTATGAATTTGAGCTGATCACTAGAGGGGAAGCAGAGCCATCCACCTCTCAGACAACCAAGACACTTGCAGCCATTCCAGATCAATCTACCCCTACAGACCGATCTGTCGAATAGATGAGTAATGATGCTATGTCGTTATTTATTAAGAAATTTGGTAAATTCATGTCTAAAAATAAAAAGAACTTTAAACCTTCTCATCAATATAAGTCAAGAAAAGATGCTAATGTTAACGATCAGGCTTGCTACAATTGTGGTAAGACCGGACACTTCATTGCAGATTGCACCAGACCAAAGAAAGATGAGAGGAAGGAAATGCACCGATATGACAAGAAGAAGAAGTACTACAAAGATCGAAAAGGGCATCATGGAAAGGCTCAAAAAGTTCTTGTAGTAGAAGAAGGCAATAGTAAGTGGGCTCAGACAGATTCAGAATCAGAGAGCTTAGAAGAATCCTCTAGTGAAAGCGAAGAGAAAATCCAATGCCTAATGGCAGACGAGGAGACTAGTCAGAACGATGAGGTATTCGATTTTGACTCAGATGAATTTACACGAGAAGAACTTGTATTTGCACTACAAGATATGGCTAATGACTATAGAATGCTAGCTGAATCATTTGAGAAAATTAAGGCTGAAAGCAAAGATCAAACAAATGAGCACATCATACCAAGCTGTTCTAAGCTAGGTGAATGTGACAGTCTGAAGATCGAGCTGGATAAGCTAAAAATCTCATATGAACAGCTCAATGTGGAAAATCAGAGAATTAGCACACAACATGCTAAACTTTTTCATATTTTCAAAACATGGACAAAATCAAAAGCTTCATTAGATGAGTTGCAAGAGGTACAAAGAAATGTCGGTGATATCACTGGCATAGGCTTTGGTATCAAATAATGCACTAAAAATGAAACTGAATTGTTGCTGGAAAAGAACAAAAGCAAACAAATGAAATTTGTTAGATCCAGCACAATATATGAATTAGAAGTGCCTACAATTCAAACAGAATCAAGGATAAAGGTTTGAAAAAGGGAACCGGGTATGTTAACCAAGCCACGGAAAAGGCACCATCGAGTATTGAGTCTACCAGACCGAATTCAAGAGTGCAAAATCTAAGGCAAGGAAAATCATCAAATGACCACAACTCACAACCGGTCCAAAGAAGATATAGATTGCCTAACAAGAATCAAAGGCCACCATTTTACAAAACACACTATACACAACAAGCTCAGCACACTCGTTATCGCACAGCACAACCATACCAGACACACACAAGCAAATAAAGCTGATTCAGGTGTGGGTCCCCAAAGGTGTAGGGTCTTCCTACCTTAACGTCATATTATACACGTATTATGGACTAAACATGCATTCATAACCTCTTAAGGGTTCCGGTTGCAACTTTGAGCTAATATGATTACGGGCCAAAAATGAAATTTCAACCTTAATTAATTACATTCTCAATACGAATGTTGAAGCGATAGAATTATGCTACTACTAGAGTAGAGACTATCCAGAAATCCTGAATCCTAACATCTTTCATGCTCATCATAGCTCACTGCCTCAACCCGACCCTTAGTCCTTTAGTCCAAAAGTGTACCTACAGGAACAACCCATCATGAGCATGTATATCGTTACTTAACATCATAAGACAGTGGCATATAAATAAATGCATGAAAATAATTGGTAACATATACTTCCTGGTTAATTGCATTAACCCTCTTTGGTTGTCCCTGTTTCATAGGCATGCATATAATCATTAATTCTTGACATGAATGATTAAAATCATCATCTTATAATATCATCATCATATAAGCATCATCATCTTAGAGCATCATCATCCTATAAGCATCATCATCTTATAGCATCATCATCTTATAACATCATCATCTTATAACATCATCATCTTATAGCATCATCATCATATAACAGCATCATCTTATAGCATCATCATCTTATAACATCATCATCTTGTAACATCATCATCTTATAACATCATCATCATATAACATCATCATCTTATAGCATCATCATCTTATAGCATCATCATTTTATAACATCATCATCTTATAGCATCATCATCATATAACATCATCATCTTATAGCATCATCGTCTTATAACATCATCATCATATGAGCATCGTCATCTTATAAATATAACAGTAATGTACAAAATCATAGTTAAGTAAACATGCGGTTTATTCGTCAGTTTCTTTTTGTTGACCTTGATTCACATTCGTGCATATGGGCATCTTACCCCATTGTATGGCATCTTACCGTATCATAACATCGTGTGGCATCTTACCACGTGGGCATCTTACCCTATCGTATGGCATCTTACCCTATCGTATGGCATCTTACCATATCATAATATAATGTGGCATCTTACCACGTAATAACATCGTATGGCCTCTTACCATATGGGCATCTTACCCCGTGGCATCTTACCACATAATAACATTGTATGTCATCTTACCATATGGGCATCTTACCACATAATAAAATCGCATGGCCTCTTACCATATGGGCATCTTACCCTGTGGCATCTTACCACATAATAAACATCGTATCACATCATCATAAACTTACTTATCATAAACATCATCATCGTAACATCATCATCATAAACTTACTTATCATAAACATCATCATCGTAACATCATCATCATAAACTTACTTATCATAAACATTATCATCATAACATCATCATCATAAGCTTACTTATCATATCATCTTCACAAACATCATCATCTTAAATTTATTTATCACAATCATCATCATAAACATCATCATCATAAATACTTATGCAATCAATGCGTTACCGTCTGATGCCCGTACGCTTCTTACGTACCTTAATTCCAAAGGTGGAGAAATTGAAGAGCTCTATCTTCTCGATGTTGTTGGCACCTGGGATGGTTCCACACAACCATACAAATCAATATTAGAAGCTAAATAATAGCCTAATACCAAAAATTCCATCAATTAAGCCAAGAAAACATCTTCAGCAAAAACGCTCTACCGATCGATCGGTCATCCTTACCGATCGATCGGTAACTGTTCATAATTTCCATTTTAAGCTACGGCTTTTACCGATCGATCGCTAGCCATCCACCGATCGATCGGTCACTTCCACCGATCGATCGGTAAATAAAGAAACTTCAGCCCTCGCTTCGCACATGCACCGATCGATTGTTGCCCTGCTACCGATCGATCGGTCGCTGCGATTTTTCGAGTAAACTCCATCTTTTTGGTACAAAACTACCAAATAAACCAATACATCTTAAACCAAATACCTCCCAACAACTTACCACCACAAAAACCTCATAAAACCATACCCCAAACCCATACAACACATACATCAAAACAACCCACATAATCACTTCAAAAATCACCCCATTTCAAATCCAAACATCATCAAAACTTTAGGAAGAGTTCCATACCTCTTGAAGACTCCAAATCTTGATAAAAATCACACAAACTCAAGTTTTGTGGAGCTTCCTCCTTCCTCCTTTGAAGGATTTCGAAAATGGGGGGTGAAGTTAGGGCTTTGGGATGATTTGGGGATTTTAGGGTGGAAAGGGTAAAGTGAGTTGGGTAAGGTGGGGAAAAGGGTTAATTAAATTATACCCAAAAATTAACATGATGTATAAATTACCCCAACATGGTATTTTAAAAGCATTTTACAAAAATGCACCGAACTTCATTAAATTCATACTTTCCTCATAATTAAAATCAACACAATTAAATCATGCTAATACTTCATTTTCCACGCACAACTTAATCATCGTAATACTTCATCATATAAACATAATTAATGCTTTAATTGCAATTAATCATTTCGGGGACATCACATTACTCCCCTACTTATAAGATTTCGTCCTCGAAATCGCATGCACTTACCCCAAAGAAACTAAACATAAATCAAATACCAGAGAATAGTTCCGGGTAGTGCTGTACCATATGCCGCTCCGTCTCCCACATAGCCTCCTCGACACCCCGACGATCCCACTGAACTTTAATCATCGGTATAACTTTACTTCGTAATCTGCGATCCTCACGATCCAGAATCCTGACCGGTCGTTCTACGTAGGATACATCTGAGTCCAACTGCACTTCAGTAGGCTGTAAAACATGAGACGGGTCTGGCTCATACTTCCGTAGCATAGAAACGTGGAAAACATCATGAATCCCAGATAAAGACGGCGGTAGAGCCAAACGGTAGGCCAAGTACCGATACGCTGCAATACTTCATATGGATCAATATACCTCGGGGATAACTTCCCCCGCATACCAAGACGAACTACACCCCTGAAGGGTGAGATTTTCAAGAAGACCATGTCTCCTTCTTGGAATTCCAGCGGTCGTCGCCGCTTATTGGCATAGGCTGCTTGCCTATCCTGGGCCGCTTTCATCTTTTGGCGTATCATCTTAATCTTTTCCTCCATGTCCTTAATCATATCCGGTCCTCCGACCGCTTTACTCGTCAAGTCCTCCCAATACAGCGGTGACCTACATCGTCGTCCGTAAAGAGCTTCAAAAGGGGCCATTTGAATGCTCGTCCGATAGCTGCTAATATAGGAGAACTCTATCATTGGCACTGAATCTTGCCACGGAGTATCAAACTCCTAAACACGTGCCCTCGACATGTCCTCGAACGTCTGAAGGGTACGCTCTGTCTGGCCGTCTGACTGAGGGTGATAAGCTGTACTCAGTCTCACCTCGGTGCCCAAAGCTGTCTGGAGACCCTCCCAGAAATGAGAAGTAAACCTTGGGTCTCTGTCAGACACGATCGAGACTGGAACCCCATGCAACCTCACTTCGTTAGCCTATCCACGATCACCAGATCGCATCAAATCCAGAGGCCGTCCTTGGTAAGTGGGTCACAAAGTCCATAATGATATGCCTCACTTCCACTTAGGTACCTTCAAGCTCTTCAGCTCGCTACCAGGCCTCTGCCTTTACCTGTTGGCAGATCAAACATCTTTTAACGAAAGCGATCACATCATGCTTCATGCGTCTCCACCAGAACTGACCACTTAGGTCCTTATACATTTTCCTTCCTCCTGGGTGGATATTGAACCGACTACTATGAGCCCGTTCCGATGTTCCTTTAAGCAACTCCGGCGTATCTGGGACTACCCATCGGTTGCCCAGCCTCAAGGAATCATTTCTGTCATTCTGAACTTTGGTGGCTGTCCTCGAAGTACTAGAAACGACCACCTCTGAACCTCATCATCTGACCTCTGGGCTTTCCTAATAGCCTCAAATAAGTCTGGCTCAGCCAACAAGGTCGACACTCGCACCGGCGACGTGTCCACATCAAAATCATAGCCCAAATGGCAACAAGAGGTCATCATAGCTGATAAATTCATGACATCCATCTTCTTTGTCGCCTATTCAGCTCAGCCTGTGTGAACAAAACTTCAGGCTCTTATGGTCCGTGTAGATGGCAAACGACGTACCATGCAAGTAATGCCTCCAAATCTTCAAGGAAAATATAATGGCTGCCAGCTCCAAATCATGGACTGGGTACCTATGTAAGGACCCCAAGCCCTTAAACCTTGATTAGTGTATTAACCACTATGTGTGGTACATGCTTTCTATAAAATGTCAATCGGGAAGCTCTGATGATACTTAATCATTGCCTGTCAATGAAAGACTCATATGTTTGCCCTTTACCAACCCCTTGGTGCCACATTTCACATTGTAAACTTTTATAAAAATTTGGGCAGAGTCTCCCCATAAATAGAGCTATCCCAAAAAAAAGAGTACAACACATAACAAAATTCCCGGCCAGGGAAAGCATAATACTCAACAGAAAGCAGCAATACTAGTAAATTCCCAGCCAGGGAAGACACCACACATAATGCACCAATGACTCTCATATCATTCTAGCAATTCAACCTCTAATTGCATGCAACCTTAAATGAAAGAGAGATAGGCTCATGCCTTTATATACAATCCATATACAAGTATAATCGTGCTCACATGCGAGCATCATGAATATGTATAAATCCTCAGGTGTATACATAGGTACTCTATACGATACCGTGCTCCATCAAGCCCTGGTACCACGATCCTGGGAGTACCTCAAATCAACAGCTCGAGCTCAGCTCCATAGCCCTCGATGTACCTGTCCACCTGTCCCAACAGAGACAGCCCCCAACGGGGTGAGCATACCAATACACAAAATCCCATAATCATAATAATGAAATTCATAATTTACAACAAAGGTAAATGCTAATGAATTTAAATGATACTCCCTGGATGGCAACCTCATCCGGGATTCCGTGTACTGTCCCTGTTCTCACAATCATCAAACTCATCAAACCTCATAAATCAGTAAACCAACACATTGATTTGTAAGTAACCCCATGAGCATACAACGCAGCGGAATAAAATTTTGGGATTACAAACCAGTGATCTATACATAGGGATTCATATCGGATTAGAGAATTACAAGTGTCTTACCCTTGTAGCGTGTTTGAAGCCGAATCCACGGAGCTGCACCACGTCCTACGCCTTCTCCGAGTCAATAGCAAAACACGAATGGTTTTGCCTCAACGGTATCCACACGATCAAATCGATTGAAGGAATAGTTTAATATCAAGTTGCTAGACAAGATATTAAACCGGAACCAAAAACCACACTTTGATTCACAATCAAATTGGCACAAAATCACTCAACCCTTTTCGGCTATGAAGAAACCGAGAGAGAATGAAGGATGCGGCCGTGTGATAGCTTAGGGTTTAACTTATGAAGTGTTATGAATTTTCTTACAATTAATCACCTTGCAATCATATTAAATATAATTAATTAAAGGCTTTCTTAAAGCTTCATGGGCTTAAGCCCATGATTTAATTAATCCTTATGATAATTAATTAAGACTCCTCTTAATTATTTAATTCATCCCATGAATTTAATTTCCCTTCTCGATTTAATCTTTTGTGCGACCCGATAGGATCTCGTAATGTTGGCAGTGACATAAAATCTCATTTTATGTCGCAAGCATTGAGCGGTATCTAGCAACACATCGATGCTACCCAAATTACGAGAATGTCAATGACTCGACATAACCTTTAGAACTTGTGATAATATTAATCATGTAACTTAATCCCTTTGTCCTTTGTGTTTAGATTGAACACGAGTCATGGAATAGTCATACTCGTATATCCAATCTTTATTTCTTGATCCCCAAGTAGAACTAGAATAAACGAATAAGCTCGATATCTCATATCGACTCATTCGAGCATGGCCATGCATTTTAGTTCTCACTTGATCAAGGGCCAAACACATCTCCTGTTATATAGGAGGGACAAATCCTATCTCGATCAGTCAACATCCCTCTACATAATTCATAGTGTATCCAATAGTCGCCTTTATAGTATACCCTGTTACGGGTAACGTTTGACGATATCAAGATACATAACTCCTTATGTTGGGATCTCTGATGATCACAAGTCGTAAGGATTACATACATTATTATCACTATGAGAATTGCATATGACGATCATATAACTATCCATGTTGCATTCTCATGGTGGGTCTGTTCAGTACATCGTTCTCTAACATGTACCCATATGTTGATTTGATATCTCATATCAATGAACAATTCATCGATCAACATATACTAGTCTCTACGTATTATCATTATCCCTTTCATGATAATACTTGACTAGGAACATCTTTAAGAATAATACAATATTATTCTAAGGACATTAACATATATATTAATTCATAATGCACAGTTAAAAGAATAATATATAATAATGAATTGCCATTCATAAATCCATAAACATTGTATGTCTTAAACAATCATCTAATGACTTGTCTTAGGGCATATCCCAACAAATCTCCCACTTGCACTAAGACCACTCAGACATATACCTAATGCCTAGAGATCTAGTATGACGATCATGCTTCTGCTGTGACAGCGGCTTCGTCAATGGGTCAGATACATTATCATTTGTAGGTACTTTGCATATTTTAACATCTCCCCTTTCAACGATTTCTCGAATGAAATGGAAACGCCTAAGTATGTGCTTGGATCTTTGGTGAGATCTTGGTTCCTTAGCCAATGCGATCGCTCCATTGTTGTCACAATAGAGTTCTATCGGATCTTTAATGCTAGGCACCACTCCAAGTTCAGAAATGAACTTCCTCATCCAAACAGCTTCCTTTGCTGCATCCGAGGCAGCAATATACTCAGCTTCCGTTGTAGAATCGGCTACTGTTTCTTGCTTTGAACTCTTCCAGCTCACAGCACCTCCATTCAGGCAATACACATATCCAGATTGCGATCGAAAATCATCTTTGTCGGTTTGGAAGCTTGCATCAGTGTAACCCATTACATTGAGCTCTTCCTCACCTCCATAAATCAAGAATGTATCCTTAGTCCTTCTCAAGTACTTCAGGATATTCTTGACAGCAATCCAGTGACCTTCACCTGGATCAACTTGATATCTGCTCGTCATGCTCAAAGCATACGATACATCGGGACGAGTACATATCATGGCATACATGATAGATCCAATAGCTGACGCGTATGGAATCTTACTCATGCGTTGTCTCTCATCTGGTGTTGAAGGACACTGTTCCTTCGAGAGATAAATACCATGTGTCATAGGCACGAATCCTTTCTTGGATTCTTGCATGCTAAACCTTTTAAGCACCTTGTCTATGTATGTACTTTGACTTAGACCAAGAAGCCTTCTCGATCTATCTCTATAGATCTTGATTCCTAATACATAGGTGGCTTCTCCTAAGTCTTTCATCGAAAAGCAATTCCCTAGCCAAATCTTTACAGATTGCAAGGCAGGGATATCATTTCCAATAAGAAGTATGTCATCTACATACAACACTAGGAAAATGATTATGCTCCCACTGACCTTCTTGTAGACACAAGGTTCATCTTCATTTTTGATAAAACCAAACTCTTTGATTGCATCATCAAAACGAAGATTCCAACTCCGAGAAGCTTGCTTCAATCCATAAATGGATCGTTGTAGCTTGCATATCATTCCAGCATCCTTTGGATCGACAAAACCCTCGGGCTGTGTCATGTACACATCCTCGAGCAGATTTCCATTAAGGAAAGCTGTTTTGACATCCATCTGCCAGATTTCATAATCATGAAATGCAGCTATTGCAAGTAAGATCCTTATGGATTTAACCATGGCCACTGGTGAAAAGGTTTCATCATAGTCAATACCATGAATTTGTTTGAATCCTTTTGCAACCAGCCGACCTTTATAGGTTTGTACATTACCATCCATATCGGTCTTTTTCTTGAAAATCCATTTGCACCCTATGGGTCGTACCCCTTCAGGTGGATCAACCAAAGTCCATACTTGGTTTGCATACATGGATTCCATCTCAGATTTCATGGCCTCTTGCCATTTCTCAGAATCATTGCCCATAATAGCTTGTTGATAAGATGACGGCTCATCCTCATCAATAAGTAGTAAGTCACCTTGTTGAGTCACAAGAAATCCATATCTCTGTGGCTCCCGGTGTTCTCTTACAGACCTACGCTGGGCTTGTGTCTCTTGAGCAGGTGCTTCTTCCACAACAGTTTGTGGTGCCTGCTCTGTTTCCATCTCAATTTCAGGTTCAGTGTTTTCTTGTGGTTGAACTTCACTAAGTTCTATTTTTCTCCCACTGGTTTTTCTAGAAATAAATTCTCTTTCAAGAAATACACCAGTCCGAGCAACAACTATTTTGTTCTCGGTGGGATAATAGAAATAGTATCCTTTCGTTTCCTTAGGATACCCCACAAATAAACACTTATCAGATTTGGGTCCAAGTTTGTTAGTGGCGTGACGTCTAATGAAAGCCTCACAACCCCAAATCTTCATAAAAGACATACTAGGACGCTTCCCAGTCCATATCTCATATGGTGTCTTTTCCACTGATTTAGATGGAACACGGTTCAGTAAGAAAATCGCTGTTTCTAGAGCGTGTCCCCAAAATGATATCGGAAGATCTGCATGACTCATCATTGATCTAACCATGTCTAACAAGGTTCGATTTCTCCTCTCGGATACACCATTCCATTGTGGAGTATACGGAGGAGTGAGTTGTGGGACTATCCCACACTCCTTTAGATAGTCATGAAACTCTTGGCTTAAGTATTCTCCTCCTCGATCTGATCGAAGGATTTTGATACTTTTGCCAAGTTGGTTTTGTACTTCATTCTTGAAATCTTTGAACTTTTCAAAGGTTTCATGCTTATGTTTCATTAGGTACACATACCCATATCTACTGAGGTCATCAGTAAATGTAACGAAGTATTGAAAACCACCTCTAGCTGGTGTACTTATTGGTCCACATACATCACTATGTATTAGTCCCAATAAAACATTTGCCCTTTCAACGTGTCCCTTGAAAGGGGCTTTAGTCATCTTGCCCATTAAACAAGATTCGCATGTTTCATATGATTCAAAATCAAATGAATCTAATACTCCATCCTTATGAAGTTTAGATATGCGGTTCTCGTTTATGTGACCCAAGCGACAGTGCCAGAGATAAGTCGGATTACAATCATTATTTTTAATCCTTTTAGTATTTATGTTATAGATAGGCATATCAAGATTTAATACATAAAGACCATTCACCATTTGTGCATCAGCATAAAACATATCATTTAAATAAATAGAACAACAATTGTCCTTTATTATAAATGAAAAACCATACTTGTCTAAACAAGAAATAGATATAATGTTTTTAGTAATTGAAGGCACAAAATAACAGTCTTTTAAAATCAACGATAAACCAGAAGGTAAAGCTAAATGATAATCTCCTATAGCTAATGCAGCAACTCTTGCTCCATTTCCAACTCGGAGATCAACTTCACCTTTTGCCAATGTCCTACTCCTTTTGAGATCCTGCACATTTACACAAATGTGAGATCCACATCCAGTATCTAATACCCATGATGAAGAAGTAGATAAATTGACTTCTATAACAAAAATACCTGAAGCGGAAGTCACACTTCCTTTCTTTAGATCCTCCAGATATACTTTGCAGTTCCTTTTCCAATGGCCGGTCTCACCGCAATGGAAACAGTTCCCTTCCTTTGCTATCCCTCCCTTTGGCTTCAGTGCAGAAGACTTCGGCTTAGATTTAGCAAAGACCTTCTTTGCTTTCTTGTTGCCTTTGGCTTTGGCCCTTCCTTTGCCCTTATTCACAATAAGGACATTTGTGGCCTTAGTCTTCTTAGTGTTTGCTTCATATGTTCTCAACATACCAAGCAACTGGGGCAGAGTCTTTTCCATATCAGTCATATTGTAATTTACTACAAATTGACTGAAGCTCTCCGGCAACGATTGCAAGATTACATCGGTGGCCAACTCTTGGTCCAATGGAAAACCTAGCTTATCCAGATTCTCAATGTACCCAATCATCTTGAGCACATGAGTTCCAACTAAGCTTCCCTCTACCATCCTGCACTGGAATAACGCTTTAGAGACGTCATACCTCTCTTGTCTAGCTTGCTGTTGGTACAACTGCTTTAAGTGTTCGATCATATCGAACGCCTCCATTTCCTCATGTTGCTTCTGAAGCTCAGAGTTCATAGTGGCAAGCATGAGGCACCCAACATCAAGTGCGTCACTCTGATGCTTCTTGTAAGCATCTTTTTCAGCTCTTGTAGCTGTTAGGGGAGGTTCCTCAGTGAGCAAGGGTTCCTCTAGAACATACTGTTTCTTTTCTTGTTTGAGGACTATCCTCAAGTTCCTATGCCAGTCTAGGAAATTCGTCCCATTTAGTTTGTCCTTCTCAAGGACCGATCGCAGTGATAAAGTGCTAGTAACGTTTGTAGTTGCCATGGATATCTACAATATAAATATGCAAAATAAGTTTATGATTTAAATCATTTAACATGGTCTTATATTAAATGATACTCCCACTATTTTATTTGAAAAATATCAACCCTCGAAACTTTTAGTGGGCCAAGATCCATATTTCGCCTAATCTTGAGTTAGCTTTGGCTAATCGCCCAAGACTCGGTTATTTAGGTAGACAACACTTTGTCAATTACATCACATATAATTCTTGGATAGTTGGACGAACAACACTTTGTTCAATTTATCTAATGAATTATAATCCAACCCATGCCTCTAGGTTCCCAATCCTATTGAGATAACCTAGTTAAGTCGTACCCAATTAAAGTATAACGGATATCACTTTTATCCTTTCGCGCCTTACTAAGATTGCCACGGTGCTTTGCTTTGGCAAACCCACACATGTACAATCGAAGTTATTGACGAGTACTTTTATTTTGGAAGGCATCTAAAACTTAATATTTTAGAGGGATTTATTGATCTCATGATTAATTTGATAATTTAAAATATGTCCACTACATATAGTCGTATACATATCTACATATATGTGTAATACTATTATCAAACTAAAACATAAGATAAATCATGCATCAACATACATAATTAAAACGTGACATGGTTATAGCCCCTACTAATGAGTTTCTCAAGCCAATGAGAAACTCTTATGAGTCAACCTAAGGTAACTTCATAAGCACCTTCCTTTGGCTCCAACTTGTGAATGGCCTCCTCATCCCGGCACGATGCTCCATCTTCATTGATCACCATCAATAAAATAAACTACACTATTTTACAAGATATAGAATTCCTCGATTCACATTCGAGGGGAACATAGGGGAGGGATTACATTTAGAATGAAATAGAGAAAGGCACGACACGCAGGTCGTATAATAAATTACAATCATTCACAAATCCTATCTAATAGGTCAAAGGGCTATAACCACGCACCATGCTCAAACAACACATAAAGCATGCATTAACATTTAATTAATTAAATTCTAAACAATTTAAATTTAATTCTAATTAAAACTGTAAAATAATTTTTGAAAAATTATCGTACGCTCGGGACATCACATGCCACGAACTAAAGCGACTAAAACACGAACCACCATGGTTCGAACCAAAACCCACGGCTGGACCAATAGTGGGCCTAGGGTTCGAAACCCTAGCCCATGGCCGAGCCATGGTCCATGCGGCGGCTTGGGTGCGGCGCTGCTAGGGTTCAAAACCCTAGCCGCCTTGCACCATCTTGATTCTATCGAGCCAACTTGCACCTTCTCAATACTTTATCGAGCCAAAAGAGTTCAAAACCCTAGATAGTGCGACGGCTTGACCCATGCTCGAGCCAGGGTCCGAACCCTAGCTCTTAGGCGGCGGCCGAGAGGCCAATTTGACTAGGGTTCAAAACCCTAGCCACTTTGTAGCGACGGCCGAGCCATGGTGACTAGGGTTCGAAACCCTAGCACCTTGGTGGCCTCGGCCGTGAGCCTACACGAGCCATGTTCCGGTTTTTGATCACGAATTATCATATATTTCGATCCGTCAATTATATCATATATATTATCATACGATGATCTTCACAAAATCGATTTTTCCATATCATATATGAAAATACAGTTTTAAATAGCATGCAATATTAATTCTAACATGATTAAACTATTTAACCACATAAAATCCGATATGAGCCTTGAACCTGGCTCTGATACCACTGTAAGTAACCCCATGAGCATACAACGCAGCGGAATAAAATTTTGGGATTACAAACCAGTGATCTATACATAGGGATTCATATCGGATTAGAGAATTACAAGTGTCTTACCCTTGTAGCGTGTTTGAAGCCGAATCCACGGAGCTGCACCACGTCCTACGCCTTCTCCGAGTCAATAGCAAAACACGAATGGTTTTGCCTCAACGGTATCCACACGATCAAATCGATTGAAGGAATAGTTTAATATCAAGTTGCTAGACAAGATATTAAACCGGAACCAAAAACCACACTTTGATTCACAATCAAATTGGCACAAAATCACTCAACCCTTTTCGGCTATGAAGAAACCGAGAGAGAATGAAGGATGCGGCCGTGTGATAGCTTAGGGTTTAACTTATGAAGTGTTATGAATTTTCTTACAATTAATCACCTTGCAATCATATTAAATATAATTAATTAAAGGCTTTCTTAAAGCTTCATGGGCTTAAGCCCATGATTTAATTAATCCTTATGATAATTAATTAAGACTCCTCTTAATTATTTAATTCATCCCATGAATTTAATTTCCCTTCTCGATTTAATCTTTTGTGCGACCCGATAGGATCTCGTAATGTTGGCAGTGACATAAAATCTCATTTTATGTCGCAAGCATTGAGCGGTATCTAGCAACACATCGATGCTACCCAAATTACGAGAATGTCAATGACTCGACATAACCTTTAGAACTTGTGATAATATTAATCATGTAACTTAATCCCTTTGTCCTTTGTGTTTAGATTGAACACGAGTCATGGAATAGTCATACTCGTATATCCAATCTTTATTTCTTGATCCCCAAGTAGAACTAGAATAAACGAATAAGCTCGATATCTCATATCGACTCATTCGAGCATGGCCATGCATTTTAGTTCTCACTTGATCAAGGGCCAAACACATCTCCTGTTATATAGGAGGGACAAATCCTATCTCGATCAGTCAACATCCATCTACATAATTCATAGTGTATCCAATAGTCGCCTTTATAGTATACCCTGTTACGGGTAACGTTTGACGATATCAAGATACATAACTCCTTATGTTGGGATCTCTGATGATCACAAGTCGTAAGGATTACATACATTATTATCACTATGAGAATTGCATATGACGATCATATAACTATCCATGTTGCATTCTCATGGTGGGTCTGTTCAGTACATCGTTCTCTAACATGTACCCATATGTTGATTTGATATCTCATATCAATGAACAATTCATCGATCAACATATACTAGTCTCTACGTATTATCATTATCCCTTTCATGATAATACTTGACTAGGAACATCTTTAAGAATAATACAATATTATTCTAAGGACATTAACATATATATTAATTCATAATGCACAGTTAAAAGAATAATATATAATAATGAATTGCCATTCATAAATCCATAAACATTGTATGTCTTAAACAATCATCTAATGACTTGTCTTAGGGCATATCCCAACATGATTTACACATCGCATGCCTGATTCTCAAATATCAATAATGAATGATTCCAAGTTCATATATATGCAAATATAGATATATCAATATCTAATATTGATTTCATAATCTCGCTTTCCATTATACCTAGACATCTCAAATGTCTCATAATGAATACATGATTCTACGAACCTAGACATCTCAATGTCTCACGAAGAATACATGATTCTACGATCATCCTCAGGCATCTCAAATGCCCTAATATAGTCAAACAAACCCAGTACCCCATATATCATATAAGAGTCATCCTACTCTAGTGTCACGCACGCTACAAGCTGCGATATCAAGATTTGGTCATTCCTTGGCTATATCAACATATATGTATAACCATACGCAAAACATTCAATGCAATCAAAAACACCTTATGCATTTCACATATATATAGTAATGCTCGTACGTCGCACGTACCTTAAATTACCGAAGTCCGAGCCAAACCTTGCTCGAGTTCCATGCCCCGAGGAATGATGTGCTAACACGATAAATAATTCACAATTAATTACGAACATGCAACCCATGCTCAAGCACACCCATATCCCTCAAAATATTGTCAACACACGACAATTATCCTCTTAAAAGACCCGGGGTAGGGTACATGCAGGGAAGGAAATAAATGAGACAATATCGAAATTTGTTCAAGAATGCCCTACAAAAATCGAACCCTAATCTCACAATTTCGAACCCAATTAAATACCATAGTTCATCTAAAATGTCAATTAAGCTATCCAAGCAAGAATCAACATCCCTTGACAAAAACCCCCAATTTTCGAACTCAAAACCATTAAATTCGAACCCAAACAAGCCCTTAAATTCGAACCCTTAAAATTCTTCAAATTCGAACCATAGCTTCTCAATTCGATCTCAATCAAGCATCATAATACTCCTAAAACATGCAATAATCGATCAATTGCACGAATTAATACCCCTGCCAAAAACCCCCAAAATTCGAACCAAACCCTACCAATTTTCGAAAATAATTTCGAACCAAAACCACCGAATTTAGTAGGGAATAACATGAGAGGGATGCAAAAGGGGTAAGGGAGGCTACCCAACGAAATCGGAAGCAAAATCAAACGAAAATCGAAGAACCCTAGAAATTGGGGATCGACGCTTACCTGCAAAATCCGAACGAGAAACGCGACGAAACCTTCAATTGACGGAGGGGAAAGGAGCGCCTCGCCGAGACGACGCCGTGGGTAGGTCGGACGCGCCGATCGGCGGCCGGACGGCGGCAGGCGCACCGCTTGAAGCGGCGGGGGTGCTGTAGCAGACGGGATCGCGTGCGGGAAGAGGGAGAAGAGATTTGGGGCTGAAATGATTTTAATTTTAAAATCTCGGGTTCATTTGGTATTTATAGCAAAAATACCCCGAAAAATTAATAGCCCCACAAATACATCATGATTCCTTAAAAATCATCTGTTTTCAAAAACTCTCTCTCTAACTCCAAAACCCTCTACCGGTGCTCACATAGCACCCGAGATTCCGAGACACATCAAAAACCCAACTCTTAGGTTTTACACCGTAATGTGAATACAATCTCAACCTCTGGATCCAACGATCCCAACTGCCCAAATAAACGAGCCCAGAAGGCCCAACACCTCGATTAAATTCCAAATCGCCACGTAAAACCACTTTAGGGATTATTAACACTACGGGATTAACACCTATAATCCCTGGTCATCACAATATCCCCCACTAAAAGAATTTCGTCCTCGAAATTAGCACTGGTGTATCACCTAACACCCAGGCTACACAACAACATGAAGCCATAACCTCGATTCCTGACCATATCAGAATCGTATTAATAAACGCGAGGATACTTACCTCTCATCAAACTCTGAAACAGAGTGACTTACCAAAACCAACCTATCACCCAAGAGGCAAAACGTACCTCGATGCGAGTCATCCCAAAAGTCAGCCTCATGACTGCAAAACAACCAATACATACGACTGTAGATCGGACAGTCATCCTTCGATCTAATACTACAGTACGAACACGTCCTGAATGACACCTCAACCGTAAGAACGTTGAACTCGTGTCAAACTCTGGAGTGGAATAGACTTCCAAATCCATCATAACGTCAAAGAGCGTCAGCACAGCTCAACGCTAATAATCCAAAAGCAGTTAGTCAACTGAAACTGTAAGGATTCGAATCGCTCCTGATTCTATCGTAGATATCATCCAATGACATCTTTACCAAGACTCACGATGTCTAACATACATCGTTACGAGGGAAACACTAGTACAACCACGGTGTACACATACCAAACCTGGTTTCCACTTTCAAACTTCCTCCATCGAAGGAGTAGTCGCCTCATTGCAACTCAATTTGGGCAACTCACGGCCACAAATTCAAACAAAAGACATCTCACAAGATGTCCACCTCCGGATGTTCCAAGAATCACGTCCTGATCATAAATAACAACCGAGACTCCGCAGAGTTTAAATTTCTTAAGGGGCATGCAATAAACCCATTGCATCCTCAACGCTTGTGTCGTCAGCGACACTCAACCAATCCGAAATCCTGTCATCCCTTGAAAATCCTCGGATTTAACAATCCAAACTTGGGAAGGCTGTCGCATAACTCGAAGGAAAACACCAACAAGGGAAATACCTTAACCCTCACAAGAAAATCCCTCTTCAAGGGAGTCAACTAACTTCACGATTATCCCTCATAATCATCGTGCCATGGAGATTCCCAATCTCAAGGTGTTCCATATCTCACATCAGAGATTTAACCATCCTAAAACAGCATAACTCTATGCTTAACAGAGAGGAAATCAATAACTGGCATCCGTATACTCACCGGTATACCTGCCTAAGCACTGATATCGCATGCATACTCAATGCACTCGGCTCGGGTATCTACCACATATCCCTAAGCCCCAAACACAACCGTCAATTCTGAGTCATTCCTTACTCAGTGGAGGATGATAATCGACGATTAACAATACACGGTGTGATTCCCAAAATCAACACCACTTGCACCAACTTACCGAATCTTTCAAAGATTCCCAAATAGGTATAATACTACCTCCTTCCTCGCAAGGGAAGCGCCATTGAACTCGAGATCCACAAGTCTCGAACCATCGTTCGGAAAAACTGGATATAATAACACCCATTGTATCCCTAATACACGGGTTCCCTTAGATTGAGTCAATAACGACCTGATGACTCTCTTGTTGGTACTCCAACATCCTGAGCTGTCCCAGACAAGTCTCCAAGATTAAACATAAACGTATACACGTTTCAGTGAGGCATGAACAACCTTAACCTCAATGACATGGTGACTACTAGAGTCCACCACAATCCACATCGTATCACCTTACGATTTGCCAAACTTGGTTCCAACGAGCAGTGTAACGGCTCTAGCAAGCCCATCATGGTGCTACACACACGCGGCAGACAACCTAGTCTCTGCCTCTTTAGGTTTACCTCAAACCTACCAATAAGACGGACGTTTCCACATGGTATAACATACTATGGGAGGAAAACTCAATAGAGTAGTGGGTCTTTATCCAACATTCCTCAATGCCGATACACCCTGGACACTCCAATGTCCCTATGTACTTAACATAACCTGATCCTACTCCCTTAGGACCCATCCTACACCCTCAAGGGTGGTGTGATCATGTCTACCACATGTCACATCGACAGAAAGCGAGTAATTTCCTCCATGATTACTCCTGTCGTCAAATCACATGGCCAAAAGCCATTCCAACGAGCATACCTCAAGGGTATCACCACTCGTAAAATGATTACCCCCAAACATAAGCTGCGGTGCAATCACATGTACAGCGCATCCAACCATTCCTCGAGCAACCCGCTCGGTATAAGGGTCACGTCAATCGGTGTCGCACACGCCACCTTGTGCTCGGTACTGGCACCCAAGGCATACCACTGAATACGTATACTCAACGCATCGATCATCGTAACGATGATGCATGTCTAATAAGACATCTCCTACACCATCGTCATCGTCATCCTGTGACGACACATGCCAACTCATGGCATCTAAAACATTGTCAACTAGTGACGATACATGTACATCAGCGTATGTCAATCCACTATCATGCTAGTAAAATAGGCATAATAAAACATGTATATCAATGCATGCCAGCTAAAATAAAGCTAATAAAATAGCAATATCTCATACCTCATCGCTAGCAATATAGCGTCATACCTGTCTCCGTCGCTCAATAATAGTGCGTAATCAGCACCCATCGCTCGAAGGCGGCAAAATCCTGTGCTGAGTACATAGCGGCAAAATCCCTCGCTATAGAATCGACGGCATGACACCTCGTCATATAATAAGTGGCATGAAACCTCGCTATACACCTGAGTATGAATCATCGTCCACATAGTAGCGGAAAGAGGCATCGCTATCAATACACCTGGCGGAATGAACCATCGCCAATCAATATAGCGGAATGAACCGTCGCTATAAATACACCTGGCGGAATGAACCATCGCCAATAGATATAGCGGAAAGAACCATCGCTATAAATACACCCGGCGGAATGAACCATCGCCAATCAATATAGCGGAATGAACCGTCGCTATAAATACACCTGGCGGAATGAACCATCGCCAATCAATATAGCGGAAAGAACCATCGCTATAAATACACCTGGCGGAATGAACCATCGCCAATCAATATAGCGGAATGAACCGTCGCTATAAATACACCTGGCGGAATGAACCATCGCCAATCAATATAGCGGAATGAACCGTCGCTATAAATACACCTGGCGGAATGAACCATCGCCAATAGATATAGCGGAATGAACCATCGCTATAAATACACCTGGCGGAATGAACCATCGCCAATAGAGATAGCGGAATGAACCATCGCTATAAATACACCTCGAATTGAGTCACTTATCAGTAGTGTATTTCAATGCTTCTCATTCTCCATATAAGCGGAATCATTCCTCGCTTCATATGGACCTTAGTGCAAGCATTGAAATCCTCACTAGGATAACCTGGACTCGTGAAATATCAGTGCATTTCAATGCTTCTCACTACTCCATATAAGCGGAATCCTTCCTCGCTTCATATGGACCTTAGTGTAAGCATTGAAATCCTCACTTTATATTTCACAATATACATATGCAAAACGATGCGTATCAACATGTATCATATCATAATGCACTATCTTATGCATACCTTGATTTACCTTGTGTTAAATGACTAACCACATAATACATGTTGCCCTTGGGATGCCCGTGCATATGTATAATCATCATTCCTTTTCGTATTCCTTATTTCCTGTAACCTGCAACCATCAGGGTTAACAACAATAGCCATATACGCTATGCATCAACATTCAATACATAATAAAAACGCATTATAAGAATGTATGGTTTCATAAATAAATGTCATGACATCCTTCCTCTTTAAATCCATATTTCATCTTGAGCCCTTATCATTAGTACATTTTAATGCTTCTTGCTACTCCATGTAAGCGGGACTCTTCATCGCTTCCAATGGACTTTAGCGTTGCTACTCCATGTAAGCGGGACTCTTCATCGCTTCCAATGGACTTTAGCGTTGCTACTCCATATAAGCGGGATTCTTCATCGCTTCATATGGACTTTAGCGTTGCTACTCCATATAAGCGGGATTCTTCATCGCTTCATATGAACTTTAGCATAAGCCATTAAAATCCTTACTAAGATAACTTTGACTCGTGAAATACACCTCTTATATTTCACAACATACATATGCAAAAACAATGCACAATAACATATATCATAACCTCAATGCACCACTTTGCATTCATCATGTGTCAACAAGACAACGTAAAGTACATGTTACCTCGGAAATATCCCTTTACCGGATTTTCTTAAAACCAGCTTCCTTGGCACATAATACACGGAGTGCCAGACATCCCTATAAATGTCATCCTATCGTGTTCCACACGATTCCTGCAACCACAATGGTTAGCAATACCACTTTTCATATCATAATAGCACATAAACAATTTGTTATGTTATACAACATTAATGCCATCATGCATAAATATGTGCTATCAATAACTTCCTAGGCCCTTAACAGCCCCAATGAGCAACCACTGCTCTGATACCACTAATGTAAGGACCCCAAGCCCTTAAACCTTGATTAGTGTATTAACCACTATGTGTGGTACATGCTTTCTATAAAATGTCAATCGGGAAGCTCTGATGATACTTAATCATTGCCTGTCAATGAAAGACTCATATGTTTGCCCTTTACCAACCCCTCGGTGCCACATTTCACATTGTAAACTTTTATAAAAATTTGGGCAGAGTCTCCCCATAAATAGAGCTATCCCAAAAAAAAGAGTACAACACATAACAAAATTCCCGGCCAGGGAAAGCATAATACTCAACAGAAAGCAGCAATACTAGTAAATTCCCAGCCAGGGAAGACACCACACATAATGCACCAATGACTCTCATATCATTCTAGCAATTCAACCTCTAATTGCATGCAACCTTAAATGAAAGAGAGATAGGCTCATGCCTTTATATACAATCCATATACAAGTATAATCGTGCTCACATGCGAGCATCATGAATATGTATAAATCCTCAGGTGTATACATAGGTACTCTATACGATACCGTGCTCCATCAAGCCCTGGTACCACGATCCTGGGAGTACCTCAAATCAACAGCTCGAGCTCAGCTCCATAGCCCTCGATGTACCTGTCCACTTGTCCCAACAGAGACAGCCCCCAACGGGGTGAGCATACCAATACACAAAATCCCATAATCATAATAATGAAATTCATAATTTACAACAAAGGTAAATGCTAATGAATTTAAATGATACTCCCTGGATGGCAACCTCATCCGGGATTCCGTGTACTGTCCCTGTTCTCACAATCATCAAACTCATCAAACCTCATAAATCAGTAAACCAACACATTGATTTACACATCGCATGCCTGATTCTCAAATATCAATAATGAATGATTCCAAGTTCATATATATGCAAATATAGATATATCAATATCTAATATTGATTTCATAATCTCGCTTTCCATTATACCTAGACATCTCAAATGTCTCATAATGAATACATGATTCTACGAACCTAGACATCTCAATGTCTCACGAAGAATACATGATTCTACGATCATCCTCAGGCATCTCAAATGCCCTAATATAGTCAAACAAACCCAGTACCCCATATATCATATAAGAGTCATCCTACTCTAGTGTCACGCACGCTACAAGCTGCGATATCAAGATTTGGTCATTCCTTGGCTATATCAACATATATGTATAACCATACGCAAAACATTCAATGCAATCAAAAACACCTTATGCATTTCACATATATATAGTAATGCTCGTACGTCGCACGTACCTTAAATTACCGAAGTCCGAGCCAAACCTTGCTCGAGTTCCATGCCCCGAGGAATGATGTGCTAACACGATAAATAATTCACAATTAATTACGAACATGCAACCCATGCTCAAGCACACCCATATCCCTCAAAATATTGTCAACACACGACAATTATCCTCTTAAAAGACCCGGGGTAGGGTACATGCAGGGAAGGAAATAAATGAGACAATATCGAAATTTGTTCAAGAATGCCCTACAAAAATCGAACCCTAATCTCACAATTTCGAACCCAATTAAATACCATAGTTCATCTAAAATGTCAATTAAGCTATCCAAGCAAGAATCAACATCCCTTGACAAAAACCCCCAATTTTCGAACTCAAAACCATTAAATTCGAACCCAAACAAGCCCTTAAATTCGAACCCTTAAAATTCTTCAAATTCGAACCATAGCTTCTCAATTCGATCTCAATCAAGCATCATAATACTCCTAAAACATGCAATAATCGATCAATTGCACGAATTAATACCCCTGCCAAAAACCCCCAAAATTCGAACCAAACCCTACCAATTTTCGAAAATAATTTCGAACCAAAACCACCGAATTTAGTAGGGAATAACATGAGAGGGATGCAAAAGGGGTAAGGGAGGCTACCCAACGAAATCGGAAGCAAAATCAAACGAAAATCGAAGAACCCTAGAAATTGGGGATCGACGCTTACCTGCAAAATCCGAACGAGAAACGCGACGAAACCTTCAATTGACGGAGGGGAAAGGAGCGCCTCGCCGAGACGACGCCGTGGGTAGGTCGGACGCGCCGATCGGCGGCCGGACGGCGGCAGGCGCACCGCTTGAAGCGGCGGGGGTGCTGTAGCAGACGGGATCGCGTGCGGGAAGAGGGAGAAGAGATTTGGGGCTGAAATGATTTTAATTTTAAAATCTCGGGTTCATTTGGTATTTATAGCAAAAATACCCCGAAAAATTAATAGCCCCACAAATACATCATGATACCTTAAAAATTTTTCTGTTTTCAAAAACTCTCTCTCTAACTCCAAAACCCTCTACCGGTGCTCACATAGCACCCGAGATTCCGAGACACATCAAAAACCCAACTCTTAGGTTTTACACCGTAATGTGAATACAATCTCAACCTCTGGATCCAACGATCCCAACTGCCCAAATAAACGAGCCCAGAAGGCCCAACACCTCGATTAAATTCCAAATCGCCACGTAAAACCACTTTAGGGATTATTAACACTACGGGATTAACACCTATAATCCCTGGTCATCACAACCTAGCCTCATGTGGTTCAACCGCCTCGATGCATAAGCCACCACATGCTTATCTTGTATCAACACACAGTCCAAACCCTGCAGTGATGCAGTTGTGTACATAGCAAACTTCTTATCCTCAGAAGGAATCACCAATATAGGTGTCGTAGTCAAACGACGCTTCAATTCTTGGAAGCTTTCCTCACAAGCTTCGAACCAATAGAACGGCACTCCTTTCTGAGTCAGCTGTGTCAGGGGTCTGACAATCCCTAACGATCTGGAGTACTGTTCTCAATTGTTCCACGTGTTCCTCTTTAGTTCGAGAGTAAATAAGCATATCGTCCATGAAAACTATGACGAACTGATCCAACATGGTTGGAGCACCCTGTTCATCAGGCTCATAAGACAGCTGGGGCATTCGTCACCCTAAAAGGCATGACTAAGAATCCGTAGTGCCCATATCTAGTCCTGGAAGCTGTCTTCTGTACATCATCCTCTCGAACTCGAATCTGATGATACTCCGACCTCAGATCGATCTTACTGTAGAGCCTCGTACTCTGCAGCTGATCAAACCAATCATCAATCCCCGGAAGCGGATACTTATTCTTCATCATGGCTTTGTTCAGTTGTCTGAAATCGATGCACAGCCGCATCGAACCATCTTTCTTCTTAACAAATAAAACTGGTGCACCCCAGGGCGATACGCTAAGGCGTATATAGCCCTTGTCAAGGAGCTCCTGCAACTGAACATTTAACTCCTTTAGCTCCGCTGGTGCCATCCTATACGGGGCACGAGAAATGGTAGACGTCCCTGGTAGTAACTTAATCCCAAACTCGACCTCTCTCGTCGGTGGGAATCCGGGAATCTCTTCCGGAAATACATCAGGAAACACCGCCACTACGGGCACATCTTCAACCCTTAACTCTTTCCTCTTTTGAGTAATAACAACAGCATAGCTGAGATATCCTTTGTGGTCTCATTCCAATAACTGTGCCATCTTGACAGCAGATATTAACGGAATCCTTGAACGGGAACCATCCCCATAGAATGTCCATTGGACTTCCATATTAGACCTAAACCGGACAGTCCTTGTCTGCAGTCCATAACTGCCTGATACTTGTTCAGCACATCGATGCCCACAATGCATTCGAAGTCTGACATTCCCAGAACAATCAAGTCTGTCCTCAGCTCGTTACCCTCAAAATAAATGAGGCCGTCATAACCAATCTGATCAGTTATCAAACTTCTTCCAGCGGGTGTCGAGACTACAAGAGGCATGGGCGACGGAGAAGTGCATAGGAAATCACATCATCTACTTCAGCATTTGCTGCTAGGCTGCAATACAAGGGTTAACAACAATACCCAAAAGCAGTTCATATAATACATCGTTAGGGAAACAAAAAATGTTAGTACGACATCATATACTTCATATGCAACATATGCATAAAACATGTTTAAAAGTAAGCACCTAGCCAACTTATTGCTAAGGCTACCCTTCGCTCATTCCCGGGTTATCTAACCACTGCTCTGATACCACTAATGTAGGGTCTTCCTACCTTAACGTCATATTATACACGTATTATGGACTAAACATGCATTCATAACCTCTTAAGGGTTCCGGTTGCAACTTTGAGCTAATATGATTACGGGCCAAAAATGAAATTTCAACCTTAATTAATTACATTCTCAATACGAATGTTAAAGCGATAGAATTATGCTACTACTAGAGTAGAGACTATCCAGAAATCCTGAATCCTAACATCTTTCATGCTCCTCATAGCTCACTGCCTCAACCCGACCCTTAGTCCTTTAGTCCAAAAGTGTACCTACAGGAACAACCCATCAAGATCATGTATATCGTTACTTAACATCATAAGACAGTGGCATATAAATAAATGCATGAAAATAATTGGTAACATATACTTCCTGGTTAATTGCATTAACCCTCTTTGGTTGTCCCTGTTTCATAGCCATGCATATAATCATTAATTCTTGACATGAATGATTAAAATCATCATCTTATAATATCATCATCATATAAGCATCATCATCATCCTATAAGCATCATCATCTTATAGCATCATCATCCTATAAGCATCATCATCTTATAGCATCATCATCTTATAGCATCATCATCATATAACATCATCATCTTATAGCATCATCATCTTATAACATCATCATCTTGTAACATCATCATCTTATAACATCATCATCATATAACATCATCATCTTATAGCATCATCATCTTATAACATCATCATTTTATAACATCATCATCTTATAGCATCATCATCATATAACATCATCATCTTATAGCATCATCGTCTTATAACATCATCATCATATGAGCATCGTCATCTTATAAATATAACAGTAATGTACAAAATCATAGTTAAGTAAACATGCGGTTTATTCGTCAGTTTCTTTTTGTTGACCCTGATTCACATTCGTGCATATGGGCATCTTACCCCATTGTATGGCATCTTACCGAATCATAACATCGTGTGGCATCTTACCACGTGGGCATCTTATCCTATCGTATGGCATCTTACCATATCATAATATCATGTGGCATCTTACCACGTAATAACATCGTATGGCCTCTTACCATATGGGCATCTTACCCCGTGGCATCTTACCACATAATAACATTGTATGGCATCTTACCATATGGGCATCTTACCCCGTGGCATCTTACCACATAATAAAATCGCATGGCCTCTTACCATATGGGCATCTTACCCTGTGGCATCTTACCACATAATAAACATCGTATCACATCATCATAAACTTACTTATCATAAACATCATCATCGTAACATCATCATCATAAACTTACTTATCATAAACATCATCATCGTAACATCATCATCATAAACTTACTTATCATAAACATTATCATCATAACATCATCATCATAAGCTTACTTATCATATCATCTTCACAAACATCATCTTAAATTTATTTATCACAATCATCATCATAAACATCATCATCATAAATACTTATGCAATCAATGCACAGTCAGAGTTAGGAGTGCGTTACCGTCTGATGCCCGTACGCTTCTTACGTACCTTAATTCCAAAGGTGGAGAAATTGAAGAGCTCTATCTTCTCGATGTTGTTGGCACCTGGGATGGTTCCACACAACCATACAAATCAATATTAGAAGCTAAATAATAGCCTAATACCAAAAATTCCATCAATTAAGCCAAGAAAACATCTTCAGCAAAAACGCTCTACCGATCGATCGGTAAGGAAAACATCTTCAGCAAAAACGCTCTACCGATCGATCGGTCATCCTTACCGATCGATCGGTAACTGTTCATAATTTCCATTTTAAGCTATGGCTTTTACCGATCGATCGCTAGCCATCCACCGATCGATCGGTCACTTCCACCGATCGATCGGTAAATAAAGAAACTTCAGCCCTCGCTTCGCACATGCACCGATCGATCGTTGCCCTGCTACCGATCGATCGGTCGCTGCGATTTTTCGAGTAAACTCCATCTTTTTGGTACAAAACTACCAAATAAACCAATACATCTTAAACCAAATACCTCCCAACAACTTACCACCACAAAAACCTCATAAAACCATACTCCAAACCCATACAACACATACATCAAAACAACCCACATAATCACTTCAAAAATCACCCCATTTCAAATCCAAATATCATCAAAACTTTAGGAAGAGTTCCATACCTCTTGAAGACTCCAAATCTTGATAAAAATCACACAAACTCAAGTTTTGTGGAGCTTCCTCCTTCCTCCTTTGAAGGATTTCGAAAATGGGGGGTGAAGTTAGGGCTTTGGGATGATTTGGGGATTTTAGGGTGGAAAGGGTAAAGTGAGTTGGGTAAGGTGGGGAAAGGGTTAATTAAATTATACCCAAAAATTAACATGATGTATAAATTACCCTAACATGGTATTTTAAAAGCATTTTACAAAAATGCACCGAACTTCATTAAATTCATACTTTCCTCATAATTAAAATCAACACAATTAAATCATGCTAATACTTCATTTTCCACGCACAACTTAATCATCGTAATACTTCATCATATAAACATAATTAATGCTTTAATTGCAATTAATCATTTCGGGGACATCACAAAAGGACTAATCCATTCGGACCCAAGTAGGATTGGGTACCAACAGTAATCTTTTTGATGACAGGAACCCAAGAAGAAACTAACAGACTGGTATTTAGACAGTGGATGTTCTCGACACATGACGGGAAACATCGAGCTGCTGTCTGATATTACTCAATACACTGGTCCTAAGATCACATTCGGTGATAACTCAAAGGGTAAGACTGTGGGCAGGGTAAGATTGTCCATGGCAACATTATCATAAATGATGTGTTATTAGTTGAGAATTTATGCTATAATCTAATTAGTATAAGTCAATTATGTGATAATGGTTATACCGTAGAATTTCACAAACACACTTGCACTGTTAAGTCATCTAATGGTAAAATCATGCTTGTAGGGATCAGGAATGGAAATACTTATAAGATTAACTGGAATCATGATCAACCTGATAATCTTACTTGTTTCATCGCTTATAACGATAATAAACATTGACTATGGCATAAACGCTAGAATCATCTTAATTTCAAGACTATTTCTAGCCTATGTAAACATGATTTAGTTATCGGTCAGCCCAAGATCGACTTTGCTAAGGATAAGATCTGTCAAGCTTGTCAAATGGGCAAACAAGTCAGATCATCCTTTAAGAATAAGGATGTCAAATCTTCCTCACGCTTCTTAGAATTTTTGCATATGGACTTGTTTGGTCCATACCAATAACAAGTTTAGGAGGAATGTGGTATACTCTTGTTATTATTGATGATTACTCACATTTTACATGGACCATATTTTTGAAGACCAGACCGGCCCAAGATTAATCAAGCTGTTGAAGCGCATCCAGAACGAGAAATCCTCTGGGATAGACAGGATTCGAAGCAACAAAGGCACTGAATTCTCAAACCAAAATCTTGAATCCTTTCTAGATGACCAAGGGATCAGGCATGAATACTCAGCAGCTCGCACTCCTCAACAAAATGGAGTTGCAGAACAACGCAACAGAACGCTCAAGGAAGCAGCAAGAACAATGCTTGCTGACTATGGAATATCTCAAAAGTTCTGGGCAGAGGCTGTCAATACTGCATGTTATCCACAGAATCGGTCCATGATTAATAATAAATTAAATTCAACACCATATGAAGTATGGACATGTAACAGACCGACTATTTCATATTTTCATATCTTCGGCTGCAAATGTTATGTCCATAAAAATGGTAAGAATCATCTAACCGCTTTCGAATCTAAATCAGATGATGGAATATTCTTAGGATATTCATCTGTTAGCAAAACATTTCGTGTTTTAATAATCGAACTCTAACTGTGGAAGAGTCAATTCATGTAGTTTTTGATGAATCTCTTAATATTGAGAACCACAAGGAACTAATTCAAATCAGATGGAAAATATCAATCTCAAAGCTAACAGTGATGATGAGATTGCAGTTAGCTTGGGTATGTGTTGTGTGCACGTAATTGATTGTGAGTTATTAACTGTGTTTAGCGAATAATTCACCGGATCTCGGAGCAAAAGCAAGGATTGGCACTTGCTATTTGATAATAAGGTACGTATAACATACGAGCATAGTTTTATATATTATTGTCATCACTGAATGAATAATATATTACTGTGACAATGAGTTGGAATTGTTGAGAATTATGTGATGCCGCTATTTAGCGAGCAATGGTTGTGATGTTGTCGCTGTTGAGCGAACATCGGTTATGATGCCGCAGCTGTTGAGCGTGCGAGAGGATAGAATGCCGCCGCTGTTGAGCGAGCGATGGGGTACGATGTAATAGAACTGTGGAATCATTGTTGAGATATATGTGATATCAGTAAATCATTAGTGGAATTATATAATTATAATTGATTATGGAATTAATGGTTTGAGCATGCGCATAGTTAATCAATGTAATGATTAACTGATTTTGAGAATTTGATGGTTTTGGCTATTGTGAGAACAGGAACAGCATGGGGGATCTCATATGATGACGATACTATACACGGGGTATCTTTTAAATTTACAGCTTTATATTCTGTAAATTATGAATTGTGATATTGATGTTATTGAGATGGTGTTATTGGTATGCTCACCCTGTGTGGGGGCTGTTTCTGTTGGGACAGGTAAAACATGTACAACATTCGCTCTGGAGTTGAGTTCGAGCTGTTGATATGAAATGCTCCCAAGGCTGAGGTACCAATGACGGTATTGGGTAGTACGTTTATATAATAGATACACATTATTAATCGCATGTGAGCGTTCTTATACGTGTGTGGATTGTATAAAGGTTTTGAGGTTTCTCATTTCATTTATGGTTTGCATGCAATTAGTTAAAGAGAATTGCATAATGAATTGAGAGTATGTTAGTGTGTTATGATGTGTATACTTATGCTAGCTGAGCTGATTGTACATTAAGAGGAATAATACCAAATTTTTTATAAATGACATGTTAAGGTCATTGGGCATGTACAAGAATTCTTTAATTGATTAAAGTATGCACCATTATATGTTGATAACACACTAATAGCGGGTTAAGGTAACGAGGGCCTTACATTTAGAAAATACTCTCTGTATGTGCCATAACCATATGGGATCTCCCCTGCTGTTCACGTACTCTCATAATATCCAAGATCATCAATTCCAAAATCAATCATAACTAAATCATTACAGAAATCGAATGCATCTCAATCAACAATTTCTTAATTATAACTCATCGTATCACATCACTCGCTCAACATCGGCAGCACTCTAACCTCTCGCACGCTCAACAGCGGCGGTATCATAACCGTTGCTCGCTCGATAACGGTAGCATAATACTCATTGCTCGCTCAACAATGGCATCACTGTAATTCATAACACATACCAATTTATCGCAACAATAATATATTATTCATTAACCATGACAATAATATATCTAACTATGCTCGTACGTTATACGTACCTTAAAGTCGATAACATGATTTAGACATCCTCGACAACTGGAGGCTCATACTGAATCTATGTTCAATATCAATTCAAATTAATATCTCATCAGTTACTTCCAACAATAACATCATTACTTTTAAAGATTTATCATTTCTCCTCCCGTATACTACTCAATCACCCCCATTTTATTCTTTATTAACCCGAGTTATCAATTAACTCGATCAAGTAGTACACATCACTCTATGGTTCAATTCATGCAATCCTTATATCAATGTTAGCAACTTCCCAAAATGTCCTAATCACCATAAGAATCAAACATAAAATGGAGCATCTCGAAATTCACAAAAAATTAAAAATTTTGAAATTTCAGCAACGGCGATAGATCGCCACTCAGCGTCGATCGATCGCTAGCCCTCACTACCCCCTCGCGGTCGATCGCCTAGTTGCTCACGATCGACCGTGAGCACTATGTTGGGATATACCCTAAGACAAATCATTAGATGATTGTTTTGACGTACAATGTTTATGATTTTATGAATGGCAATTCATAATTATATTTATTCTTTTAACTGTGCATTGTGAATTAATATATATGTTAATGTCCTTAGAATAATATTGTATTATTCTTAAAGATGTCCCTAGTCAAGTATTATCATGAATTGGGATAATGATAATACGTAGAGACTAGTATGTATTGATTGATGAATTGTTCATTGATATGAGATATCAAATCAATGCATGGGTACATGTTGGAGAACGATGTACTGGACAGACCCACCATGAGATTGCAACATGGATAGTTATATGATCGTCATATGCAATTCTCATAGTGATAATAATGTATGTAATCCTTACGACTTGTGATCATCAGAGATCCCAACATAAGGAGTTATGTATCTTGATATCGTCAAACGTTACCCGTAACAGGGTATACTATAAAGGCGACTATTGGATACACTACGAATTATGTAGAGGGATGTTGACTGATCGAGATAGGATTTGTCCCTCCTATATAACAGGAGATGTGTTTGGCCCTTGATCAAGTGAGAACTAAAATGCATGGCCATGCTCGAATGAGTCGATATGAGATATCGAGCTTATTCGTTTATTCTAGTTCTACTTGGGGATCAAGAAATAAAGATTGGATATACGAGTATGACTATTCCATGACTCGTGTTCAATCTAAACACAAATGACAAAGGGATTAAGTTACATGGTTAATATTATCACAAGTTCTAAAGGTTATGTCGAGTCATTGACATTCTTGTAATTTGGGTAGCCTCGATGTGTTGCTAGACACCGCTCTTAGCTTGTAACGTAAAATGAGATTTTATGTCACTGCCAACATTACAAGATCCTATCGGGTCGCACAAAAGATTAAATCGATAAGGGAAATTAAATTCATTGGATGAATTAATTAATTAAGAAGAGTCTTAATTAAGTGATTAAAAGGTTTTAATTAAATCATGGGTTTGGGCCCATAAGACTTTAAGAAAGGCTTGAACCTTAATTAAAAGCCTTATAATATAAATACATGGTTTTGATTAATTGTTAATCATACTTTTCATATCATACTTTGATATTAAAACCTAGCCACCAAAACCCCTTAAGCTCTCGGCCACCTTGAGAAGGTGACCTAATCGCCGCCGCCTCCTCTCCATCTCTTGGCCGTCGCCGCCGCTAGTAAGGGAAGGAGATCGGTTGTTTTAATTGGTTTTGATCCGTGGTTTTGGTTTTGATTCGAGAATAAGAATAGCAACTTATTCTTGAATATCCCTTTTCGATTTGATCGTGTGGATACCGTAGAGACGAAGGTAAAAACTTTCGTTTGTGACTCGGAGTTCGTTGGACGTGCTGCTCCGTGGAATCTGCTTCAAACACGCTACAAGGGTGAGACTCTTATGTTCCTTTATCCGATATGATATCCTATGTATAGATCCATTGTTCTAGTAATCCAAATTTTTATTCCGCTGCGTTGTATGCTCTTGGATTGCTTACAGTGGTATCAGAGCCAGGTTCAAGGCTCATATCGGATTTATGTGATTAAATTGTGTTAATCATATTAGAATTTATATTGCATGCTTATTAAAACTGTTATATAATATGAAATAAATATTTAGTTTTTGAAAATCATCGTAATAATTGTATTTGATATAATTGGCGAATAATAATATTTATTGAGCATCAATTTTCGGCCATCACCATCACAAATGACACGACGGCTAGCCACATGAGGGCTAGGGTTTTCGAACCCTTGGCTCGAGATGGCTTAGTCGTTGTGGCTAATAATTGCGCATGGAAGTGTCGAAAATTAATTAGGGTTTAGAACCCATTGGACGTGACGGCTAGCTCATGACGGCTAGGGTTTCGAACCCTAATAGCCGTGCATGGCTCGGCCATCATCGCCTTATTTTCTAAAGTTTTGAGACGTGGATGAGTTTTTGAACTCTTTGACTCGATAATGGTTCACGCATGCATGGATTAGTAACTTTACCACATGAGAGCAAGGTTTTTCGAACCCTTAGCTCGAGATGGTTGAGCGAACCACGTGCATGGCATGACCGTGACTCGTGGCTAACAAATTCCAGCGTTTAAAACAAGATGGCTCGATAAAATACCATAAGGGTGCGAGGCGGCTAGGGTTTGGAACCCTAGCGCCGCCGCCGCACGAGCCAAGGCTCGGCCATGGGCTAGGGTTTCGAACCCTAGGCCCATCTATGGTCCAGCCGAGTGTTTGTGGTTCGAACCATGGTGGTTCGAGTCTTAGTCGCTTTAGTTCGTGGCATGTGATGTCCCGAGCGTACGATAATTTTTCAAAAATTATTTTACAGTTTTAATTAGAATTAAATTTAAAATGTTTAGAATTTAATTAATTAAATGTTAATGCATGCTTTATGTGTTGTTTGAGCATGGTGCGTGGTTATAGCCCTTTGACCTATTAGATAGGATTTGTGGATGTTTGTAATTTTTAATACGACCTGCGTGTCGTGCCTTTCTCTATTTCATTCTAAATGTAATCCCTCCCCTATGTTCCCCTCGAATGTGAATCGAGAAATTCTATATCTTGTAAATAGTGTAGTTTATTTTATTGATGGTGATCAATGAAGATGGAGCATCGTGCCGGGATGAGGAGGCCATTCACAAATTGGAGCCAAAGGAAGGTGCTTGTGAAGTTACCTTAGGTTGACTCATAGGATTTTCTCATTGGCTTGAGAAAATCATTAGTAGGGGCTATAACCATGTCACGTTTAATTATGTATGTTGATGCATGATTTATCTTATGTTTTAGTTTGATAATAGTATTACACATATATGTAGATATGTATACAACTATATGTAGTGGACATATTTTAAATTATCAAATTAATCATGAGATCAATAAATCCCTCTAAAATATTAAGTTTTAGATGCCTTCCAAAATAAAAGTACTCGTCAATAACTTCGATTGTACATGTGTGGGTTTGCCAAAGCAAAGGACCGTGGCAATCTTAGTAAGGCGCGAAAGGATAAAAGTGATATCCGTTATACTTTAATTGGGTACGACTTAACTAGGTTATCTCAATAGGATTGGGAACCTAGAGGCATGGGTTGGATTTTAATTCATTTGATGAATTGAACAAAGTGTTGTTCGTCCAACTATCCAAGAATTATATGTGATGTAATTGACAAAGTATTGCCTACCTAAATAACCGAGTCTTGGGCGATTAGCCAAAGCTAACTCAAGATTAGGAGAAATATGGATCTTGGCCCACTAAAGGTTTCGAGGGTTGATATTTTTTCAAACAAAATAGTGGGAGTATCATTTAATATAAGACCATGTTAAATGATTTAAATCATAAACTTATTTGCATATTTATATTGTAGATATCTATGGCAACTAACAACGTTACTAGCACTTTATCACTGCGATCGGTCCTTGAGAAGGACAAATTAAATGGGACGAATTTCCTAGACTGGCATAGGAACTTGAGGATAGTCCTCAAACAAGAAAAGAAACAATATGTCCTAGAGGAACCCTTGCCCGCTGAGGAACCTCCCCTAACAGCTACAAGAGCTGAAAAAGATGCTTACAAGAAGCATCAGAGTGACGCACTTGATGTTGGGTGCCTCATGCTTGCCACCATGAACTCTGAGCTTCAGAAGCAACATGAGGAAATGGAGGCGTTCGATATGATCGAACACTTAAAGCAGTTGTACCAACAGCAAGCAAGACAAGAGAGGTATGACGTCTCTAAGGCGTTATTTCAGTGCAGGATGGTAGAAGGAAGCTTAGTTGGAACTCATGTGCTCAAGATGATTGGGTACATTGAGAATCTGGACAAGCTAGGTTTTCCATTGGACCAAGAGTTGGCCACCGATGTAATCTTGCAATCGTTGCCTGAGAGCTTCAGTCAATTTGTAGTAAATTACAATATGACTGACATGGAAAAGACTCTACCACAGTTGCTTGGTATGTTGAGAACATATGAAGCAAATACTAAGAAGACTAAGGCCACAAATGTCCTTATTGTGAATAAGGGCAAAGGAAGGGCCAAAGCTAAAGGCAACAAGAAAGCAAAGAAGGTCTTTGCTAAATCTAAGCCAAAGTCTTCTGCACTAAAGCCAAAGGGAGGGATAGCAAAGGAAGGGAACTGTTTCCATTGCGGTGAGACCGGCCATTGGAAAAGGAACTGCAAAGTATATCTGGAGGATCTAAAGAAAGGAAGTGTGACTTCCGCTTCAGGTATTTTTGTTATAGAAGTCAATTTATCTACTTCTTCATCATGGGTATTAGATACTGGATGTGGATCTCACATTTGTGTAAATGTGCAGGATCTAAAAAGGAGTAGGACGTTGGCGAAAGGTGAAGTTGATCTCCGAGTTGGAAATGGAGCAAGAGTTGCTGCATTAGCTATAGGAGATTATCATTTAGCTTTACCTTCTGGTTTATCACTGATTTTGAAAGATTGTTATTTTGCGCCTTCTATTACTAAAAACATAATATCTATTTCTTGTTTGGACAAGTATGGTTTTTCATTTATAATAAAGGAGAATTGTTGTTCTATTTATTTAAATGATATGTTTTATGCTAGTGCACAAATGGTGAATGGTCTTTATGTATTAAATCTTGATATGCCTATCTATAACATAAATACGAAACGGATTAAAAATAATGATTGTAATCCGACTTATCTCTGGCACTGTCGCTTGGGCCACATAAACGAGAACCGCATATCTAAACTTCATAAGGATGGAGTATTAGATTCATTTGATTTTGAATCATATGAAACATGCGAATCTTGTTTAATGGGCAAGATGACTAAAGCCCCTTTCAAGGGACATGTTGAAAGGGCAAATGTTTTATTGGGACTAATACATAGTGATGTATGTGGACCAATAAGTACACAAGCTAGAGGTGGTTTTCAATACTTCGTTACATTTACTGATGACCTCAGTAGATATGGGTATGTGTACCTAATGAAACATAAACATGAAACCTTTGAAAAGTTCAAAGATTTCAAGAATGAAGTACAAAACCAACTTGGCAAAAGTATCAAAATCCTTCGATCAGATCGAGGAGGTGAATTCTTAAGCCAAGAGTTTCATGATATCTAAAGGAATGTGGGATAGTCCCACAACTCACTCCTCCGTATACTCCACAATGGAATGGTGTATCCGAGAGGAGAAATCGAACCTTGTTAGACATGGTTAGATCAATGATGAGTCATGCAGATCTTCCGATATCGTTTTGGGGACACGCTCTAGAAACATCGATTTTCTTACTGAACCGTGTTCCATCTAAATCAGTGGAAAAGACACCATATGAGATATGGACTGGGAAGCGTCCTAGTATGTCTTTTATGAAGATTTGGGGTTGTGAGGCTTTCGTTAGACGTCACGCCACTAACAAACTTGGACCCAAATCTGATAAGTGTTTATTTGTGGGGTATCCTAAGGAAACGAAAGGATACTATTTCTACTATCCCACCGAGAACAAAGTAGTTGTTGCTCGGATTGGTGTATTTCTTGAAAGAGAATTTATTTCTAGAAAAACCAGTGGGAGAAAAATAGAACTTAGTGAAGTTCAACCACAAGAAAACACTGAACCTGAGATTGAGATGGAAACAGAGCAGGCACCGCAAGCTGTTGTGGAAGAAGCACCTGCTCAAGAGACACAAGCCCAGCGTAGGTCTGTAAGAGAACACCGGGAGCCACAGAGATATGGATTTCTTGTGACTCAACAAGGTGACTTACTACTTATTGATGAGGATGAGCCGTCATCTTATCAACAAGCTATAATGGGCAATGATTCTGAGAAATGGCAAGAGGCCATGAAATCTGAGATGGAATCCATGTATGCAAACCAAGTATGGACTTTGGTTGATCCACCTGAAGGGGTACGACCCATAGGGTGCAAATGGATTTTCAAGAAAAAGACCGATATGGATGGTAACGTACAAACCTATAAAGGTCGGCTGGTTGCAAAAGGATTCAAACAAATTCATGGTATTGACTATGATGAAACCTTTTCACCAGTGGCCATGGTTAAATCCATAAGGATCTTACTTGCAATAGCTGCATTTCATGATTATGAAATCTGGCAGATGGATGTCAAAACAGCTTTCCTTAATGGAAATCTGCTCGAGGATGTGTACATGACACAGCCCGAGGATTTTGTCGATCCAAAGGATGCTGGAAAGATATGCAAGCTACAACGATCCATTTATGGATTGAAGCAAGCTTCTCGGAGTTGGAATCTTCGTTTTGATGATGCAATCAAAGAGTTTGGTTTTATCAAAAATGAAGATGAACCTTGTGTCTACAAGAAGGTCAGTGGGAGCGTAATCATTTTCCTAGTGTTGTATGTAGATGACATACTTCTTATTGGAAATGATATCCCTGCCTTGCAATCTGTAAAGATTTGGCTAGGGAATTGCTTTTCGATGAAAGACTTGGGAGAAGCCACCTATGTATTGGGAATCAAGATCTATAGAGATAGATCGTGAAGGCTTCTTGGTCTAAGTCAAAGTACATACATAGACAAGGTGCTTAAAAGGTTTAGCATGCAAGAATCCAAGAAAGGATTCGTGCCTATGACGCATGGCATTTATCTCTCGAAGGAACAATGTCCTTCAACACCAGATGAGAGACAACGCATGAGTAAGATTCCATATGCGTCAGCTATTGGATCTATCATGTATGCCATGATATGTACTCGTCCCGATGTATCGTATGCTTTGAGCATGACGAGCAGATATCAAGTTGATCCAGGTGAAGGTCACTGGATTGCTGTCAAGAATATCGTGAAGTACTTGAGAAGAACTAAGGATACATTCTTGATTTATGGAGGTGAGGAAGAGCTCAATGTAATGGGTTACACTGATGCAAGCTTCCAAACTGACAAAGATGATTTTCGATCGCAATCTGGATATGTGTATTGCCTAAATGGAGGTGCTGTGAGCTGGAAGAGTTCAAAGCAAGAAAGAGTAGCCGACTCTACAACGGAAGCTGAGTATATTGCTGCCTCGGATGCAGCAAAGAAAGCTGTTTGGATGAGGAAGTTCATTTCTGAACTTGGAGTGGTGCCTAGCATTAAAGATCCGATAGAACTCTATTGTGACAACAATGGAGCGATCGCATTGGCTAAGGAACCAAGATCTCACCAAAGATCCAAGCACATACTTAGGCGTTTCCATTTCATTCGAGAAATCGTTGAAAGGGGAGATGTTAAAATATGCAAAGTACCAACAGATGATAATGTATCTGACCCATTGACGAAGCCACTGTCACAGCAGAAGCATGATCGTCATACTAGATCTCTAGGCATTATGTATATCTATGAGTGGTCTTAGTGCAAGTGGGAGATTTGTTGGGATATGCCCTAAGACAAATCATTAGATGATTGTTTTGACGTACAATGTTTATGATTTTATGAATGGCAATTCATTATTATATATTATTCTTTTAACTGTGCATTGTGAATTAATATATATGTTAATGTCCTTAGAATAATATTGTATTATTCTTAAAGATGTCCCTAGTCAAGTATTATCATGAATTGGGATAATGATAATACGTAGAGACTAGTATGTATTGATTGATGAATTGTTCATTGATATGAGATATCAAATCAATGCATGGGTACATGTTGGAGAACGATGTACTGGACAGACCCACCATGAGATTGCAACATGGATAGTTATATGATCGTCATATGCAATTCTCATAGTGATAATAATGTATGTAATCCTTACGACTTGTGATCATCAGAGATCCCAACATAAGGAGTTATGTATCTTGATATCGTCAAACGTTACCCGTAACAGGGTATACTATAAAGGTGACTATTGGATACACTACGAATTATGTAGAGGGATGTTGACTGATCGAGATAGGATTTGTCCCTCCTATATAACAGGAGATGTGTTTGGCCCTTGATCAAGTGAGAACTAAAATGCATGGCCATGCTCGAATGAGTCGATATGAGATATCGAGCTTATTCGTTTATTCTAGTTCTACTTGGGGATCAAGAAATAAAGATTGGATATACGAGTATGACTATTCCATGACTCGTGTTCAATCTAAACACAAAGGACAAAGGGATTAAGTTACATGGTTAATATTATCACAAGTTCTAAAGGTTATGTCGAGTCATTGACATTCTTGTAATTTGGGTAGCCTCGATGTGTTGCTAGACACCGCTCTTAGCTTGTAACGTAAAATGAGATTTTATGTCACTGCCAACATTACAAGATCCTATCGGGTCGCACAAAAGATTAAATCGATAAGGGAAATTAAATTCATTGGATGAATTAATTAATTAAGAAGAGTCTTAATTAAGTGATTAAAAGGTTTTAATTAAATCATGGGTTTGGGCCCATAAGACTTTAAGAAAGGCTTGAACCTTAATTAAAAGCCTTATAATATAAATACATGGTTTTGATTAATTGTTAATCATACTTTTCATATCATACTTTGATATTAAAACCTAGCCACCAAAACCCCTTAAGCTCTCGGCCACCTTGAGAAGGTGACCTAATCGCCGCCGCCTCCTCTCCATCTCTTGGCCGTCGCCGCCGCTAGTAAGGGAAGGAGATCGGTTGTTTTAATTGGTTTTGATCCGTGGTTTTGGTTTTGATTCGAGAATAAGAATAGCAACTTATTCTTGAATATCCCTTTTCGATTTGATCGTGTGGATACCGTAGAGACGAAGGTAAAAACTTTCGTTTGTGACTCGGAGTTCGTTGGACGTGCTGCTCCGTGGAATCTGCTTCAAACACGCTACAAGGGTGAGACTCTTATGTTCCTTTATCCGATATGATATCCTATGTATAGATCCATTGTTCTAGTAATCCAAATTTTTATTCCGCTGCGTTGTATGCTCTTGGATTGCTTACACATTATTCATCATCTACTATTTTTGCCAATGACGTGCGATCGATCGGCGCCCTTCTGCTGATCGATCGGCGAGCCCTGTAACAATTAAAAATTGCATTTTTTTCGAGCAAAAACTCCCAAAACAACAATCCCAATACCCAACTACTCCACAAATCCTTAACATAAACACACCAAATACTCAACATAACACGATAACAAAAACCTCTATAACTCCAAAACTCAAACCCATCTATAAACTTAACCAAACTTCATAAAATTACTACCAAAACAAAGACAATCAAGAGGGGAAGAAGATAACCAATTATTTGCTCGAAAATCCATCAATAATTGTAAGGACCCCCGTGCCCTTAACCCGCTATTAGTGTATTAATCCAAGCATTTAGTGCATGTAATCAAATATGTAGGGGAAAACCCCACTTATCACCATAGCAAATCATGCCAATAATAAAATTCTTTACATTATTCCATATAATGTCTAGTTTTTCCCAACCAAGTCCACATACATGTCATGCACCATTATAATACACTAACATATTCTCAGTTCATTTAGCAATTCAATAAATAATTGCGTGCAACTCATAAATGAAGAGAGAAAGGCCCTTTCCTTTTTATACATGCCATATACACATAATAGTGCTCACATGCAAGCATCAAATAGGTATGTGTGTATCAAATGTATAAAATACGGTGCTCAATACCGTCACTGGTATTGAGATCCCTGGAAGCACCTCCAATCCATAGCTCGAGCTCAATTCCAAAGCCATCGATGTACCTAATCACCTGCCCCAACAGAGACAGCCCCCACACGGGGTGATCATACCAATATCCCAAATCCAATAATCACAATAATACAATTCATAATTTACAAAAATGTAAATGCTATGAAATATAAAAGATGCTCCCTGGATGGTATCATCCTCACCCGGGATTCCCTGTACTGTCCCTGTTCTCAAAATAATTGAAACCATCAAATTCCCAAATGCCAGTTAATCATTACATTGATTAACAAATCCATTTGCCACATACCGATATCATAATCAATAATACCAAATCATTAAACAATGATTACAAATATTCCATGTATCTCACTTATGGTTCCATCTTTCTATTTCATTGCTCGCTCTACAATAACTGCATTTCATTCTCACGCATGCTCAAGAGCAGTGGCGTCATAATCGATGTTCGCTCAAAGGCGACAACATCCCAATCATTGCTCGCTCAAAAGCGGCACCATATAATTCCCAATGCATATATATACATTTGTAGCAAATACCATAAATCATGCATTTCAATATCCGTTTATTGCTAATACTATATACCATGCATTTTCATATACATTCATTGCAATATAGTGTACCAAGCACTCAACAATTGCAATTATATTAAAGGGCTATGCTCGTACGTCATACGTACCTTATAATTCCGTAGTTTGAGTCCAATCTTGCCTGAGTCCCACGACCCGATGAGTTAAGTGCTAACATGCAAATAACTCCCAATTAAACATAGGCATGCAATCACGTGCCCAAGCACGTTCACAACTTCCAAACCTATCGTCCATCCATGACGATTACCAAAATAAAAGCCCCCCGGCTAAGCATGCATAGTACCCAAAATATTCCATTTTATAAGTTAAAAGATAGCGAAAAACTCAACCGAGAATTCCGTTTTATTACGCTTTGGCTCCAACCAATCCATTTTAAAAGTCTAGCATTCCCATTGGAATGTAGACAGTGCCCCGGAAACCGGCTATTTAAACCCCAAGTCCAAAATTCCAAGTTTTAAAACAAATAGTGAAAAATCATTATTCAGCTACGCGCGATCGATCACCGTTCCTTACTGCCGGGCAGAACTAGCTCGCGATCGATCGCCATGTCTTGGCGATCGATCGCCAAACACCTCGCGATCGATCTCCAAGAAGTCGCGATCGATCGCCGCACTGTTTATCTCCCACAAATTTCCAGCTGCTCGCCGCGATCGATCTCGACCTACGATTTTCCGAAAAACTCGAGCTTCCATGGTGTTTTTGACACCCAAACTCAAAACCAACACCCCTAACTTCCTCAACACCTCCAATACACCAAATAAACTCAAAGAAAACTCTAAAAACAACATTTTAGATTTTTAACCAAATCCCCCAAAACTCAAATCCAAACCAAAAACTCAACCATCTAGCACAAAACTATAATCAAATCGAAGCTAAAGGTGAGGAGAAGAAGATTACCAGCCTTTCTTCAATAAATCGGGCTCCCAAGACGAGCCCCCATCGATTTGTTCCCAAGAGTAAAAGAGGGGAAGGGTTTGGGGTGAGGGAGAGAGGCGTGAGGGAGAGGATAGGGGGAAGAGATTCTGTATAATGACGGAATACCGAGTCCATTTGGTATATATAGCACCAAGGCTCCAAATTACCAATTCCTCCGCAACCACATCATGATTCATTAAAAAGAATCTGTTTTCAAAAATCGTCTCTCCAACTCTAATTCCATTACCAGCCCCAGTACAAAGTACTCTGGAGCCCAGATTCCACCAAAAACCAAATTCCAAGGTTATCATCACGATGAGAATACAATCTCAGCCCTTGGATCCAACGACTCCAAAAATCGAATTTAAAATCATCGGGGGTCCCAAAACCGCAATTAATCCATAATTGTCACAATAAAATCCATTAAGGATTATTACCACACCGGGATTAACACCATTAATCCCCGGGCATCACAATTATCCCCCACTAATAAAATTTTGTCCTCGAAATTTTCACGGCGTACTCCACGTATTGCCGAGATTACAAAATCCAAATGGATTCACATCGTCGAATCATGAACACGTCATGAACGACACACCAACCGCGAGGATACCGACTTCGCATCAAAACCTGGAATGGGATAAACCTCCCAAACCATTACAACCGCAACAGAACGTCAGCATACCCCGATGCTAACCATCTCAAAAACAGTCAGTCAACCCTAACTGCATTTCAAACGAATCATTCGTGATTCCAAAAGAGATATCTCCTCGATGATATCTTTACGATTTAGCCTACGATGTTATCCATACATCGTTACCAAGGAAACCACCAGTACACTACAGTGTACTTAAACTAAATATGGTCCCCGTTCTCCAATTCCACCTCCATCAAAGGAGCAGTTGCACCATTTTGCAACACGGATCGGGAAATTCAACCCTACCGATCAACACAAAACACATCTCTAAAGATGTCTACATCCGTAAGTTCCAAGAAAATCACATCTTGGTCCAACACATCATCGAGACTCTACAAGGTCTCAAGTCCTCGAAAGGACATGCAAGAACAATCAATTGCATTCCCGCCGCACGTGTCAACCACGACACTTAACAAATCCGACACAAAGCCATCCCTTGTTTACCCTAGGATTCAACAATCCTAACACATGGACATTAACAAATTAGTCAAAAATGACTTACCATGGCCTCAACACACGACAATCCCTCCTCAAGGGAGTCAATCAGACCTCACGATCAATCTTCAGAATACATCGTGTCATTGAGATTACCACTCCCAAGGTGCCACAATCTCTCACCGGAGATTCATTCATCAAAGCATATAAATCTGATGCTCGATGAGTACCAAGAAAATACTGGCATTCGTATACCTACACCGGCATACATGCCTAAGTACCAATACAACCTACATACTCAATGCAATAGACTCAGCTATCTCCAATCATACCCAAAGTCCCATAACCAACTGTCAATCCCCAGCTATTCTCACCTCGCGGAGAATAATGATTGACAGACCAATGACCAATGGTGTAATTTCCAACATCAACACCACACAACCCGACTCATTGAATCTCCCAAAAATTCCCAATCGGTAGGTATATAAATACCGCCTTCCTCACAAGGAAAATGCCATGAACTCATGATCCTCCAACCTTGAACCAACGTTCGGAAAACTGGATATATTTATACCAAAACATATCTGTAAGGACCCTAGTTCCTTAAGTGCGGATTAAAGGCGTAAATAGAATTAACATACATCTAAAGAGTATAAAGTTCGTGTTGATGCCTTGAGCTGTTACGATTACAGTGCCAAAATAAAGTTTCCAAAAGAGATTAATTACATTCCCAAGTAATGAATGTTAATCATATAGCTTTACACTACTCCTAGAGTAGAAACTATACAAAAGAATTATGCCTGCTACCAAGAGCACTCCTTACAAGCTCACTGCATCAACCCGCCTTAGCCCTTCCGCCCAAAAGTACCTACAGGAACAACCCCAAAACCATGAGCATGGATATAAATCATGTTCACAGTGATATGATTGTAATTTAAATGCATAAACCGTAAATACGAATCACTTCCTGTATTTAATACATTTAAAAGCTCCCTTTGGTTGTCCATGTACCACAATCATAATCAATGGATTATAATACCAATAATGTATGTCATGACATGCATCCATTCCATGTACACCGTGTTCGATTTTCAAGTCTTATTATATCAGTGGCATAATACCCCTCGCGTTAACATGACAGCGGAAATACCTCTCGCTTAGACAATACCAGCGGCACTAGCATCCCTCGCTATAAATATGACTGCGGTCGTGTTCTTCGCTTCATATTAGCGGCAAATATTCTCTCATCGCGTATGACAGTGGCAAGTATTCACATCGCTACGCTACTGACGGCAAGTATTCTCCATCACTGGAATATAATCTCGACTCACAATCACATGCACCAATGTATCCAATATACACATGCAACCACAATGCATGACCAAACCATGTATGTAATCCATGATGCATAACCAAGACCATGTATGCAACACCAATGCATAATTAATGCCATGTGTGCAACCATAGTGCATAACCAATTCAATGCGTAATAATACGTTTTACCGTCCGATGCCCGTACGTCTCACTACGTACCTTAGTTCCAAAATGTGGTGTGTGGTGGACTTTATCTCCTAGGCTGTGTGGCCACCTGGGATGGTTCTACATATTCACACAAACCAATATTAGGAGCCAATAATAGTCCAATATAAAAAATCCCACAAAATAAACAAAAACACGTTTTTTGTGTCTCGCGATCGATCGCCGCAGGCCCCGATCGATCGTGAGATCACACTGCCCGTTGCCAAATTTTTCTGCTCTCGGCGATCTATCGCCACATTGGCGCGATCGATCGCTAGCTTCGGGCGATCGATCGCCGCTGCCTGGGCTACGAAAAGCACCATTTTTGTACCACATTTTCTTCCCCATCTTCACCAACACTTACACCAACAAACCAATAACATAAAAACACCAAAAACCTTCAACATACACTTTAAAATAACAAAAAATCTAACACCCAACCAAAAACCACACCAACCCAAAACAAACCCATTTCAAAAAATCCAAAACCATTTCAAATCCAAACAAAACACCATTAAAACACCAAGGAGGTATCCATACCTCTTGAGGACTCCAAATCCTACCAATAATCTCACAAACAAAGCTTTTGCAAGAATTTCCCCTCCACTTTTATGCCAAAATCGAAAATGGAGAAAGGGTTAGGGTTGGGAGAGTAATTGGGGATTGGTAAAGTGAGGAGGGTAAGGTGGGGTGGTGGGGTTTAAATGTTATAATTAAAACATGTACCCCATCAATTAGCATGATGTATAAAACATCCCAACATGATATTTTAAAAGCATATTACCAAAATGCACCAAAATCTCAATTAAATCCATGCTTTACCAAATAATTATCAACCACCATAATTAAACCATGATAACCCCCAATTTCCCAATATGTAGAACATGCACCCTGAAATGCCCCACCGGGTCACGCCTACCATGTGATTAAGCATTTCACCAAGATAATTAATTCTAACACATAATTTAATTATCACCAAAAATAATGACATGAACATACTTAATGCCCAAATTGCAATTAATTATTTCGGGGATATCACAATACTCCCCTACTTATAAGATTTCGCCCTCAAAATCGCATGCACTTACCCAAAACGAAACCAAACATAAATCACATACCAGAAAATAGTTTCGGGTAGTGCTGCACCATATGCCTCTCCGTCTCCCACGTGGCCTCCTCGACACCCCTGCGATCCCACTTAACCTTTACCATCGGTATCACTTTGTTCCGAAGTCTGTGATCAGCTCTATCCAGAATCCTGACTGGCCGTTCCTCATAGGATACATCAGAATCTAACTGCACCTCAGAAGGCTGTAACACATGTGACGGATCCGGCTCATATTTCCGCAACATAGATACGTGGAACACGTCGTGAATACCAGACAACCATGGTGGCAGTGCCAAACGGTAAGCCAAGGTACCGATGCGCTGTAAATCTCATATGGTCCCACATACCTCGGAGACAATTTCCCACGCATACCAAACCGTACCACACCTCTGAAAGGTGAGATCTTCAAAAAGACTCTGTCTCCCAACTGAAATTCCAACGACCTCAGCCGTTTATTTACATAGGCTGCCTGCCTGTCATGGGCTACCTTCATTTTCTGACGGATAACCTTTATCTTATCCTCCATTTCCTGAATCAGTTCGGGTCCTCCTACTGCTTTACTGGTCAAATCATCCCAGTACAATGGCGACCTACAACGCCGACCATACAGAGCCTCAAACGAAGCCATCTGAATACTCGCCTGGTAGCTATTATTGTAAGAGAACTCTACCAAGGTCAAAGAATCTTGCCATGAGGCCTCAAACTCTAATACACAAGCTTGTAGCATGCCCTCGAGCGTTTGTATAGTACGCCCAGTCTGACCGTCCATCTGGGGATGATATGCCGTGCTCAACCTCACTTCAGTACCCAAAGCTGACTGAAGTCCTCCCCAGAAATGAGATGTGAACCGTGGATCTCTGTATAATGGACACTGGAATCCCATGTAGGCTCACTATGTCCCAGACATACAGCTGAGCCATCCTCAAGTATGTGTACGTCATACTGTAGGGAATGAAGTGAGCTACCTTCGTCAGCCTATCAATGATCACCCAAATGGCATTACAACCCGAAGTAGTCCTCGGCAAGTGGGTCACAAAGTCCATAGATATGTGCTCCCACTTCCACTTCGGTATCTCTAAGCTCCTTAGCTCGCCACCAGGTCTCTGCCTCTCTGCCTTAACCTGCTGACAAATCAAATACCTCTTGACAAAAGCGATCACATCGCGCTTCATCCTCTTCCACCAGAACTGACCACAAAGATCCTTATACATTTTTCTCCCTCCTGGGTGGATACTGAATCGGCTACTATGAGCTCACCCAAGATTCCTCTACGCAACTACGGTGCACGGAACTACCCATCGGTTACCGAGTCTCAAAGAACAATCCTCAGCCACTCTGAATTTTGATGGATGTCCCTGAAGTGCCAATGATGACCATGTCCGAACCTCATCATCCGTTTTCTGTGCTTTCTTGATATTCTCATAAATGTCCGGCTCTGCCAATAACGTCGATATCCGTACCGGTGATGTATCCGCATCAAAATCATAGCCCAGATGATAGTAAGAAGTCATCATAGCCGACAAATACATGGCATCCTCAGCAGTACTCTTCACCTTCCGACTCAAGGCGTCTGCTGTCAAGTTTGCTTTTCCCGGATGGTACTCTATCTCACAGTCATAGTCCTTGAATAAATCCATCCATCTCCTCTGACGCATATTCAACTCCGCCTGAGTAAATAAGAATTTCAGGCTCTTATGATCCGTATATATGGTAAAAGATCTACCATACAAATAATGCCTCCAAATCTTCAGGGCAAAGATAATAGCCGCCAATTCCAAATCATGGACTAGGTACCTAGCCTCATGCGGCTTCAACTGCCTCGATGCATAAGCTACCACATGCTTATCTTGCATCAATACACATCCCAAGCCCTGTAGGGATGCATCAGTGTACAGAACAAACCTCTTGTTCTCCGCGGGAATTACCAACACAGGCGCCGTCGTCAATCGATGCTTCAGCTCTTGAAAACTTTGCTCACATGCCTCAGACCAATAGAAAGGTATCCCCTTTTTAGTCAATTGAGTCAATGGTTTAGCAATCTTAGAAAATCCTTCGACGAAGCGTCGATAATAACCCGCCAAGCCAAGAAAACTCCGTATCTCGGGCACAGAAGTGCGTGCAGCCCACTCCATCACAGCCTCAATCTTCCTGGGATCCACTGATATCCCACTGCTAGATATAACATGTCCCAGAAACACTACACTTCTCAACCAAAACTCACACTTGCTGAGCTTGGAAATAACTGATGATCTCTGAGGATCTGGAGCACTGTCCTCAAGTGTTTCACGTGCTCTTCCTCACTCCGGGAGTATATTAGTATGTCGTCAACAAACACTATGACGAACTGATCAAGATATGGCTGGAATACCCTGTTCATCAAGCTCATAAAGACAGCCGGGGAGTTCGTCACACCGAACGGCATAACCAGGAACTCGTAGTGTCCATACCGAGTCCGAAATGCTGTCTTCTGCACATCCTCCTCCCTGACCCATATTTGATGGTAACCTGATCTCAAGTCAATCTTGCTATACAGCTTAGTACCCTGCAACTGATCAAATAAATCACCAATCCTTGGGAGAGGATACTTGTTCTTTACCGTGGCCTTATTCAGTTGCCGGTAATCGATGCACAAACGCATCGAACCATCCTTCTTTTTCACAAAGAGAATCGGTGCGCCCCAAGGCGATACACTAGGACGTATATAACCCTTGTCATGGAGTTCCTGTAGCTGCTCCTTCAACTCCCTTAACTCTGTCGGTGCCATCCTGTAAGGGGCACGAGAAATAGCGGATGTCCCTGGTAATAACTCAATCCCAAACTCGACTTCTCTAGCCGGTGGGAATCCTGGAATCTCTTCCGGGAACACGTCAGCAAATTCCGCTACCACTGGTACATCCTCAACCCTCAACTCTTTACTCTTTCCGGTCGTGTCCACGGCATAAATAAGATAGCCCATGTGTCCACGCTCCAACAATTGGGACATTTTGATTGCTGAAATCAACGGAATCTTCACACGAGAACCGTTGCCATAGAAAGTCCACTGAATCCCCATAACAGATCTGAACCGAACTGTCCTCTGCCGACAATCCACTACTGCCTGATATCTGTTCAGTATGTCGATGCCCACAATGCAATCGAAATATGACATACCCAAAACAATCAAATCTACCTTTATCTCATTGCCCTCAAAATAAATGAGGCAGTCCATCAGAAACTGATCAGCAACAACTTTCTTTCCGGTGGGTGTCGAGACCAATAGAGACGTGGGTAACGGAGACGTGCACATATGATGTCTCTCCATAAAGTCCACAGACACAAAGGAGTGCGAAGCACCTGTGTCTATCAAAATAAAGGCGAAATATGTAAATAAAAGGCACGTACCAGCTATCACCTCCTCTGGAGCTGCATCGGCCTGCTACCTGTCAGTGCATAGACCTGTCCCTGAGGTGGCCCCATCGCCTATCCTCCCATCTGTCGAGGAGCCACCGACTGCCTCTGCTGCACTGTCCCACTAGAAAATCTCCATCTGCCTCCTCTGAGATCCACCTGACCATCACCATTCTGGCAGAACCGAGATATGTGGCCCATCTTGCCACATTTGTAACAAGCCATACAGTCGCGCATGTGATGTGGTCCTCCACAAAAGTGACACTTTACTACTCCGGTCCTGCTCACTTGAGTCTGCCCTCTATTGCTAGGCTCACTACCCCTCCGGTTATCCATTCGCCTCCCACCAAACCGAGAAGAAGAAGAAGAAGCCCCACGAGATTTAAATGATTCTCCTCGTGGTCTCAGATTATTAGACATTGACCTCGATGGTGGGACTTGTGGGGGTGCAACGTCCGGGTAAGCACTGACTCCGATCTCTGCCAGTTCCGCTGTAGTGAGAGCATCATCAAAAGAAGTGGGGTTGTTGGAGATAACCCGATCAAATAGTTCTGGCCTTAATCCTTTCAAGAAATGCCTCATCTTGGCATGCCCGTCCGTAGCGATGTGAGGCACATACCTCAACAGTGATGAGTAATGCATGGTGTAGTCCGAGACTGTCATGCTCCCTTGCTTCAAGTTCGTGAATTCATCCTCCTTTGTTTGCCTAGCCGCAGCAGAGAAGTACCGGTTAAGAAACTGGGTTCTGAATAAAGTCCAGTCAATCACCATACCCTGAGCCCTTAACTCCATCACCGTCGTCTTCCACCACATGGAAGACTTCTTAGCTAATTGGAATTCCTAGTCTTAACCAAGCCGTCCTAGCACAAGGCGCGGACACAAATATCTGTTCCAGTCTTTCTAGCCACTCTTCGGCTTCTTCCCCTGTTTCTGTCCCATCAAACATGGGAGGGTGGAAAGTCAGAAATTGAGTCAGACTAAGCTCCCCCGGTAATAACAACTGAGCTACCGGCTCCACGCCCACAGCAGGTGGAGGTAAAGGATTTGTCTGACCAATGGTAGCGTTCACGCTTCCAACATCCCCAACCTCTTCATCGAGGTTCCCCAAGTTCATAACCGCCATGCTGTAACATAAGGGTTAACAACAATTCCAAAACAATACATATGCTATACCGTTAGATAACATGAGCAACAATAAGCATGTTAGTATAACAATAGATATACATCAATATGCACCACATGCATAAACATGTCCAAATATAAACGCCTAGCCAACCATTTGCTAAGGCTACCCTTCACTCGTTCCCGGGTTCTCTAACCACTGCTCTGATACCACTAATGTAAGGACCCTAGTTCCTTAAGTGCGGATTAAAGGCGTAAATAGAGTTAACATACATCTAAAGAGTATAAAGTTCGTGTTGATTCCTTGAGCTGTTAAGATTACAGTGCCAAAATAAAGTTTCCAACAGGGATTCATTACATTGCCAACTAATGAATGTTAATCCTATAGCTTTACACTACTCTTAGAGTAGAAACTATACAAATATGCCTGCTACCAAGAGCACTCCTCACAAGCTCACTGCATCAACCCGCCTTAGCCCTTCCGCCCAAAAGTACCTATAGGAACAACCCCAAAACCATGAGCATGGATATAAATCATGTTCACAATGATATGATTGTAATTTAAATGCATAAACCGTAAATACGAACCACTTCCTGTATTTAATACATTTAAAAGCTCCCTTTGGTTGTCCCTGTACCACAATCATAATCAATGGATTATAATACCAATAATGTATGTCATGACATGCATCCATTCCATGTACACCGTGTTCGATTTCCAAGTCTTATTATATCAGTGGCATAATACCCCTCGTGTTAACATGATAGCGGAAATACCCCTCGCTTAGACAATACCAGCGGCACTAATATCCCTCGCTGTAAATATGACAGCGGTCGTGTTCTTCGCTTCATATTAGCGGCAAATATTCTCTCATCGCTACGGTATGACAGCGGCAAGTATTCACATCGCTACGCCACTGGCGGCAAGTATTCTCCATCACTGGAATATAATCTCGACTCACAATCACATGCACCAATGCATCCAATATACAAATGCAACCACAATGCATGACCAAACCATGTATGTGATCCATGCTGCATAACCAAGACCATGTATGCAACCACAATGCATAATTAATTCCATGTGTGCAACCATAATGCATAACCAATTCAATGCGTAATAATACATTTTAGCGTCCGATGCCCGTACGTCTCACTACGTACCTTAGTTCCAAAATGTGGTGTGTGGTGGACTTTATGTCCTAGGCTGTGTGGCCACCTGGGATGGTTCTTCATATTCACACAAACCAATATTAGGAGCCAATAATAGTCCAATATCAAAAATCCCACAAAATAAACAAAAAAACATTTTTTGTTTCTCGCGATCAATCGCCGCAAGGCCCCAATCGATCGTGAGATCACACTGCCCGTTGCCAAATTTTTCTGCTCTCGGCGATCGATCACCAATATTATGATCCATCGCAGGTGATATGCCCGTAGCAAGACTCTAATTGCAATATATTTTCATGCTCAATATCAATTGAAATCTCATAATCATATGGAAATCATACCCGAATATTCCACTGTATGTCATCCACCATTCCTGTCCTTAGACAACGTATAATGTTTCTCATTTCCTGATTTTCCTACAACATCAAATTCTTAAAACACTTTCATATCAAGTGCAATCCGTTCCCATCAATCTCATCTCATCGTATTCCATACGATCATGCAACCACCATGGTTATCAATACCACATTCCATATCATAAAAGCATATAAGCAAATAGCTGTGTCACACAACACTAACTACCATGATGCATAAATATGTGCTACCCATTCCTATCAACATGGTCCAGGCCCTCAACAGCCCCAAGGAGCAAACCACTTCTCTGATACCACTAATGTAAGGACCCCCATGCCCTTAACCCGTTATTAGTGTATTAATCCAAGCATTTAGTGCATGTAATCAAACATGTGGGGGAAAACCCACTTATCACCATAGCAAATCATGCCAATAATAAAGTTCTTTACATTATTCCATATAATGTCTAGTTTTCCCCAACCAAGTCCACATACATGTCATGCACCATTATAATACACTAACACATTCTCAGTTCATTTAGCAATTCAATAAATAATTGCTTGCAACTCATAAATGAAGAGAGAAAGGTTCTTGCCTTTTTATACATGCCATATACACATAATAGTGCTCACATGCGAGCATCAAATAGGTATGTGTGTATCAAATGTATAAAATACGATGCTCAATACCGTCACTGGTATTTCGATCCCTGGAAGCACCTACAATCCATAGCTCGAGCTCATCTCCAAAGCCATCGATGTACCTAATCACCTGCCCCAACAGTGACAGCCCCCACACGGTGTGAGCATACCAATATCCCAAATCCAATAATAAGAATAATACAATTCATAATTTACAAAAATGTAAATGCTATGAAATATAAAAGATGCTCCCTGGATGGTATCATCCTCATCCGGGATTCCCTGTACTGTCCCTGTTCTCAAAATAATTGAATCCCAAATGCCAGTTAATCATTACATTGATTAACAAATCCATTTGCCACATACCGATATCATAATCAATAATACCAAATCATTAAACAATGATTACAAATTTTTAATATATCTCACTTATGGTTCCATCTTTCTATTTCATTGCTCGCTCTACAATAGCGGCATTTCATTCTCACGCATGCTCAACAACAGTGGCGTCATAACCGATGTTCGGTCAAAGGCGACAACATCCCAATCATTGCTCGCTCAAAAGCGGCACCATATAATTCACAATGCATATATATACATTTGTAGCAAATACCATAAATCATGCATTTCAATATCCGTTTATTGCTAATATTATATACCATGTATTTCCATATACATTCATTGCAATACAGTGTACCAAGCACTCAACAATTGCAATTATATTAAAGGGGTATGCTCGTACGTCATACGCACCTTATAATTCCGTAGTTCGAGTCCAATCTTGCCTGAGTCCCATGACCTGATGAGTTAAGTGCTAACATGCAAATAACTCCCAATTAAACATAGGCATGCAATCAGGTGCCCAAGCACGTTCACAACTTCCAAACCTATCGTCCATCCATGACGATTACCAAAATAAAAGCCCCCCAGCTAAGCATGCATATTACCCAAAATATTCCATTTTATAAGTTAAAAGATAGCCAAAAACTCATCCGAGAATTCCGTTTTATTACGCTTTGGCTCCAACCAATCCATTTTAAAAGTATAGCGTTCCCATTGAAATGTAGACATTGCCCCGAAAACCGGCTATTTAAACCCCAAGTCCAAAATTCCAAGTTTTAAAATAATGTCCCGGAAACCGGTTATTTAAACCTCAAATCCAAAATTCCAAGTTTTAAAACAAATAGTGAAAAATCACTATTCAGCAAGCCGCGATCGATCGCCATTTATGTTGGGATATGCCCTAAGACAAGTCATTAGATGATTGTTTATGACATACAATGTATTATGATTTTATAAATGGCAAATCATTATTATATATTATTCGAATATCTGTGCAATATGAATTGATATATAAGTTAATGTCCTTAGAATAATATTGTATTGTTCTTAAAGATTGTCCCTAGTCAAGTATTATCATGAATCAGGATAATGATAATGCATTGAGACTAGTATGTTTTGATTGATGAATTGTTCATGGATATGAGATATCAAATCAAGACATGGGTACATGTTAGAGAACAATGTACTGGACAAACCCACCATGAGAATGCTACATGGATAGTTATATGAGTGTCATAAGCAATTCTCATAGTGATAATAATGTATGTAATCCTTACGACTTGAGATCATCAGAGATCCCAACATAAGGAGTTATGTATCTTGCTATTGTCAAACGTTACCTGTAACAGGGTATACTATAAAGGCAACTATTGGATACACTACGAATTATGTAGAGGGATGTTGATTGATCAAGATAGGATTTGTCCCTCCTATATAACAGGAGAAGTGTTTGGGCCCTTGATCAAGTAAGACTAAAATGCATGGCCATGCTCGAATGAGTCGATATGTGATATCGAGCTCATTCGTTTATTCTAGTTCTACTTGGGGATCAAGAAATAAAGATTGAATATATGAGTATGACTATTCCATGACTCGTGTTCAATCTAAACACATAGGACAAAGGGATTAAGTTACATGGTTAATATTATCACAGTCCACAGGTTATGTCGAGTCAATGACATTCTTGTAACTTGGGTAGCCTTGATGTGTTGCTAGATACCGCTCATTGTTTGTGACATAAAATTAGATTTTATGTCACTGCCAACGTTGCAAGATCCTTACGGGTCACACAAAAGATTAAATCGATAAAGGGAAATATAATTCATTGGATGGATTAAGTTGATTAGGAAGAGTCCTAATCATATAATAATAATATATGATATTATTGTAAGGACCGAACATATATATATATTGGATATATATATATATATATAAGGTTGCTATATATATATATATGGGTAATTGATTATAATGGGCTTTGATGTGGTTTTGAGAAAACCTAAGCTTAATGATAATCGGCGCCATATATACAAGAGTATTAGGTTTACGTAGTGGTTAAGAAGTTAATTGTGAATTAACTAAAACCCTAAACCTAGCAGCCGCACGTCACTGTGTAGCTCAACCCCTTCTCTGTTGAATAACAACTCTAGCAATTTGTTATTCAACATCCTTTGTCGATTTGATCGTGGATACCATAGAGGCAGAGGTGCACCATCTTTGCTCCTGACAAAAGGAACACGTTGGACGTCTTGCTGCAAGGAGGATTCTACTCAAACACGCTTCAAAGGTATAACTCTTGACACCCGATATGAACACCCGTATAGGTCCATGGCTGGGAATCCAATTATTTTATTTCTGCTGCGCACTTGTGTGGGATTCCTTACAGTGGTATCAGAGCCGTGTACGAAGCTCATATCGGGGTTGCATGATAAATTGTGTTATCAGATTATGAGTTTATGCTTTCATGCTTATTATAAACTGTAAACATATAAGATATGTGATAATTAGATTATGTGGAAACCATCGTAAAATATATATGTGATATATTAACTAAGATGCATTAGGCGCGCGACCGACCACTCGTTGGCCAAGCATGGGCGCGCGACCGGCCCCTTTGATGGGCGCGCGACCGGCCCTTCGGTGGCCAAGGATGGGTGCGCGACCGGCCTTGTAAGGCGCGCGTCCGAGAGTCTTGAGGAGGGCGAACGAATTGATGATGGTGGTTCGAACCATGGCTCACGAGTTCATGAATTTAGGCGGCTGCCACCACGTGAGAGCTAAGGTTTTCGAACCCTTTGGCTCGAGATGGTCATGCCGCCATCATCATGAATCGTGCATGGTTGAGTCGAGTATCATGGCTAAGGGTTTCGAACCCTAAGCCCATTTGATCCAAGCCACCGCCACACATGGCTAGGGTTTGGAACCCTAGGCTCATGCATGGTTGGGCCGTGAGGGTTCTTCGAACTTTTGGTCCATGGCTTGAGATGTACCGTGTCAACGTGGCATGTGATGCCCGAGCATGCGATAAATTCCAAAATTTTAATTTTACAGTTTATGGACATAGAATTAAATTTTAAAATGTTTAGAATTTAATTCATTAATTGTCATAGCATGTTTTATGTGTTGTTTGAGCATGGTGCATGGTTATATCCCTATGATCTATTAGATAGGATTTGTGAATGATTGTAATTTAATACGACCTGTGAATCGTGTCTTCTCTATTTTTTCTAAATGTTATCCCTCCCCTATGTTCCCCTCGAATGTGAATCGAGGAATTCTCTATATCTTGTAAATGTTATATTGTATAGATTATTTCTTTGATGGAGATCAACGAAGACGAACCGAGGAGCCGGGATGAGGAGGCCATTCACAAAAGGGAGCCAAAGAGGTGCTTGGAGAAGTTACCCTTAGGTTGACCTTTTAGATTTTCTCATTGGCTTGAGAAAATCATTAGTTGGGGCTATGACCATGTCACGTTTACTTTATGTTGATGTATGAGATGCATGTTTACTGTTTTATTTAATATTGATGCTTATATATATATGTAGATATGTATATATTCATATATGTACGGGACATATTTTCAATATTAATAAAATCTTGAGATCAATAAATCCCTCTTATAATATTAAGTTTAAGATGCCTTCCAATTAAAAATACTCGTCAAGACTTCGATTGAACATGTGTGGGTTTGCCAAAGCAAAGCACCGTGACAATCTTAGTAAGGCGCAAAAGGATAAATGTGATATCCGTGTTATTTTAAAATTGGGTTCGACTTAACTAGCGTTATCTTAATAGGATTGGGAACCTAGAGGCATGGGTTGGAAAATAATTCATTAGATGAATTTGAACAAAGCGTTGTTCGTCCAACCAACCAAGAATTGCATGTGATTGCAATTGACAAAGTGTTGTCTACCTAAATAACCGAGTCTTGGGCGATTAGCCAAAGCTAACTCAAGATTAAGTGAAATATGGATCTTGGCCCACTAAAAGTTTCGAGGGTTGATAATTTTAAACTAAATAGTTGGAGTGTCATTTAATATAAGACCATATTAAATGATTAAAATCATAAACTTATTTTGCATATTTATATTGTAGATATCCATGGCAACCAACAACGTTTCAAGCACACTATCATTGCGATCGGTCCTTGAGAAGGACAAACTTAATGGGACAAATTTCCTAGACTGGTATAGGAATTTGAGGATTGTCCTCAAGCAAGAAAAGAAGCAATATGTCCTAGAGGAAACCTTACCTGCTGAGGAACCTCCCTTGACGGCTGCTAAAGCCGATAAAGATGCTTACAAGAAGCATCAAAATGACGAACTTGATGTTGGGTGCCTTATGCTTGGGACCATGAACTCTGAGCTTCAGAAGCAACATGAGGAAATGGAGGCGTTCGATATGATCGAGCATCTAAAGCAACTGTACCAACAACAAGCAAGACAAGAGAGGTATGTCTCTAAAGCGTTGTTCCAGTGTAGAATGGTAGAAGGAAGTCTGGTTGGAACTCATGTACTCAAGATGATTGGGTACATTGAGAATCTGGAGAAGCTGGGTTTTCCTTTGGACCAAGAGTTGGCCACTGACGTGATCTTGCAATCGTTGCCTGAAAGCTTCAGTCAATTTGTCTTGAATTACAATATGATTGAAATTGAAAAGACTCTACCACAGTTACTTGGCATGCTTAGAACTTTCGAAGCAAATAGCAAGAAGTCTAAGCCTACAAATGTTCTTATTGTGAATAAGAGCAAAGGAAAGACTAAAGCTAAAAGCTTCAAGAAGAACAAGAAGGCCCTTGTTAAGTCTAAGCCACATGCTTCTGCACTAAAGCCAAAGGGAGGAGTGGCAAAAGAGGGGAACTGTTTCCATTGCGGTGAGACCGGTCATTGGAAAAGAAATTGCAAAGTTTATCGGGAGGATCTTAAGAAGACGAAGGGAAGTGTGACTTCCACTTCAGGTATTTTTGTTATAGAAGTCAATTTATCTACTTCTTCATCATGGGTATTAGATACTGGATGTGGATCTCACATTTGTGTTAATGTGCAGGATCTTAAAAGGAGTAGGACATTGGCAAAAGGCGAAGTAGATCTCCGAGTGGGAAATGGAGCAAGAGTTGCTGCATTAGCTATAGGAGATTATTCATTATCTTTGCCTTCCGGTTTATCTTTAGATTTAAAAGACTGTTACTTTGTGCCTTCGATTACTAGAAACATTATCTCTATTTCTTGTTTGGACAAGTTTGGATATTCATTTATTATAAAGAACAATTGTTGTTCCATTTATTTAAATGATATGTTTTATGCTAGTGCACAAATGATTAATGTATTAAATCTTGATATGCCTATCTATAACATAAATACTAAAAGGATTAAGAATAATGATTCTAATCCAACTTATCTCTGGCATTGTTGCTTGGGCCATATAAACGAGAACCGCATATCAAAACTTCATAAGGATGTAGTATTGGATTCATTTGATTTTGAATCATATGAAACATGTGAATGTTGTTTAATGGGCAAGATGACTAAAGCTCCTTTCAAGGGACATGTTGAAAGGACAAATGATTTATTGAGTCTCATACATAGTGATGTATGTGGACCAATAAGCACACATGCTAGAGGTGGTTTTCAATACTTCGTTACATTTACTGATGACTTCAGTAGATATGGGTATGTGTACCTAATGAAACATAAACATGAAACCTTTGAAACGTTCAAGGATTTCAAGAATGAAGTACAAAAGCAACTTGGTAAAAGTATCAAAATCCTTCGATCAGATCGAGGAGGTGAATACCTAAGCCAAGAGTTCAATGACTATCTAAAGGAGTGTGGGATAGTCCCACAACTCACTCCTCCGTATACTCCACAATGGAATGGTGTATCCGAAAGGAGGAATCGAACCTTGTTGGACATGGTTCGATCAATGATGAGTCATGCAGATCTTCCGATATCCTTTTGGGGACATGCTTTAGAAACAACAATATTTATACTGAACCGTGTTCCATCTAAATCAGTGGAAAAGACACCAATGAGATATGGACTGGGAAGCGTCCTAGTATGTCTTTTATGAAGATTTGGGGATGTGAGGCTTTCGTGAGACGTCACGCCTCTAACAAACTTGGACCGAAATCTGATAAGTGTTTATTTGTGGGGTATCCTAAGGAAACGAAATGATACTATTTCTATTATCCCACCGAGAACAAAGTGGTTGTTGCTCGGACTGGTGTCTTTCTTGAAAGAGAATTTATTTCTAGAAAAACCAATGGGAGACAAATAGAACTTAGTGAAGTTCAACCACAAGAAAACATTGAACATGATATTGAGATGGAAACAGAGCAGACACCACAAGCTGTTGTGGATAAAGTGCCTGCTCAAGAGACACAAGCCCAGCGTAGGTCTGTAAGAGAACACCGGGAGCCACAGAGATATGGATTTCTTGTGACTCAACAAGGTGACTTACTACTTATTGATGAGGATGAGCCATCATCTTATCAACAAGCTATAATGGGCACTGATTCTGAGAAATGGCAAGAGGCCATGAAATCTGAGATGGAATCCATGTATGCAAACCAAGTATGGACTTTGGTTGACCCACCTGAAGGGGTGAGACCCATAGGGTGCAAATGGATTTGCAAGAAAAAGACCGACATGGATGGTAATGTACAAACCTATAAAGGTCGATTGGTTGCTAAAGGTTTCAAACAAATTCATGGTATTGACTATGATGAAACTTTTTCACCAGTTGCCATGGTTAAATCCATTAGGATCTTACTTGCAATAACTGCATTTCATGATTATGAAATCTGGCAGATGGATGTCAAAACAGCTTTCCTTAATGGAAATCTGCTTGAGGATGTGTACATGACACAGCCTGAGGGTTATGTCGATCCAAAGGATGCTGGAAAGATATGCAAGCTACAACGATCCATTTATGGATTGAAGCAAGCTTCTCGGAGTTGGAATCTTCGTTTTGATGATGCAATCAAAGAGTTTGGTTTCATAAAAAACGTAGATGAACCTTGTGTCTACAAGAAGGTCAGTGGGAGCATAATTATCTTCCTAGTGTTGTATGTAGATGACATACTTCTCCTTGGGAATGATATCCATGCCTTACAATCTGTAAAGATTTGGCTAGGGAATTGCTTTTCGATGAAAGACTTGGGTGAAGCCACCTATGTATTAGGTATCAAGATCTATAGAGATAGATCGAGAAAATTACTTGGCCTAAGTCAAAGTACATACATAGACAAAGTGATAAAACGGTTTAGCATGCAAGAATCAAAGAAAGGATTCGTGCCTATGACACATGGAATGTATCTCTCGAAGGAACAGTGTCCTTCAACACCAGATGAGAGACAACACATGAGTAAGATTCCATATGCATCTGTTATTGGATCTATCATGTATGCCATGATATATACTCGTCCCGATGTATCGTATGCTTTGAGCATGACGAGCAGGTATCAAGTTGATCCAGGTGATGTCACTGGATTGCAGTCAAGAATATCCTGAAGTACTTGAGAAGAACTAAGGATACATTCTTGATTTATGGAGGTGAGGAAGAGATCAATGTAATGGGTTACACTGATGCAAGCTTCCAAACCGACAAGGATGATTTTCGATCGCAATCAGGATATGTGTATTGCCTAAATGGAGGTGCTGTGAGCTGGAAGACTTCAAAGAAAGAGACAGTAGCCGATTCTACAACAGAAGCTGAATACATTGCTGCCTCATATGCAGCAAAGGAAGCTGTTTGGATCAAGAAGTTCATTTCTGAACTTGGGGTGATGCCTAGCATTCTAGATCCGATTGAACTCTATTGTGACAACAATGGAGCCATCGCATTGGCTAAGGAACCTAGATCTCACCAAAGATCCAAGCACATACTTCGGCGCTTTCATTTCATTCGAGAAATCGTTGAAAGAGGAGATGTAAAGATATGCAAAGTACCAATAGATGATAATGTATCTGACCCATTGACGAAGCCACTGTCACAGTAGAAGCATGATCGTCATACTAGATCTCTAGGCATTAAGTATATGTCTGATTGGTCTTAGTGCAAGTGGGAGATTTGTTGGGATATGCCCTAAGACAAGTCATTAGATGATTGTTTATGACATACAATGTATTATGATTTTATAAATGGCAAATCATTATTATATATTATTCGAATATCTGTGCAATATGAATTGATATATAAGTTAATGTCCTTAGAATAATATTGTATTGTTCTTAAAGATTGTCCCTAGTCAAGTATTATCATGAATCAGGATAATGATAATGCATTGAGACTAGTATGTTTTGATTGATGAATTGTTCATGGATATGAGATATCAAATCAAGACATGGGTACATGTTAGAGAACAATGTACTGGACAAACCCACCATGAGAATGCTACATGGATAGTTATATGAGTGTCATAAGCAATTCTCATAGTGATAATAATGTATGTAATCCTTACGACTTGAGATCATCAGAGATCCCAACATAAGGAGTTATGTATCTTGCTATTGTCAAACGTTACCTGTAACAGGGTATACTATAAAGGCAACTATTGGATACACTACGAATTATGTAGAGGGATGTTGATTGATCAAGATAGGATTTGTCCCTCCTATATAACAGGAGAAGTGTTTGGGCCCTTGATCAAGTAAGACTAAAATGCATGGCCATGCTCGAATGAGTCGATATGTGATATCGAGCTCATTCGTTTATTCTAGTTCTACTTGGGGATCAAGAAATAAAGATTGAATATATGAGTATGACTATTCCATGACTCGTGTTCAATCTAAACACATAGGACAAAGGGATTAAGTTACATGGTTAATATTATCACAGTCCACAGGTTATGTCGAGTCAATGACATTCTTGTAACTTGGGTAGCCTTGATGTGTTGCTAGATACCGCTCATTGTTTGTGACATAAAATTAGATTTTATGTCACTGCCAACGTTGCAAGATCCTTACGGGTCACACAAAAGATTAAATCGATAAAGGGAAATATAATTCATTGGATGGATTAAGTTGATTAGGAAGAGTCCTAATCATATAATAATAATATATGATATTATTGTAAGGACCGAACATATATATATATTGGATATATATATATATATATAAGGTTGCTATATATATATATATGGGTAATTGATTATAATGGGCTTTGATGTGGTTTTGAGAAAACCTAAGCTTAATGATAATCGGCGCCATATATACAAGAGTATTAGGTTTACGTAGTGGTTAAGAAGTTAATTGTGAATTAACTAAAACCCTAAACCTAGCAGCCACACGTCACTGTTTAGCTCGTCCCCTTCTCTGTTGAATAACAACTCTAGCAATTTGTTATTCAACATCCTTTGTCGATTTGATCGTGGATACCGTAGAGGCAGAGGTGCACCATCTTTGCTCCTGACAAAAGGAACACGTTGGACGTCTTGCTGCAAGGAGGATTCTGCTCAAACACGCTTCAAAGGTATAACTCTTGACACCCGATATGAACACCCGTATAGGTCCATGGCTGGGAATCCAATTGTTTTATTTCCACTGCGCACTTGTGTGTTGGATTCCTTACAATTTACGCGCGATCGATCGTCGTTCCTCACTGCCGGGCATAACTAGCTCGCGACAGATCGCCATGTCTTGGCGATCGATCGCCAAACACCTCGTGATCGATCTCCAAGAAGTCGCGATCGATCGCCGCACTTTTTATCTCCCACAAATTTCCAGCTGCTCGTCGCGATCGATCGGCGCTCCTCGGCGATCGATCGCGACCTGCGATTTTCCGCAAAACTCGAGCTTCCATGGTGTTTTTGACACCCAAACTCAAAACCAACACCCCTAACTTCCTCAACACTCCAATACACCAAATAAACTCAATAAAAACTCTAAAAACAACATTTTAATTTTTTAACCAACCCCAAAATTCAAATCCAACCCAAAACTCAACCATCTAGCACAAAACTATAATCAAATCGAAGCTAAAGGTGAGGAGAAGAAGATTACCATCCTTTCTTCAAGAAATCGGGCTCCCAAGACGAGCCCCCATCGATTTGTTCCCAAGAGGAAAAGAGGGGAAGGGTTTGGGGTGAGGGAGAGAGGCGTGAGGGAGAGGAGAGAGGGAAGAGATTCCGTATAATGACGAAATACCGAGTCCATTTGGTATATATAGCACCAAGGCTCCAAAATACCAATACCTCCGTAACTACATCATGATTCATTAAAAATCATCTATTTTCAAAAATCGTCTCTCCAACTCTAATTCCATTACAGCCCCGGTACAAAGTACTCCGGACCCCTGATTCCACCAAAAACCAAATTCCAAGGTTATCACCACGATGAGAATACAATCTCATCCCTTGGATCCAACGACTCCAAAAACCGAATTTAAAATCCTCGGGAGTCCCAAACCGCAATTAATCCATAATTACCACAATAAAATCCATTAGGATTATTAACACACCGGGATTAACACCATTAATCCCCGGGCATCACAATAATCGAGCCTCCATCGAATTTCTTCTTCAATAGAAATGGGGGAGGGAGAGGGAAATGGGGGGAGAAGGAGTGAGAGAGAGGCGATGAGAGAGAAGCAGAATGATTGAACACCGAGTCCCTTTGATATGTATAGTACCAAGGCTCCAGAAACCCGAGTCTCAAATACTCGTACCAAAACTCTAAAATAACAAAAGTGTTCAATAAAAATTATCTCCCATTCACTCAATTACATCTCAAACCTCAAACCAAACTTCCCCAAACTCCAAATCTCACTACCAACACAATTCCAAGGTTCAACAAGTCAATGATAATCAAATCTTCAACCTTGACTCCGACAATTCCAACAGGGGGTAATAATCCCCTAAAATCTCAATTCGGTAATTATCATCATTACCACAATTAATTTTTGGATATCACATTTACCCCCACTAATCAAATTTCGTCCTTGAAATTTGTACACATGTATCCAACATACCACACAGTCCACACAACTTAACTCAGATGCACAACATCTATTCATGATTACGCCATGCACACTAACTACGAGGACATTGACCTCACACCCAACTCTGGTATGAAGATATCCTCCCAAACAGACATCATCTTTAAAAGATGTTAACATACATCAATGTTAACTAACCAAAAGCAGTCAATTAACCCTAACTGCTCTCTACTTGAATTGTAATGCCTCGATTTGTTTTATACACATATGATATGATTATGGTGTATTATATCAATCGGTGGTATGATAATGGGGGTTCGGGTGGAACCAAGAATGAATTAATACATGTATGAAATGATATATGGCAAGGAATGAAACATGGTGTACAATGATTTGAATAGTAACATATCAAGCAACATGAACTAGTAGGCATTTGAATATGCATGTGAATTTCATTTGAATTGGAGTTGCATTTGAATTTGGATTTCATTTGCATGTACATGTTACTTAACATGTCATTAACTCCAAATGACATGATATCAAGTGATTGAGGGAGCTAATGACCTTATATCAAGTGATTTAGGGAGGAGAATCACATAGTTTCTCATCTTTCACCTACTAAAATCCTACACAAGCTCCTCTCCATCTCTTTCAAGTTCTTTTTGGTTGAGCTTGGGATTTACTTGTGAATTGAGCTAGGAAGTTGTGTGAAGTGATTTCTTAATATCTTGGTAAGGAATTCATGGTTTTACACTTGAATTATGTAATTGGTGTTGATGTATGTGAAGTGGAATATCAAATGTTCATGTGAAGAATCATATCATGTTTATATGTTATGAATTGGATTCTATGATGATAGAAACATGTTAATATGTTCCTAGAGATTGCAAGAAACATGTTGAAATGGTTAAATTCGAGTTATAGGAGAAGAGCTAGAAAGATATGCTTGAAAATCGCCATGAATTTTCTGAAAATAGAGTAGGCGATCGATCGCGACATATGAGGCAATCGATCGCCTGTGGCTAAACATGAGAGTGGCGGTGCATTGAGCGATCGATCGCTTCATGTGGCAATCGATCGCCTTGAGGCAGTATGTTTTTCCAAAGGGGAGGCGACCGATCGCGTGAATTAAGAGATCGATCGCCTAGGACCAAAACTTTAGGCGATCGATCGCCTCAAATCATGAAATCGATCGCCAGAGTCAAAATGTTGAAAAATGTTATATTTTTGTAGAATTTGATTTTAATGCCTATGATAACATGATATATTGTTGGCATTGTTGTAGCATCATCTCAGGGGACGGGACAACGAGGCAATTAGCCAGTGACGTCGAATTTAAATCGTTTGTGTCGCAGTACAGGTACGTGTTGACGTACGTAGTATAGATATTGTGTGATGATGTTATGAGATTGATATCATACGAATTGCGTTATGTTAGTATCATATGATTGGTAGTATCATATGCATGTACATTCATGGATATCATGTGTTTGAGATATACGCCTGGTTTGGGTATATGCTCGGTTATGTTACAGAGAGATATATGCCTGGTTTGGGTATATGCTCGGTTATGTTACAGAGATATACGCCTGGTTTGGGTATATGCTCGGTTATGCTATATAGAGATATACGCCGATTTTTGGGTATATGCTCTGGCTATTATCATTTGAGGATGGTACTATGATATGTGCTGCTAATATGAAGATGTGAGGTGGTTCCACTGACATATTGAGCTGAATAGGCATATCATATTGGTCTCGTGATAATAGGGTAATTGTTGAGACATGTCATGACATGGTGCATTTGTTGATGCATGATACAGAACATTCACATTAGATGATTTATTGTGCTTTATCATTGATATTGTTATTGTGTTTTGATATCGCACTGAAATATTTGTTCTCTATACTCACGTTGTGTGAATGTTTCTGTAGGGACTTATAGACGTGGGAGGATGGAATGTGAGTCATTTTCCGCTGCGAACTGAACCACTGCGTAGGAGTTATCTTGTAATAGGTTGTTGTTTGTACATATGATGTGTAGTTGAGAGGTTTTTTATAAACCCTGTAACAACTTAACTAGTAAGATACTCTTAATCAGTGCATGTTATTACTTAATTCAGACTCACATATGTATGGTAACATGATACATAATGGATTAAGTAACGAGGACCCCACATTAGTGGTATCAGAGCAGTGGTTCGAGAACGGGATGAACATGGGTAGAGGAAGTGTATTAGGGAGTTACCTACACACTTGAAAACATGTTGGGAATGATAATATCATGTTAGGATTTGTCATGTAATGTTCTTCTAACATGTTTTATCATTTTAAATGTTATTGTTAATCCTTGATATACAATTATGACAAACAGAGGGTATCATGAGGATGTTGGGGATGCCATGAGTGGCAATGCTAGTGTGAGGATGGTGCTTGTGCCACCACCACCAATTGAGCAAGGGCCAGTGGAACATGTATTGTTACCTGGGGAATTGACGTTGACGCAGTTTCTGAGTTATCAGCCACCCAGGTTTGAGGGGACTGAATCAGGGGAACTGGCGGAGGAATGGCTGGAACGTGTGGAACATATATTTGTATCAGCACCGTGTACTAAGACTGCTTGGTTACGCTTAGCTGAATTTCAGTTAGCTAAGAAAGCTATGATGTGGTGGAAATCCACAGTGCTTGAGCTGAGGGCTCAAGGACAGACAGTTAACTGGGATGTGTTTAGAACGAAGTTCCTTGAGCATTATTTCTCTGTTGCTGCAAGGCAGAGGAAAGAGGATGAATTTACAAACTTGAGACAGGGATCAATGACAATATCGGACTATGCGGTACAATATTCTTCCTTACTCCGGTATGTACCACATATTGTTGTTAACACAAAAGGCAAAGATCAGACAATTTGTGAAAGGTTTGAGGCCTGAATTGTTTGATAGGGTCATGTCCAATAACCCTACATCATGTGAAGAAGCATTGACTAGGGTTGAGATGGCTGAGATTGCTGTAGGGGTATACAAAGATGTTGGACAAGCCCAACCACCTACATATGAAAGTATGAGACCTAGAGGAGAACCATTTAAATCACCACGAGGTGGTGCATCTTCCTCTAGATTTAGTGGGAAGCGGTTTACAATGCGGAAGGGTAGTGAACGAGGTTCAAAGGGACAGTCCAAGGTAGTAGTAGTGGTAGTGGTGTACAATGCTTTAAATGTGGCGAACCACATTTGAAACGAGATTGTCCTCAATTGACTCCAGTAGTTTGTTTCCGTTGTGGGAGACCAGGACATGTGATCCGTGATTGTCCTCAAGTGGGTGGACAACAGAGGAGAGGACCAATGCCAGAAAATACAGTGCAGCAGAGAACACAGGGTGTACCACAGTCTGGTGGAGGACAGAGGACAGGACCACCTCAGGCTCAGGTGTATGCACTGAACAGAGAGGAAGCAGAGGCAGTTCCTGATGATGTGATAGCGGGTAAGTGTACTTTGTTTACTTATCCAGCTTTACTTTTGATTGATACTGGTGCATCACATTCTTTTGTTGCACAAAATTTTATTGACCGGTATCATATATGCTCGTCTCCACTGTTGATGCCTCTTTATGTTTCGACACCCATGGGAACTACTGTGATGGCTTGTCAGAGTGTGTCTGATTGTGATATTCAGTTTGAGACTGAGTATGGACTACAAGCTGATTTGATTGTGTTAGATATGTCAGATTTTGATTGCATCCTTAGAATTGATGTATTGAGTAAATATCAGTCTGTTGTGGATTGTTGTCAGAAGATAGTGAGATTTCAGTCTGATACTGGAAATCAATGGTTCTTCTATGGCCAAGGATCGAGGGCGAGGATTCCTTTGATATCAGCAATCCGAATGTCGCGTTTGTTAGAACGTGGACATGCAGGTTATTTGATTTATGCCCTTGATGTAACTGAACAGAAAAGAGAAAGGAAAGTAGAGGAGATACCAGTGGTTGCAGAATATGCGGATGTGTTTCCAGATGAGATACCTGGATTCCCACCGAGTCGAGAAGTGGAATTTGGTATTGATTTGATACCTGGTACTTCTGCAATTTCACGAGCTCCCTATCGGATGGCACCAACTGAATTGAAAGAATTGAAAACTCAATTGCAAGACTTATTGGACAAGGGGTACATACGTCCTAGTGTATCGCCTTGGGGTGCTCCGGTATTATTTGTTAAGAAGAAGGATGGGACGATGAGATTGTGTATTGACTATCGACAATTGAACAAGGTAACCATAAAGAATAAATATCCTCTTCCTCGTATTGATGATTTATTTGATCAATTACAGGGATCAAAAATCTATTCTAAGATTGATTTGAGATCTGGTTATCATCAAATACGTGTGAGAGAGGGTGATGTACAGAAGACAGCATTCAGAACTCGCTATGGGCATTATGAGTTTCTAGTAATGCCATTTGGAGTAACAAATGCTCCAGCTGTCTTTATGGGTTTAATGAATCGTGTGTTCCAGGAATACCTTGATCGTTTTGTCATTGTCTTTATCGATGATATACTGATCTATTCACAGAGTGATGCAGAACATGTTCAACATTTGCATATGGTATTGCAATTGTTGAGGACACATCAGTTATATGCTAAACTCAGTAAGTGTGAGTTTTGGTTGACTAGTGTCGGCTTTTTGGGGCATGTAATTTCAGAAGAAGGTATATCAGTTGATCCGAAGAAAGTCGAAGCAGTGTTGAATTGGTCAGCACCTACTTCTGTGCCAGAGATTTGTAGTTTCTTGGGTTTGGCTGTCTATTATAGACGATTTGTTGAAGGATTTTCATCAATTGCCAAACCATTGACACAATTGACACAGAAAGGAGTACCGTTTCGATCGTCGGAGGCATGTGAGCGTAGTTTTCAGGAATTGAAACATCGATTAACTACAGCTCCAGTTTTGATTATTCCATCGGAGCATGACAGGTTTGCCTTATATACTGACGCATCATTACTAGGTTTGGGTTGTGTATTGATGCAGGATAAACATGTAGTGGCTTATGCATCACGACAATTGAAGCCACATGAAATGAGATATCCAGTACATGATCTGGAATTAGCTGCCATTGTCTTTGCCTTAAAGATATGGCGACATTATTTATATGGTACATCGTTTACCATATATACAGATCATAAGAGTTTAAAGTTTTTATTCACTCAAGCAGAGTTGAATATGAGACAAAGAAGATGGATGGATCTGTTGAAAGATTATGATTGTGAGATTGAATATCATCCAGGAAAGGCTAATCTTACAGCAGATGCCTTGAGTTGAAAAGTACATCATACGGCTGAGGAGATGATTCATTTATCAGCGTTGATGACTTCTTGTTGTACTTTGGGTTATGATTTTGATGTGGAAATAGTGCCAGTACGGGTATCAACATTGTTGGTTGAACCTGACATTTTTGATAAAATCAGAAAGGCACAAATGACTGATGATGAGGTACAACATTGGAAAGAAATGATAAGTCAAGGACAAACATCTCAATTTGTACTTGCAAGTGATGGAACTTTGAAGTACAGAAACTGTTGGGTAGTACCTGCTTCATTGGGACTACGTCAAGAACTACTACAACGTGCTCATTGTAGTAGATACAGTATACATCCTGGAGGAAAGAAAATGTATCATGATTTACGTACCCAATTTTGGTGGAAACGTATGAAACAGGATGTGTTGAGCTTTGTGAAACGGTGCTTGATCTGTCAACAAGTGAAAGCAGAAAGACAGAAACCAGGAGGTGAATTACACAGTTTGGAAATTCCTCAGTGGAAATGGGAACATATCACGATGGATTTTGTGACTCATTTGCCACAGACATCTTCTGGTTGTGATGCTATTTGGGTGATCGTTGACCGACTCACCAAAGTATCTCATTTCGTGCCATATTGTATGACATTTACATATCTGAGAATGGCACAGTTGTACATTCAACATGTGGTGAGACTACATGGTATACCAGTTTCCATTGTATCGGATAGAGATCCGAGATTTACTTATCATTTTTGGGAAGGGTTACAGACAGCATTGGGAACTGAAGTGCGATTGAGTACAGCATATCATCCTCAGATAGATGGACAAACAGAACGGACGATACAGACACTTGAGGATATGTTGCGTGCCTGTGTATTAGAGTTTGATACCTCTTGGCAAGAGTCATTGCCATTAGTAGAATTTTCATATAACAACAGTTATCAGTCTAGTATACAGATGGCACCATTTGAGGCTTTGTATGGGCGACGATGTAGATCGCCATTGTATTGGGATGCTATGGATCAATCTTCTTTACATGGACCGGATATGATTCATGAAATGGAAGAAAAAGTAAAGTTAATTCGATTGAAACTTAAAGCTGCTCAGGATAGACAGACTGCTTATGCCAATAAGCGACGTAGACCACTTGAATTTCAAGTTGGTGACCGTGTGTTCTTAAAAATCTCACCTTTTAAAGGTGTAGTACGGTTTGATAAACGTGGAAAATTGTCTCCACGGTATGTTGGTCCGTATGAGGTATTGCAACGTATTGGTACGTTAGCATATCGCTTGGCACTACCGCCGGCCTTGAGTAGTATTCATGATGTTTTTCATGTTTCATTGTTGAGAAAGTATGAACCAGATCCGAGTCATGTATTACAGTTACCTGATGTACAGTTGGATACAGATGTGTCGTATGAGGAACGACCGGTTATGATCTTGGATCGAGCTGAACGCAGGTTGCGTAATAAAGTGATTCCGATGGTTAAGGTACAGTGGGACATACGGGGTGTCGAAGAGGCAACGTGGGAGACAGAGCAACATATGATGCAACGGTATCCAGATTTGTTTTCTGGTATGTTGATATGTTAATTATACATGTTTCTTATGTTACATATATCATATATGTTATGATGTGAAGCATGTATTATGTTGGTATATACAATTTCGAGGACGAAATTCAATAAGTGGGGGAGAATTGTAATGCCTCGATTTGTTTTATACACATATGATATGATTATGGTGTAATTATATCAATTGGTGGTATGATAATGGGGGTTCGGGTGGAACCAAGAATGAATTAATACATGTATGAAATGATATATGGCAAGGAATGAAACATGGTGTACAATGATTTGAATAGTAACATATCAAGCAACATGAACTAGTAGGCATTTGAATATGCATGTGAATTTCATTTGAATTGGAGTTGCATTTGAATTTGGATTTCATTTGCATGTACATGTTACTTAACATGTCATTAACTCCAAATGACATGATATCAAGTGATTGAGGGAGCTAATGACCTTATATCAAGTGATTTAGGGAGGAGAATCACATAGTTTCTCATCTTTCACCTACTAAAATCCTACACAAGCTCCTCTCCATCTCTTTCAAGTTCTTTTTGGTTGAGCTTGGGATTTACTTGTGAATTGAGCTAGGAAGTTGTGTGAAGTGATTTCTTAATATCTTGGTAAAGAATTCATGGTTTTACACTTGAATTATGTAATTGGTGTTGATGTATGTGAAGTGGAATATCAAATGTTCATGTGAAGAATCATATCATGTTTATATGTTATGAATTGGATTCTATGATGATAGAAACATGTTAATATGTTCCTAGAGATTGCAAGAAACATGTTGAAATGGTTAAATTCGAGTTATAGGAGAAGAGCTAGAAAGATATGCTTGAAAATCGCCATGAATTTTCTGAAAACAGAGTAGGCGATCGATCGCGACGTATGAGACAATCGATCGCCTGTGGCTAAACATGAGAGTGGCGGTGCATTGAGCGATCGATCGCTTCATGTGGCAATCGATCGCCTTGAGGCAGTATGTTTTTCCAAAGGGGAGGCGACCGATCGCGTGAATTAAGAGATCGATCGCGTAGGACCAAAACTTTAGGCGATCGATCGCCTCAAATCATGAAATCGATCGCCAGAGTCAAAATGTTGAAAAATGTTATATTTTTGTAGAATTTGATTTTAATGCCTAAGATAACATGATATATTGTTGGCATTGTTGTAGCATCATCTCAGGGGACGGGACAACGAGGCAATTAGCCAGTGACGTTGAATTTAAATCGTTTGTGTCGCAGTACAGGTACGTGTTGACGTACGGAGTATAGATATTGTGTGATGATGTTATGAGATTGATATCATATGAATTGCGTTATGTTAGTATCATATGATTGGTAGTATCATATGCATGTACATTCATGGATATCATGTGTTTGAGATATACGCCTGGTTTGGGTATATGCTCGGTTATGTTACAGAGAGATATACGCCTGGTTTGGGTATATGCTCGGTTATGTTACATAGAGATATACGCCTGGTTTGGGTATATGCTCGGTTATGCTTTATAGAGATATACACCAGTTTTTGGGTATATGTTCTGGCTATTATCATTTGAGGACGGTACTATGATATGTGTTGCTAATATGAAGATGTGAGGTGGTTTCACTGACATATTGAGCTGAATAGGCATATTATATTGGTCTCGTGATAATAGGGTAATTGTTGAGACATGTCATGACATGGTGCATTTGTTGATGCATGATACAGATCATTAACATTAGATGATTTATTGTGCTTTATCATTGATATTGTTATTGTGTTTTGATATCGCACTGAAATATTTATTCTCTATACTCACATTGTGTGAATGTTTCTGTGGGGACTTATAGACGTGGGAGGACGGAATGTGAGTCATTTTCCGCTGCGAACTGAACCACTGCGTAGGAGTTATCTTGTAGTTGGTTGTTGTTTGTACATATGATGTGTAGTTGAGAGGTTTTTTATAAACCCTGTAACAACTTAACTAGTAAGATACTCTTAATCAGTGCATGTTATTACTTAATTCAGACTCACATATATATGGTAACATGATACATAATGGATTAAGTAACGAGGACCCCACACGAATCTTTCCAGATTCCAACATAGATACCATCTTTACGACATCTCTACAACTTGATCTATGGTGCAAAATACACATCGCTACGAAGGAAACCACCAGTATACAGCAGTATAGTCACACTAAACTAGGTTTCTGTTCTCCAACTCCATAACAAATATTGGAATCTTACTGACATATTGAGCTGAATAGGCATATTATATTGGTCTCGTGATAATAGGGTAATTGTTGAGACATGTCATGACATGGTGCATTTGTTGATGCATGATACAGATCATTAACATTAGATGATTTATTGTGCTTTATCATTGATATTGTTATTGTGTTTTGATATCGCACTGAAATATTTATTCTCTATACTCACATTGTGTGAATGTTTCTGTGGGGACTTATAGACGTGGGAGGACGGAATGTGAGTCATTTTCCGCTGCGAACTGAACCACTGCGTAGGAGTTATCTTGTAGTTGGTTGTTGTTTGTACATATGATGTGTAGTTGAGAGGTTTTTTATAAACCCTGTAACAACTTAACTAGTAAGATACTCTTAATCAGTGCATGTTATTACTTAATTCAGACTCACATATATATGGTAACATGATACATAATGGATTAAGTAACGAGGACCCCACACGAATCTTTCCAGATTCCAACATAGATACCATCTTTACGACATCTCTACAACTTGATCTATGATGCAAAATACACATCGCTACGAAGGAAACCACCAGTATACAGCAGTATAGTCACACTAAACTCGGTTTCTGTTCTCCAACTCCATAACAAATATTGGAATCTTACTCATCAAAGGAATAGTTGCACCATTTGTAACTCGAATCGACAACCCACGATCACCGATCAACAAAAATACACATCTTCACAGATGTCAACCAAAACCTCAAAATTTATTCATCAGAATAAGTCGTCCCATCAAGATTATCAATCTCAAAGATACTACAATCTCTTGCAAGAGATTCACCAATCCAAGCACACTAACCAGCTATTCAACAAGTATAAAATTGATGGCATACATATATACAACCGATATATATGTCAAAATGCCAAATACACCACATGCATACTCAAGCAGCTCGACTTGGGTATCTCCTATAATACTCAGCAACATACGCATCTCTTCACACTCATATTTTGGATGTGATTCCTCTTGGGTGCCCAGCATTCCGTACCATATAACATTGCGGTCTAACGACGGTTCTATAAAACTTTCCCTTCACTTTGAGCAGGATATTACGATCGTATAGAACTCTGGTGGCGTTGCTCAATTTCAACCAGCCAGCTGAATCATGTGGTTAACGTCACTGTCAATGTAGGGTCTTCCTACCTTAACATCAAATAGTACACATATAATGGACAGAACATGCATTTATAACCTCTTAAGGGTTCCGGTTGTAGCTTGAGCTAAGAAGATTACAGGCCAAAATAAGATTTCCAAAAGCTATTTAATTACATTCCCAATAATAAATGTTAAAGTTATAGATTTATAGTACTCCTAGAGTAGAGACTATCAAAATCCTGCATCCTATATTCATCTTGCTCCCTTTTAGCTCACCGCCTCTACCCGACCCTAGGCCCTTCGGTCCAAAAGTGTACCTACAGGGACAACACATCGTGAGCATAAACATATTTACTTAACATGATATTAAAAGACATACAGTAATGCATAACATCTTAGTTAAGTAAAAGTTATTGGTCGTTCTTCAACTTCTTTTGTTATCCCTGATTCTTATTCATGTATAAGGGCATCTTACCCCATTATATGGCATCTTACCATAACATAACCGTCGTGTGGCATCTTACCACATGGGCATCTTACCCAATCATATGGCGTCTTGCCATATCATAACATTGTGTAGCATCTTACCACATGGGCATCTTACCCACTCATATACATTGGGTGGCATCTTACCACATGGGCGTCTTACCCAATCATATACGTCATATGACCTTATCATAAACTTACTTATCATAAACATCATCATCATAAACGTCATCATACACATCATCATCGTAAACATCATCATAAACATCATCATCGTAAACATCATCATAATCATCATCATAAACATCGTCATCATAAACATCATCATAAACATCATCATCGTAAACATCATCATAAACATCATCATAAACATCATCATCATAAACATCATCATCATAAGCATCATCATTAAATGTAGGAGTATGGTTTACCGTCCGATGCTCGTACGTTTCTTACGTACCTTAATTCCAAAAGAAGGAGAAATTGCAGAACTTTATCTCCTTGAAGTTGTGGGTACCTGGGACGATTCTACATAACCATACAAATTGATATTAGAAGCTAAACAATAGCCCAATACCAAAAATTTAACAAAAATCATCATTTTCCTACTTTTGAACAGCGGCGATCGATCGCTCAAAACATGGCGATCGATCGCCTGATTTTTCACTTAGCGGCGATCGATCGCTTAAAATGAGGCGATCGATCGCCTGATGCACATTTCGCTACTGGACGTTGGCGATCGATCGCGCCATTTGAGGCGATCGATCGCCTATCCTCATTTTTGCGTACTGCCTCTCGGCGATCGATCGCTGCTTTTGTAGCGATCGATCGCCACAACCAGTGGCCGCGATTTCACCATTTTTATGTGCATTTTCCAAGCTTATCCTCATACCTTTCAAAACCAAACTTCCCTACAACATCAACAACATCATAACTCACTAAAACCCACATAAAACACTTCAAAAATCATACCCCAAACATATATAACACATACCCAAAACAACCCACATAAATCATCAAAACTAACCCATTTCAACACCAAACATCTTGAAAACTTAAGGAATGGTTCCATACCTCTTGTAGGCTCCAAATCTTAGCAAAGACTACACAAACACAAGTTTTGTGGAACTTTCCTTCTTCTTCTTTGGTGGATTTCGAAAATGGTCTGGGGTTAGGGTTGAGGGATGAAATTGGGGGTTAAAAGAGTGATTGGTAAAGTGAAGTGAAGTATAGGAAAAGATGGGTAGTGGGGATTAAAAGGGGTTGTGCAAAGTTAATTAAAAAAATTGTACCCCAAACTTAACATGATGTATAAAATACTCCAACATGGTATTTTAAAAGCATTTTACAAAAATGCTCTAAACTTCATCTAAAATCACATCTTCCTCATATTTAATAATCAACACAATTAAATCATGTTAACATCTTAATACCCAACACATAAATCCATTATCACATGATTCATCATATAAACATAATTAATGCCTTAATTGCAATTAATTAATTTCGGGGCATCACATTACTCCCCTACTTACAAGATTTCGTCCTCGAAATCGCATGCACTTACCCAAAAAGAAACTAAACATAAATCACACCAGAAAATAGTTTCGGGTAATGCTGCATCATATGCCGTTCCGTCTCCCACGTAGCCTCCTCGACACCCCGACGATCCCACTGAACTTTGACCATCGGTATAACTTTACTTCGTAATCTGCGATCCTCACGATCCAGAATTCTGACCGGTCGTTCAACGTAGGATACATCTGAATCCAACTGCACTTCAGTAGGCTGTAAAACATGAGACGGATCTGGCTCATACTTTCTCAACATAGAAACATGGAAGACATCATGAATTCTAGATAAAGACGGCGGTAGAGCCAAACGATAAGCCAATGTACCAATACGCTGCAATACCTCATACGGTCCGACATATCTCGGAGATAACTTCCCCCGCATACCAAAACGGACCACACCCCTGAAGGGTGAGATTTTCAAGAAAACCTTGTCTCCTACTTGGAATTCTAGCGGCCGTCGCCGCTTATTGGCGTAGGCTGCTTGCCTATCTTGGGCCGCTTTCATCTTTAAGCGTATCATCTTAATCTTTTCCTCCATGTCCTTAATCATATCCGGTCCTCCGACCGCTTTACTCGTCAAGTCCTCCCAATACAGCGGTGACCTACATCGTCGTCCGTAAAGATCTTCAAAAGGGGCCATTTGAATGCTCGCCTGATAGCTGTTATTATAGGAGAACTCTACCAGTGGTATAGACTCTTGCCATGGAGTATCAAACTCCAAAACACATGCCCTCAGCATATCTTCGAGCGTCTGAATAGTACGCTCCGTTTGGCCGTCTGTCTGAGGGTGATAAGCTGTACTCAGTCTCACCTCGGTGCCCAAAGCTGTCTGGAGACCCTCCCAGAAATGAGAAGTAAACCTTGGGTCTCTGTCAGACACGATCGAGACTGGAACCCCATGCAACCTCACTACATCCCGTACATATAATTGGGCCATCTTTAAATATGTGAAAGTCATGTTGTAAGGGATTAAATGAGCTACCTTCGTCAGCCTATCCACGATCACCCAGATCGCATCAAATCCAGAGGCCGACCTTGGCAAGTGGGTCACGAAGTCCATAGATATATGCTCCTACTTCCATTTAGGTACCTCTAAGCTCTTCAGCTCACCACCAGGCCTCTGTCTTTCTGCCTTTACTTGCTGGCAGATCAAACATCTCTTAACAAAAGTGATCACATCACGCTTCATGCGTCTCCACCAGAATTGACCACTCAGGTCCTTATACATCTTTCTTCCTCCGGGGTGGATACTGAACCGGCTACTATGAGCTCGTTCTAAGATTCCTTTACGCAATCCCGGCGCATTTGGGACTACCCATCGGTTGTCCAGTCTTAAAGAATCATCTTCAGCCACTCTAAACTTTGTTGGCTGACCTCGAAGTACTATCGATGACCATCTCTGAACTTCATCATCTAACCTCTGGGCTTTCCTGATAGCCTCAAATATGTCTGGCTCGGCCAATAAGGTCGACACTCGCACCGGCGACGTGTCCACATCAAAATCATAGCCCATATGGCAATAAGAAGTCATCATCGCTGATAAACACATAGTGTCTTCAGCAGTACTCTTCACCTTCCGACTTAAGGCGTCTGCTATCAAATTTGCTTTACCCGGATGGTACTCAATCTCACAATCATAATCCTTGAGCAAATCCATCCATCTTCTTTGACGCATATTCAGTTCAGCCTGAGTGAACAGAAATTTCAGGCTCTTATGGTCCGTATAGATGGTAAACGTCGTACCATAAAGATAATGACGCCAAATTTTCAAGGCGAAAATGATGGCCGCCAGTTCCAGATCATGGACTGGGTATCTGGTCTCATGAGGCTTCAACTGCCTCGAAGCATAAGCCACCACGTGCTTTTCCTGCATCAATACACAGCCCAAACCCTGCAATGATGCATCCGTGTACAAGGCAAACTTCTTATTCTCAGAAGGAATCACCAACACTGGCGCTGTCGTCAAACGACGTTTCAATTCTTGGAAGCTTTCCTCGCAAGCTTCGGACCAAAAGAATGGGACTCCTTTCTGAGTCAGCTGTGTCAGCGGCTTAGCGATCTTAGAAAATCCCTCGACAAAACGTCGGTAATAACCTGCTAAGCCAAGGAAACTGCGTATCTCAGGTACAGAAGTGGGTGCTGCCCACTCCATCACAGCTTCAATCTTCCTGGGATCCACAGATATCCCGCTGCTAGATATAACGTGACCCAAGAACACTACACTGCTCAGCCAGAATTCGCACTTACTGAGCTTTGCATACAACCGATGATCCCTAAGGATCTGAAGAACTGTCCTCAAGTGCCGTACATGATCTTCTTCGGTCCGGGAGTAGATGAGTATATCGTCAATGAAAACTATGACGAATTGATCCAAATATGGCTGGAACACCCTGTTCATCAAACTCATGAAAACAGCCGGGGCATTTGTCACCCCAAAAGGCATGACTAGGAATTCATAGTGCCCATACCTAGTCCTGAAGGCTGTCTTCGGGACATCATCTTCCCTTACTTGAATCTGATGGTACCCTGACCTCAGATCGATCTTACTGTAGAGCCTCGTACCCTGCAACTGATCAAACAAGTCATCGATCCTCGGAAGTGGGTACTTATTCTTCACTGTAGCTTTGTTCAGTTGTCTGTAATCGATGTACAAACTCATCGAACCATCTTTCTTCTTCACAAATAAAACTAGTGCTCCCCAGGGCGATACGCTAGGGCGTATATAGCCTTTATCAAGGAGCTCTTGTAACTGAGTCTATAAGGGGCACGATAAATGGCAGACGTCCCCGGTAATAACTCAATCCCAAACTCGACCTCTCTCGTCGGTGGGAATGCGGGAGTCTCCTCCGGAAAGACATCAGGGAACTCCGCCACTACGGGCACATCCTCAACTTTTACTTCTTCTTTCTTTTCCGTAACATCAATGGCATATATGATATATCCTGTATGGCCTCGTTCCAACAACTGCGCCGTCTTGACAGCAGATATCAACGGAATCTTAGAGCGAGAACCATCCCCATAGAACGTCCATGGAACTCCCATATCAGATTTGAACCGTACTATCCTCTGCCTGCAGTTCACAACTGCCTGATACCTGTTCAGAACATCAATGCCCAGAATGCAGTCAAAGTCTGACATTCCCAGAACAATCAAATCTGACCTTAGTTCTTTATCCTCAAAATAAATGAGGCCATCGTAGACGATCCGATCAGTAATCATACTTCTTCTAGCGGGGGGTCGAGACTATAAGAGGCGTGGGCGACGGAGAAGTGCATATGTGGTGCCTTTCCACAAAACTTGTCAACACAAAAGAGTGTGACGCACGTGTGTCGATCAATATAAAAGCAGGGTGCGTAAATAAAAGACACGTACCCGCTATAACCTCCTCCGGAGCCGCTGAAGCCTGCTCCCTCGTCAATGCATAGACTTGCCCTTGAGGTGGCCCCATAGGCTGACCTCCATACTGTCTCGGCACGAATGGTGGTCTATGCTGTGTTGTCCTATCCGCAGGCCTCCCCGCAGGACCCTGTTGACTTCCCCTGTTGGGACACTGTCTAGCAAAGTGGCCCTTGTCGCCACAAACATAACATCCTACACAATCTTTCATCAGATGTGGTTGCCCACAAAGAGTGCACTGGACCTCCCGGATCTGTCTCCCTGAGACTGCCCCCTTCCAGATGGGGCATCACTCCTACTGTTTCCTTTCCATCTATTGTCGGGCCTCTTACCGCTGAACCTTGACGCCGATGTGTTCCCCCTTGACTTGAACTGATCACTCCTTGGCTTCAAATTATCTGGAGTGGATTTCTGAGAGGGTGCTGACGGTGGTACAACATCAGGGTATGCACCCACTCCCAGTTCGGCTAGCTCAGCCCGTGAGAGTGCATCGTCAAAACAAGTAGGGCCATAAGTAATCACCCTATCGTACAGCTCTGGCCTCAAGCCCTTCATGAAGTTCCTCATCTTTGCTTGAGTGCTCGTGGCGATGTGAGGTGCATATCTGAGTAAGGAGCAATACTGAAGAGCATAATCCGACACTGACATATTACCTTGCTTGAGGTGAGTAAATTCATCTTCCTCAGCTTGTCGTGTAGCAGTCGAGAAATAACGATTCAGAAAGCGAGTTCGAAACATTTTCCAATTAACTTCATGACCTTGAGCCTGTTGCTCTACCACAGTGGTCTTCCACCACATTAGTGCCTTCTTGGCCAATTGGAACTCTGCTAACCGTATCCATGCTGTCTTCGCACATGGGGCTGCCACAAAGATTTGCTCTATTCTTTCTAACCGTTCCTCAGCTCGTTCCCCAGTTTCGGTTCCTTCAAAGGTTGGGGGTCGGTATGCAAGAAATTGAGTTAAGCTTAGCTCCCCTGGCAACAACAGTTGTTCGGACGGTTCATCATCAAAAGCGGGCGGGGGTAGGGGATTCGTACGCCCCGCACTTGCATTGACGCTCACTGCGTCACCTACCTCCACATTCGCTGCCATACTGCAACACAAGGGTTAACAACAAGACACAAAAGCAGTTCATATATACATTGTTAGAAAGGCATAACATGTGAGCATAACAGTCATGTACTTCATAAGTAACATATGCACACAACATGTTTACAAGTAAGCACCTAGCCAACTTATTGCTAAGGCTACCCTTCACTCATTCCCGGGTTCTCTAACCACTGCTCTGATACCACTAATGTAGGGTCTTCCTACCTTAACATCAAATAGTACACATATAATGGACAGAACATGCATTTATAACCTCTTAAGGGTTCCGGTTGTAGCTTGAGCTAAGAAGATTACAGGCCAAAATAAGATTTCCAAAAGCTATTTAATTACATTTCCAATAATGAATGTTAAAGTTATAGATTTATATTACTCCTAGAGTAGAGACTATCAAAATCCTGCATCCTATATTCATCTTGCTCCCTTTTAGCTCACCGCCTCTACCCGACCCTAGGCCCTTCGGTCCAAAAGTGTACCTACAGGGACAACACATCGTGAGCATAAACATATTTACTTAACATGATATTAAAAGACATACAGTAATGCATAACATCTTAGTTAAGTAAAAGTTATTGGTCGTTCTTCAACTTCTTTTGTTATCCCTGATTCTTATTCATGTATAAGGGCATCTTACCCCATTATATGGCATCTTACCATAACATAACCGTCGTGTGGCATCTTACCACATGGGCATCTTACCCAATCATATGGCGTCTTGCCATATCATAACATTGTGTGGCATCTTACCACATGGGCATCTTACCCACTCACATACATTGGGTGGCATCTTACCACATGGGCGTCTTACCCAATCATATACGTCATATGACCTTATCATAAACATCATCATCATAAACGTCATCATAAACATCATCATCGTAAACATCATCATAAACATCATCATCGTAAACATCATCATAATCATCATCATAAACATCGTCATCATAAACATCATCATCATAAACATCATCATAAACATCATCCTCATAAACATCATCATAAACATCATCATCATAAGCATCATCATTAAATGTAGGAGTATGGTTTACCGTCCGATGCTCGTACGTTTCTTACGTACCTTAATTCCAAAAGAAGGAGAAATTGCAGAACTTTATCTCCTTGAAGTTGTGGGTACCTGGGACGGTTCTACATAACCATACAAATTGATATTAGAAGCGAAACAATAGCCCAATACCAAAAATTTAACAAAAATCATCATTTTCCTACTTTTGAACAGCGGCGATCGATCGCTCAAAACATGGCGATCGATCGCCTGATTTTTCACTTAGCGGCGATCGATCGCTTAAAATGAGGCGATCGATCGCCTAATGCACATTTCGCTACTGGACGTTGGCGATCGATCACGCCATTTGAGGCGATCGATCGTCTATCCTCATTTTTGCGTACTGCCTCTCGGCGATCGATCGCTGCTTTTGTAGCGATCGATCGCCACAACCAGTGGCCGCGATTTCACCATTTTTATGTGCATTTTCCAAGCTTATCCTCATACCTTTCAAAACCAAACTTCCCTACAACATCAACAACATCATAACTCACTAAAACCCACATAAAACACTTCAAAAATCATACCCCAAACATATATAACACATACCCAAAACAACCCACATAAATCATCAAAACTAACCCATTTCAACACCAAACATCTTGAAAACTTAAGGAATGGTTCCATACCTCTTGTAGGCTCCAAATCTTAGCAAAGACTACACAAACACAAGTTTTGTGGAACTTTCCTTCTTCTTCTTTGGTGGATTTCGAAAATGGTGTGGGGTTAGGGTTGAGGGATGAAATTTGGGGCTTAAAAGAGTGATTGGTAAAGTGAAGTGAAGTATAGGAAAAGATGGGTAGTGGGGATTAAAAGGGGTTGTGCAAAGTTAATTAAAAAAATTGTACCCCAAACTTAACATGATGTATAAAATTCTCCAACATGGTATTTTAAAAGCATTTTACAAAAATGCTCTAAACTTCATCTAAAATCACATCTTCCTCATATTTAATAATCAACACAATTAAATCATGTTAACATCTTAATACCCAACACATAAATCCATTATCACATGATTCATCATATAAACATAATTAATGCCTTAATTGCAATTAATTAATTTCGGGGCATCACAGTCAATCTCTCTATCCTTTTGGATAACTGAACCTAGGTATCGAAATTTGCTGCTCATCGATACCTCTTGACCCCACCGAGTGCTACAACACATGAATCCCGGAAGGAATGACCACTAAATTTGCACTCCATATATTCCATTTTAGACCTACTTAATCTAAAACCTTGTGATTCCAACGTCTCTCTCCATAACTCCGACTTGGCATTTACCTATGTCATTGTCTCGTCGATTAACACACCGGCTGAAAAAGTGTGTTCCAAGGTAATTCAATGTGTATGTCTTTTGTTATCTCATCAATCACTATGGCGAACAGGAAAGGACTCGATTACCTTGGAAGCTAATGCCCGGTAAAATTAAGGGAAATAAAGTTTATTTCAACTTTTATATATTTCAATTAAACATTTATATCAGATAAAAATACTGAGATAAGATCAAATGAACTTTATATAATAGGAGTGCCACTCATTCCACATCTTGAATTACACTTTCATTCGGTTTGTGTAAGGACCCCCGCGACCTTAATCCATTATTAGTGTACTAACCCCAAGCATTTAGTGCATGCGATTATCTAGGTAGGGAAAAATTCCACTTGACATCATAACAAACCATGCCAACAATAAAATTTCTTTACATCATTCCATATAATGTCTAGTTTCCCCCAACCAAGGCCACATACATATTATGCACCATTATAATACACTAACATGTTCTCAGTTCATTTAGCAATTCAATAAATAATTGCATTCATCACATAAATGAAAAGAGAAAGGCCCTTGCCTTCTTTATACAACCCATATACACATCATAGTGCTCACATGCGAGCATCGAATAAGTATGTGTGTATTTAATGTATAAAGTATCATGCTCAATACCGTCGCTGGTACCTCGATCCTGGAAGCACCTCAGATCCACAGCTCAAGCTCAACTCCAAGCCATCGATGTACCTAATAACCTGCCCCAACAGAAACAGCCCCCACACGGGGTGAGCATACCAATATCCCATGTCCAATAATCACAATAACACAATTCATAATTTACAAAAATGTAAATACTATGAAATATAAAGGATGCTCCCTGGATGGTATCATCCTCATCCGGCATTCCCAGCACTGTCCCTGTTCTCAAAATAACTGAAACCATCAAATTCCCAAATGCCAGTTAATCATTACATTGATTAACAAATTCATTTGTCACATACCGATATCATAATCAATAATATCAAATCATTAAACAATGATTACAAGTATCCCATATATCTCATTTATGGTTCCATAGTTCTGTTTCATTCCTCGCTCTACAATAGCGGCATTTCATTCTCACGCATGCTCAACAGCAGTGGCGTCCCAACCGATGTTCGCTCAAATGCGACAACATCTCAATCATTGCTCGCTCAAAAGCGGCACCATATAATTCCAATGCACATATATCCATTTGTAGCAATTACCACAAACCATGTATTTCCACATCCATTTATTGATAATACCATCTACCATGCATTTTCATTAACATTTATTGCAATACAGTATACCATGCACTCAACAATTGCAATTATAATAACGGTCTATGCACGTACGTCATACGTACCTTATGATTCTGTAGTTTGAGTCCAACCTTGCCTGAGTCCCACGACCCGATGAGTTAAGTGCTAAAATGCAAATGACTCCCAATTAAACATAGGCATGCAATCACGTGCCCAATCATGTTCACAACATCCAAATCTATCGTCCATCCATGATGATTACCAAAAATAAAAGCCCACCGGCTAAGCATGCATAATACCCAAAATATTCCATTTTATAGGTTAAAAGATAGCCGAAAACCCAACCGAGAATTCCATTTTATTAACATTGGCTCCAACCAATCCATTTTAAAAGTATAGCATTCCCATTGGAATGTAGACATTGCCCCGGAAACGGGCCATATAAACCTTTCAAAATCCCAACATTTTCCAAAAATTCCAAAAAAAAAACAAACCAAACAGTGCCGCGATCATCTCCCATCAGGCGCGATCGATCGCGCGAGTACACTGTCCGCAACACTACCATCCGCGATTGATCGCCAAACCTCGCGATCGATCGCCAAGACACTCGTGATCGATCGCCTACTTTTCGCGATCGATCGACGAGACTGTTCATCGCCTTCCCAAATTCAGTAACATTTGGCGATCGATCGGTGCCATGCCGCGATCTATCGCGACCCGCGGGTTTCCGAAAAACATTCGAGCTTCCATGGTGTTTTTCACACCCAAACTCAAAACCAAGACCCATAACTTCCTCAACACCACCTATACATCATTCAAACTCAATAAAAACACTAAAATCAACTTTTTAGATTTTTAACCAAAACCCCCAAATCTCAAATCCACCCCAAAACTCAGCCATTTAGCACAAAATCATAATCAAATCGAAGTTAAAGGTGAGGAGAAGAAGATTACCAGCATTTCTTCAAGAAATCGGGCTCCCAAGACGAGCCCCCAACGATTTTGCTTCCAAGAGGAGAATAGTGAAGGGTTTGGGGTGAGAGAGGCGTGAGGGAGATGAGAGAGGGAAGTGATTCCATATAATGACGGAATACCGAGTCTATTTGGTATATGTAGCTCCAAAGCTCCAAAATACCGACTCCTTCACAAATACATCATGATTCATTAAAAATCATCTGTTTTCAAAAATCATCTCTCTAACGTCAATTTCCATTACCAGCCCCAGTACAAAGTACTCCGGACCCCAGGTTCCACCAAGAACAAAATTCCAAGGTTATCACCACGATGATAATACAATCTCATCCCTTGGATCCAACGACTCCAAAAACATGATTTAAAATCCCCGGGAGTCCCAAAACCGCAATTAATACACAATTGCCACAATTAAAATCCAATAAGGATTATTACTACACCGGGATTAACACCAATAATTCCCGGGCATCACAATTATCCTCCACTAATAAAATATGGTCCTCGAAATTTGCACTGCGTACTCCACATATTGCCGAGATTACAAAATCCAAACGGATTCACATCGTCGAATCATGAACATACCATGAATGACATTACAACCGCGAGGACACTGACCCCGCACAAAAATCCAGAATGGAGTAAACCTCCCCAAACCATCACAACCGTAACAGAACGTCAGCATACTCCCAATGCTAACCCTCTCAAAAGCAGTTAGCCCAAACCTAACTGCAAATCAAACGAATCATTCGTGATTCCAAATTAGATATCACTTCGATGATATCTTTGTGATTTAGCCTACGATGTTAACCATACATCGTTACCAAGGAAACAACCGGTACACTACAATATACTTATACCACATCTGGCTTCCGCTTTCCAAGTCCATCTCCATCAAAGGAGTAGTTGCACCACAATGCAACACAGATTGGGCCACAACACGGCCCCGATCAACACGAAACAGATCTCCAAAAATGTCTACAACCGTGTATTCCAAGAAATCACATCTTGGTCCGAACACACTATCGAGACTCCACAAGGTCTCAAGTTCTCAAAAGGACATGCAAGAACAATCGATTGCATTCCCGCCACACGTGTCAATCACGACACTAAACAAATCCGAATCCAGGCTATCCCTCGTTTATCCTGGGATTCAACAATCCTAAAACAGGGAGGCTATCGAATTGACCAGCAAGAATTACCATGGTCCCAAAACACGACAATCCCTCCTCAGAGGAAGTCAATCGGACCTCACGATTATTCCTCAGAATACATCGTGCCATCGAGATTACAAATCTCAAGGTGCCACAATCTCTCACAGAGATTCGCCAAACCAAGCGTACTAATCCGATACTCAACAAGTACTTAAACTCGGGCATTCGTACACACATACATGCCCAAGTACCTACACAACATGCATACTCAATGCAATAGGCTTGGGTATCTCCAATCATACCCAAAGTCCCAAAATCAGCTGTCAATCCCCAGATATTCTCACCTCGCAGAGAATAATGATTGACAGACAAACAGACAATGGCATGATTCCAACATCAACACCTCACAGACCGACTCATTGAATCTCCCAAAGATTCCCCATCGGTAGGTAAATACTACCTTCCTCACAAGGAAAAACGTCATGGACTCATGACCCTCTAACCTCGAACCGTCGTTCGGAAAACCTGGGTATATTTATGCCCAAAACATATCCCAGAACCAAAAATACGCAACTGGTTCAGAATAGTGCATCAAACACTATTACCAAATCGAAACCCGTATACGCCATGTATACTCAAACTAATGATGCCTTGTACTAATGCCATAGTACTTCACAAACTCGAGCATTACCCCAGAGATGTCTCCTCGAACGTCTCACTGGAAGTACGAAGCCATCACCTAGTCCAACACTAGTAGGGCTTTCCCCCGGTTGATTCACAATCAACCCTCAACCAATACCAGCTGTCTCCAGGACAGTACAATCCAAATATCCTCAAGAGATAAAATCAATACAGTAGTGTTACCCCACTAGCTATAACCCACAAATCCAATTCTGACTCCCGTTGCATTCCATATGCAAGGATGCTCAACTAGAGCTAACAACGACTTGTTGACACTCGTGTTGGTACCACCAACAAAATTGAGCTATCCTAGTACAAGTCCCTCAAAACAATAGACGCATAAACGTCCCCGTGAGGTACTCCCTGCCTCAATCATCATGCCACATAGAGACTACAAGAGTCTACCATAAGTCCTCATCGTATAATCACACGATTCACCGAACTCGGTCCCAACGTGCAATATAATTGCCACAACAAGCACACTATAACACGGCTACAATACCTGGCTAGCAAAACGCTGCCTCTATAGGCTTATACCAAGCCTACCAACGTATCATATGTTCCATCCCGGTACACCATACCGTAACATCCATTAGAGTAGTGGGTCATCACCCAAAATTCCTCTAATACCCTTGCACAAAGGACATCCCGGTGTCCTTGCTCAACCACAAAGCAATCCTAGTTCCATAGGATTTATTCCACACCCTCAGGGGTGGGTGTGATCATGTCTACCATGTCACCTCGGCATAAGCAAGTAGTTTCCTCAACAACTCCTGTTACATGTCATTTGGCCATAGCCATTCCAACGAGTATACCCAAAGGTATCATTACTCGTAAAATATTTACCTCGAATATGTGTTGCGGTACACTCCCTGTACGGCGCACCCAATAATTCATCGAGCGACCTGCTCGGCATAATGGTCTCGTCAACTAGTGACCCAGACACTACCATGTGCTCACCATTGGCACTCAAACCACACGACTAAATACATATACATAAATGTATTATTCATCGAAACGACGCTACGCGTCTACATAGACATCAACTATGTTATCGTCATCTCGTGACGGTACCTGTCAACATATGACATTCAAAATAACTTCGTCAACTCGTGACGGTACATATCGAAACACGGCATCCATAGCCTCATTGTCAAACACATGACGGTATATGTATGTCAATGCATATCATCCACAATAATATTAATAAAACAGTAATATGCCATACCTCATCGATAACAAGATAGCGGCATACCTGTATCCGTCGTTGATGCGTGTGAAACGTACCGCAAGTGTACGGTGTCAAGTTTTAGTATAGAATTTTAAAATACGGATGTCGAACCCACAGGGATTGAAAATTAAGTTACACCAAGTACTGTAATTAGAATCGTCTCGACTTTATTTAGATAACCGAGAGCAATATTTATTAAACTAATCTACGAAAATAGAATAAAAGATTAACAGGATGGTAATTTAAGTGGAGAAAATCAATGAGAACGGATTCTAGAGGTTCGACTTCACTCAACTATCCACTATGTCGTGTTTTCCTAGTTTACTAGCCGAGAATTCTATTTGTTTCTACTCCCCCTCCCGGGTGTTAAGCAGAAGTAATTATCTAACATTAATCTTGATATCCCTATCTAAGATTAATTATCAAACAATTGTAAAAGCACAGTAATTCCTTTGACGACTTCTATGGAGTTATAGGCCTTCCGAACAATATAACTACCACGATACGAATTCCTTCTTTCCTATTCACAACCCCGTCTCCCGAGTGATAGATCACGAATATGGAATCATTCAATCCATGGCCAGTAGATTAAAAGCATTAGGAACAGGAAAACATAAATAAACCATACGGAAATCCAAATAAACTTCAAGTCAAGATCCGTCTAACTCTAGAATAATAAATTAGTTCATGAATACATTAAATAAACACATAGACATGTCTTTAATCATCATAAACATAAGGGAAGAGATATTCAAACGAATATGAAGATGGCCCTCCGTCTCCGGTAGTTGCCGTCGTCTTCTCCGTTGTCAAAATCTATGCCCTTCGATGTAAGCGCACCGCCTCGAATGATCTCCTCATCTTTCACGTTAGTCTACTGCTCTTCACCTCTTGCGTCTCCCTTTCTTCTGTCCGTGAAGTTCTCTTCTGTCTGCCTCCTCTCTTCACGCTAATTCTTTCCGTCCAAATATGTATGCGTCTCTCTTCACCTCTCCTGCTTACATATCTTCCTCCTCAATCCAATCTCTCCCTTTCTTTTCTTGTGTACGTTAATTCCTCCCTAAATTCCCCTGTACGTATCTTTTTGTTTCCTTTTATTCTCAATATTTCCTTCTTTGTTCTATCTTCCCTTTTTATCCTTCACCAAATCTCCCACAATCTGAATGTACGTCCCTTCTCTTGTTAATTCCCATTAAGTATGCTTCCGAAAATATTTAAGAAAAATCTTGTTGCATAAGTGGCGCTAGGGTGCAGCATGTATTCTATCCCGGTGCACGATTATTTCACCGTTGAGTCCCAATTTGAATTCTTGTCACATTTATGTATTTTCACCATCTTTTAGTAATAAAATGCTTAATTCCTTGGATTCCTGCAAACATCAAAACAACAACAAAAGACGTAATTCTGCTCGAATACCAACACTAAATCATGCAAAATAAGAAGAAATATAAGTGTATAAAATACACTTATCAAACCCCATAAACTTAAACTTTTGCTAGTCCCGAGCAAAATAGAAATGGAAAAAGACTAAAAAAATAAAAGAGAAAAAGAAAACACACTACTAACGCAAGTCATGAAATGTTATAATTGCAAATTGGCCTCGAAGATCAATTGTCTAAAAATTTTAAGTCAAGTATGCATATCGGTCTACTCAAGAGTTCTCAAGTGTGTGTGTCACCACTTCCATTTAACCATTAAAGCAATCTTTACTCACACAAATCAATAGGACTTTGCAAGGTGTATTGGTTCATTTGCATTGTTCATAAAAAGGAGTATAACCTTGACAAACAGTGAACAATGCATCAAATCAAAGTAATGAGATGTGCGTGTGTGAATGTCAAAACCATATGCATTACAAGTGTTTCTCGAGTGTCCATAAGCTTACTATTCGTAACCTTCTCCACTAGTATATTAGACGAATGTGGCTCGGTCAATAGGTCTTAATAGGCTTGTAACGTTAAGCTTCGGCTCATGGCTTCAATAAAAAGATTGGATATTCAAAGCAAGAGAGTAAGTCATATATAACCATGTTGTGCACTCTCATCTCAATTTCGATTCCTTCTATTGATGATTCATCATTTTTTTTTTCTTTTCAATTCACCCTCTTTTCTCATCCGCCTCATCATTCTCCTCATTATTTATTTTTTTTTTTCATTCTTTCAATCACTTATTTTCTTCACCTCTTCAACATTTTTCTATGCATCCATGCCCTTTTTTCATTATTATCCCCCTTCTATTTTTTCAATTAGGAACATGGGGGGGATATTTGAAATTTTAAAGTGCAATATGGGTCTTACTCACTTGAGGGTAGGAAATAGTGTATAAGCTTTCAACAAGGTGGTCGATGTGGGATTTTGAAATGATGCCGAATGGGGGTTATTATGTGCCTAAGCACATGCCATTCGATTTTCAATAAGCTCAAAAGAGTAGCTAGGGATAAAAAATGATGTCATTTGGTGGCTTCAAAGGCTCAAACGAATCAAAAATTGCCTAAATCATTCCTAAGCCACATATGTCTGTATTTCGCCTCAAAGGGTACTAAAGCAAGTTCTAGACTACTCTCAATTCACAAATAACTTATATGGTATGACCAATGTGCTCAAATAGTATCTCAAAACCAAGGTGATATAAGAAACAAATTTGAATGAGATTATAAAATATATTGCAACAATTCAATCCTCATTCTTTTACGTTTAAGCTCAAAGGGGCTACTATGGCAAATTTATATCAATGAGTAAAGGCCCAAAATATTATCAAGAATTGCCTATATCATATTTGTGTTCATTCAAATCAACTTTAATTGGTCAAATGGTCATGGTCTCTAGTGCATGAATGTGTAAGAAACTCAAGAGCAAAGCGAACAAAATTTTTAAAATTTTCACAAATAAGCTCAATTCTTCATCATCGGCCTTCACAATTACTTCAAATCACGACTTATGACACAAAAAGAACAAAAAATGACTAAAAAAAACACAAAACAAAACACACATAGGAATCCAGAAAACAAAACATCTTCAATGTTTAAACACCTCCCAAACTTAAAATCGTGCATTGTCCTCAATGTACCATACAACCTATAAAATAAGGGACAACACACCTACCTGCGACGACGATCGTTAGTAATCGTCGCCCATCTCATGCTCATGGGTATGGTGAGAAGATGATGATAGGGACCTCCGCATCAGTATAGACCCAACCCTTAGATGAAGAATTTTTGATTTGGTTGGCTAAGCTAGACCACTTTGATGCAACCCCCCTAAACTTGCTTCCTTGCACCAATAGACTCCAAAAACCTGCAATTAATCGATAAAAATATGGACTTTAGAGGTGGGATAGCATAATTAAGAGAGATTGAGGAAAAAAAAATCGAAATTGAAAAATTGAGGGGAAGAGGACTAAAAATATGCGAGGCGTAATTACGCCGCTGGAGAGGCGTAATTACGCCTCGCCTACGGCTTTGAAAACTTTTTTAAAAAAATGGTAGGCGTAACTACGCCGAAAACAGGCGTAGTTACGCCTACGCTACGACATTTTAAAATTTTCTGAAATTTGACAGGCGTAATTACGCCACAAAGGGGCGTAGTTACGCCTGTCCTACGGCATCTCAAACTTGCAAAATATTTTTCAGGCGTAATTACGCCTTGAAAGGCGTAAATACGCCAACCTCATTTTTTTTTTTTTAAAAATAAAAATAAAATAAGGAAACAGGATTCGGGTTGCCTCCCGAAAAGCGCTTTGTTTAAAGTCGTCAGCCAGACTATGCGAAGCAACCATCAAATAGCGGCTTCCGTCCATAGTAAGTATCATATGACACTACATGTGGGTCTTGGTTGTGTACGCCCTCAAGCTTGACAAGATAGTGGCAGTTAACGCTCGTGGCTCCAACAACGTCCTTCGAAAATTGATAAGCATGGGAGAAAGATTCTAAGCTTGGCTTCATCTCGTGGAGGACGTAATATGGTGAAGTTGGCATCAATGGGAAGAACGGATCCACATATGGCATATAGGGCATCACCATCGATGAGTGCTCCTCACTATTTTCAAAAATATGCTCATCTGCCAACGTCACGCTAGGCTCATCTTGACACGGGAATTTATCAGATAACTCTTCCACAGTAGGCTCAACCACTTGAAAATGCTCATATTCCCTTGAATCTTCCGCATGAGTAGGATCACTCTCCCAAACTTGGTTGGTTGGGTTCACTTCGGTGTTGCTAGGAAATGATCCTCTTTGTTGGTTGTTCATGGCATTAGCAAGCTGCCCAATTTGCACCTCAAGAGACTTCATTGTAGCACCCATGTTGTTCATGTGACCCTCAATCGTATCAAGCCTCGACTCATTCTTGTCAAGCCTCAATGTCGAACTTTGAACAAAAGTATTCACCAAATCTTCAAGGGAAGGTTTACCTTCATTCTTTTGTGGAGCATATCTAGGCTCATCTTGACACGGGAATTCATCAGATAACTCTTCCACAGTAGGCTCAACCACTTGAAAATGCTCATATTCCCTTGAATCTTCCGCATGAGTAGGATCCCTCTCCCAAACTTGGTTGGTTGAATGATCATCATCATGTGACCACACCTGGTTTGTCACCCCTTGATTATATCTCATCTTAACCTCTTTGCATCTCGCTACAAATGTCTCTATCAGCTGCTCAAGGCTACTTCTGGTGGCATTTTCGATCTTTGGTTCAAATGATGGCCAGAATTTGCGCAAAATATCCTCCAACTTAGAGACTTTATCAGAACTATACTCATCCTCTGATTGATGCTTGAATGATTGGTGTGTAAAATGAGGGTAATGATGCCCTGGTGGATATTGGTGACTCCAACCCAGCATTGAAGGATCATATTGCCACTGATAGTCGAAATTCGCCATATGGTTATACAGGTGCACCCTGTCATCATCTATACCATATATGGGACGACCAACTGCCAAAGCTCCATTAAATACTCATTCTCGTGTGTCTGCATCCAATCCAATATAGAAAGATTGAAGAGGAGCGTAGTTTGAAAAGTCGTGGTTGAATCTGTCCCAAGCTGCATAGAATGGTTCATACGGTTGTTGGGCAAAGCTTGTGGAAACATGCTGATGAAACATCTCCAAGTACCTCACAAGAAAAACATCAAAAAAGAATAAAATTAAAACAAAAAATAAAATTCTAAATTAAAATCAAGACTACTTGGTAACAGTATCAGTAAACAAAATTATATCAATCCCCGGCAACGGCGCCAAAAACTTGATGCGTGTGAAACGTACCGCAAGTGTACGGTGTCAAGTTTTAGTATAGAATTTTAAAATACGGATGTCGAACGCACAGGGATTGAAAATTAAGTTACACCAAGTACTGTAATTAGAATAGTCTCGACTTTATTTAGATAACCGAGAGCAATATTTATTAAACTAATCTACGAAAATAGAATAAAAGATTAACAAGATGGTAATTTAAGTGGAGAAAATCAATGAGAACGGATTCTAGAGGTTCGACTTCACTCAACTATCCACTATGTCGTGTTTTCCTAGTTTACTAGCCGAGAATTCTTATTTGTTTCTACTCCCCCTCCCGGGTGTTAAGCAGAAGTAATTATCTAACATTAATCTTGATATCCCTATCTAAGATTAATTATCAAACAATTGTAAAAGCGCAGTAATTCCTTTGACGACTTCTATGGAGTTATAGGCCTTCCGAACAATATAACTACCACGATACGAATTCCTTCTTTCCTATTCACAACCCCCTCTCCCGAGTGATAGATCACGAATATGGAATCATTCAATCCATGGTCAGTAGATTAAAAGCATTAGGAACAGGAAAACATAAATAAACCATACGGAAATCCAAATAAACTCAAGTCAAGATCCGTCTAACTCTAGAATAATAAATTAGTTCATGAATACATTAAATAAACACATAGACATGTCTTTAATCATCATAAACATAAGGGAAGAGATATTCAAACGAATATGAAGATGGCCCTCCGTCTCCGGTAGTTGCCGTCGTCTTCTCCGTTGTCAAAATCTATGCCCTTCGATGTAAGCGCACCGCCTCGAATGATCTCCTCCTCTTTCACGTTAGTCTACTGCTCTTCACCTCTTGCGTCTCCCTTTCTTCTGTCCGTGAAGTTCTCTTCTGTCTGCCTCCTCTCTTCACGCTAATTCTTTCCGTCCAAATATGTATGCGTCTTTCTTCACCTCTCCTGCTTACATATCTTCCTCCTCAATCCAATCTCTCCCTTTCTTTTCTTGTGTACGTTAATTCCTCCCTAAATTCCCCTGTACGTATCTTTTTGTTTCCTTTTATTCTCAATATTTCCTTCTTTGTTCTATCTTCCCTTTTTATCCTTCACCAAATCTCCCACAATCTGAATGTACGTCCCTTCTCTTTTTAATTCCCATTAAGTATGCTTCCGAAAATATTTAAGAAAAATCTTGTTGCATAAGTGGCGCTAGGGTGCAGCATGTATTCTATCCCGGTGCACGATTATTTCACCGTTGAGTCCCAATTTGAATTCTTGTCACATTTATGTAATTTCACCATCTTTTAGTAATAAAATGCTTAATTCCTTGGATTCCTGCAAAACATCAAAACAACAACAAAAGACGTAATTCTGCTCTAATACCAACACTAAATCATGCAAAATAAGAAGAAATATAAGTGTATAAAATACACTTATCAGTCGTCCAACAGTGGCACGCAATCAGCACCCGCTCGTAGGCGGCATAATCCAGTGCTATGTACATAGCGGTATAAACCATCGCTATAGAATCAACGGCATGATCCCTCGCCATAGAGTCAGCGGTATAAAACATGCTATAAATATACGGCGGTATGAATCATAGTCATAGATGTAGTGGACTGTACCATTGCTATATAATATCTGGCGGCATGAACTGATAGGATTGATTATTATGCGTATTTGGGCTTTGATTTATATATATTTTCGTGTAGATTCCGTGAAGATGTTATGCTTTTTGGTATTTATTTGATTGTTTCAGGAATCTAGGTGGAATGTGGAAGAATTGAGCTACAAGGAAGAAAACGGATCAAATCAAGCCAATAAATGAAGAATTGAGTTCTGACATTCTCGATCAATCGGAGCACGAGGTCGATCGATCGACAAAGGCAGAAGTTTTGGCCAACATTAAAATTCAAAGCTCGATCGATCGGAAGCACCAGCTCGATCGATCGAGAGAGGCAGAGAGTTGGCAAGAAAATGTGAAGAAAGCTCGATCGATCTGAAGCTTCAACTCGATCGATCGAGAGAGGCAGAGAAACTCATACTCGGAAGATGAAGACGCTCGATCGATCGAGACATATCAACCGATCGATCGAGACGGAGAATTTTCTGAAAATAAAAGTCTTGATTTGATTTGAATTTTGGAAACGCTTCCATATCTCCCCTCCTCTATAAATAAGGAAAAGAGACACGAAAATTGCATCCCCTATTCTGAAGATAATCAGACCTAAATATTCTTTAGCCGCCTTTCATCCTCCCGGAACAAAAGAAGGTTGAAGAATCCTTTGAAGTGCAAGGAAGGAAGCAAGAGAAGAAAGATCGTTCAACGCACGGAGTCGCTCCTACGTTTATCGTATTTCTAAACTCTAGATTAATTTGATTTTCATATTTATTTGCTGTTTTTGAGGTTGAGAGACGATTAAGCATCTTATTAATTTGATTTGAATTTAATTGAGTTTATTCTATCAAGTTTAAGGAATTTTGTGTTTGAATCTTTGATTTGGTTGTGTTTGAGTGAATCAATATCTTTTGTTCATGAATTATATGCTTCATGCTATCAAAGCCTAGCTACCTTTGATTGAAATTGTGAATTATAATTGAGATCGAGAGATAAAATTATAATACGCTAAAATAATTCATGTTGTAGGTTTAAGATTTAGATCGAGAGATTAAATCACATACGTGGTCACTTTAAATTGAAAGATTTAAAGAACAACGGTTTTCATAGAGATTTATTCGGTATTAAATTGGTTTAAGTGCACGAGAGTTACTTGCGTCAATTTATTACTAGTTTCAATACAGCTCGAGAGAGTGTATTGATTATATTCGGAAATCCGTCACCTTAAGAATTGATTGATTAGTAGTTGTTTTAACAAACAAATCATTGACGATACACAATTGAACAAACATCTTGATAGATTTCTTGAGCGGAATTCCTTCGCATCTTCAAAGGAGTTGTTTTATTTTTAAGTTTTTAATTCTTTAGTTTAATTAGTTAATTAATCATTTTTTCGTAGGCTAAATATAATTTTGCTAATTTTATTTGGTACTTATACATTACTCCTGTGGGTTCGACATCCTTACTTATATTATCATTATACTAAAACTTGACACCGTGCACTTGCGGTAGAATCGCTACACTGAGAAATAATTGTTTAAAATAAAAGCGATCAAGTTTTTGGCGCCGTTGCTGGGGACTAATCTGTATAATATCATACGAGATTAGTTGATTGTAATTTAGCCAATAATTTTTTTTTTGTTTTGTTTTGTCACTTTTGACCGTCGAATTTACTACAGTGGCATTTTCTCCTTTTGGATTTATTTTTTTTACAGGTAGTTATTGTTTTGGTGCATGCTAAGGAATAGCAACCTCGCACTAGAGCCAATTGACCCAGAAATTGAGCGTACGTGTCTACGAAGAATAAGGGAAGCTCGAGCAATGGCTGAACATAATCAAGAAGCGGGCGTGAACAATGAAGCACTGAATCCAAGATCGATGATGGATTATGCTCAATCGGCTTTTCATGGATCATTGTCAAGCATTACAAGGCCAACCATTCAAGAAAACAATTTTGAGATTAAGCCAGCTATCATACAAATGATCCAACACTCCGTGATGTTTGGGGGAGTAGCCAATGATGACCCGAACGCTCACATCTCCAACTTCTTGGAGATTTGTGATACATTCAAACATAATGGCGTTTCTGACGACGCCATCAGGTTAAGCTTATTTCCTTTCTCATTAAAAGATAAAGCTAAAGCTTGGTTGAACTCTTTACCTGCAGGATCGATAACAACTTGGGAGGGGATGACGCAATCGTTTCTGTCCAAATACTTTCCTCCTTCCAAAACGGCAAAGATGAGGAACGATATCACCACGTTCGGGCAATTCGATCCTGTATGAGGCATGGGATCTTTTCAAGGATTTGCTTAGGAGATGCCCACACCATGGACTTCCTATTTGGCTCCAGGTACAAACTTTTTATAACGGTTTATTTTCATCTAACCGTTCTATGTTAGATGCAGCCTCAGGATGATCCATTATGCGCAAAACACCGGAAGCAGCGTATGAACTCTTAGAAGAGATGGCTTCTAAATGCTATCAATGGCAATCGGAGAGGAATGTGCCAAAGAAACCGACTGGAGTTCATCAAGTTGATGACATCACTGCTCTTTCGGCACAGTTGGAAGTGCTGAACAAAAAAATAGATAGCATGAGCATGACAGCAATGCAAGCTCCAGTTATCACTTGCGAACTATGTGGAAGCAATCATCCAAGCACTGAGTGCCAGGCAGGTAACACATTCATAAAATCTAATGAGTCCGTGAATTATGTAGGAAACAGGCAGCCCAACAACCCCTACTCCAATACTTACAACCCGGGGTGGAGAAATCATCCGAACTTGCAATGGTCCAACCAAAACAATGTGTTGAACCCACAGCAACAACCGGGGAATGTGCATAAGACGAGTATGGAGGAGCTCTTGATCAAGTTAAATTCATCGACTGAAATAAGGATGCAAAATCAGGATGCATCTATAAAAAACTTGGAGGTTCAAGTGGGGCAATTAGCAGCTATAATTCATGGACGAGCTCAAGTGACACTACCTACGGATACGGTGAAAAACCCAAAGGAGCAAGCGAAAATGGACCACTGAGACGGAGGTGACAGTCCAACTCGGGACTATAAATGAAGAACTCTTTCTTTACCCTTTGCTTTGTTTTAGTTTATTTTGTTTTGTTTTTGTTATTGTTTTTATTTTGGCGAGACTCCATGCGTGCTGTGAAGTGTTCCAGTACCACCTCCGGAGCATGATGAGGACGACGATCACTGACGATCGTCGTCGAGGTATGTGCTTTGCTTTTGCACTTATTGTTACCATACATTGAGGGCAATGCATGTACTATGTTTGGGGGGGGGGGGGGTGTTTACTGTTTTCTACTGTTAACTTGTGGTACTTCATTGCATGACTAATCTATAATGAGATTAGATCGTTTTTGGGCATTTAAAAATAAAAATTTCTTGAAAATGAGTTCATCATTTAGTAATAATGAATTAGAATTGCAATGGTATTACATGATGATATTAATCCCCATCTCAACTTAAGTCTTGAAGATTTTGACTTGTTTGTGAATATCTTAGGTTAAGTTAATATTTCGAAAATTGAGGAATATTTTGAGCACTTTTGGCTCATGATTGAGTGAATTGTATATTGGAACAATTTTGTTAACTATGATTTATCTTGAGGATCTTAAAATACTTTAGAACCTAGTTGAGAGCACTTTGAGGCGAAATTTATAGTTAGGAACTAGACTTGAAAATGATTTAGGCGATCTTTGGACCGTTTGAGCCTTTCAAGCTTACCATGTTTATATCAATCTCTAGTTCCCAAATTTGAGCATAAATGATAAAAGAATGGAGTATGTTTGACATACTATTAGCCCCCATTCAACATTTGTTTTTTTTTGGCAACCTCATTATACCCACCTACTTGAGCCTAAATGGAAGATTCTTTTCTTAACCCTAAGGGAGTATAATGATTCTCATTAGATGCACTTGAATTGCTAAACTTTGATGAGCTTATTGTTAAAAAAATTTGATGAATGAGAAAAGAAAAAGATAGAAAAAGCCTTGAGAAAAAAGTGCATAAATAAGACCCAAAATGGCCAAGGCTAGAAAAAAGAAGAAGAGCTCAAAGTGTGCTAAAATTTTTGAATTTTCTATGATTGTACTCTCTTCTTTGTATTTCCCTATCTTTTCTTTGAAGCCAAACACCTAGGCCAAACATTACAAGCTTTAAAAGACCTATTAATCAAAGTCTAGGGAATAACTACATTAGTGGAGAAGTGTTTGAAAAGTAGGCTTATGAAGTGTTTAAAAGTAAATCTTGATTTTGAGTTTATTAGCATTATTTGATCCTAAAAGTATATATGAAACTCATGATTGACATGAACACACACGCACGTTCCACTTATGCGATATATTGCTTGGCTTAAGAGAAAACACTTCTTGTTAATTTTTTGATAGACTTTTGATTGAAGTGTTAGTGGGATTTCTGAGCTTCTACGTTTGAGTTGCTAAGTTAATTCATTCAAAGTATTGATGATTAACTTTGCATTTTGATCTTAATGTTTGCTCGAGGATGATCAAATCTAAGTTTGGGTGAGTTGATAGGGTTGATTATTACGCGTATTTGGGGTTTGATTTATATATATTCTCGTGTAGATTCCGTGAAGATGTTATGATTTTTGGTATTTATTTGATTGTTTCAAGAATCTAGGTGGAATGTGGAAGAATTGAGCTACAAGGAAGAAAACGGATCAAATCAAGCCAATAAATGAAGAATTTGAGTTCTGACATTCTCGATCAATCGGAACAGGAGGTCGATCGATCGACAAAGGCAGAAGTTTTGGCCAACATTAAAATTCAAAGCTCGATCGATCGGAAGCACCAGCTCGATCGATTGAGAGATGCAAAGAGTTGGCAAGAAAATGTGAAGAAAGCTCGATCGATCGGAAGCTTCAACCGACCGATCGAGACGGAGAATTTTCTGAAAATAAAAGTCTTGATTTGGTTTGAATTTTGGAAACACTTCCATATCTCCCCTCCTCTATAAATAAGGAAAAGAGGCACGAAAATTGCATCCCCTATTCTGAAGATAATAATACCTAAATATTCTTTAGCCGCCTTTCATCCTCCCGGAACAAAAGAAGGTTGAAGAATCCTTTGAAGTGCAAGGAAGGAAGCAAGAGAAGAAAGATCGTTCAACGCACGGAGGCGCTCCTACGTTTATCGTATTTCTAAACTCTAGATTAATTTGATATTTCATATTTAGTTGATGTTTTTGAGGTTGAGAGACGATTAAGCATCTTATTAATTTGATTTGAATTTAATTGAGTTTATTCTATCAAGTTCAAGGAATTTTGTGTTTGAATCTTTGATTTGGTTGTGTTTGAGTGAATCAATGTCTTTTGTTCATGAATTATATGCTTCATGCTATCAAAGCCTAGCTACCTTTGATTGAAATTGTGAATTATAATTGAGATCGAGAGATAAAATTATAATACGCTAAAATAATTCATGTTGTAGGTTTAAGATTTAGATCGAGAGATTAAATCGCATACGTGGTCACTTTAAATTGAAAGATTTAAAGAACAACGGTTTTCATTGAGATTTATTCGGTATTAAATTGGTTTAAGTGAACGAGAGTTACTTGCGTAAATTTATTACTAGTTTCAATACAGCTCAAGAGAGTGTATTGATTATATTCGGAAATCCGCCACCTTAAGAATTGATTGATTAGTAGTTGTTTTAACAAACAAATCATTGACGATACACAATTGAACAAACATCTTGATAGATTTCTTGAGCGGAATTCCTTCGCATCTTCAAAGGAGTTGTTTTATTTTTAAGTTTTTAATTCTTTAGTTTAATTAGTTAATTAATCATCTTTTTCGTAGGCTAAATATAATTTTGCTAATTTTATTTGGTACTTATACATTAGTCTCTGTGGGTTCGACATCCTTACTTATATTATCATTATACTAAAACTTGACAAGTGCACTTGCGGTAGAATCGCTACACTGAGAAATAATTGTTTAAAATAAAAGTGATCATGAACCATCGCCATATAATAGCAGAATAAACCATCGCTATGAATACCCCGGTGGCATGAACCATCGCCAATAGAATAGCGGATGAACCATCGCTATGAATACCCGGCGGCATGAACCATCGCCAATAGAATAGTGGAATGAACCATCGCTATGAATACCCGGCGGCATGAACCATCGCCAATAGAATAGCGGAATGAACCATCGCTATGAATACCCGGCGGCATCAACCATCACCAATAGAATAGCGGAATGAACCATTGCTATACCCGGCGGCATGAACCATCGCCAATAGAATAGCGGAATGAACCATCACTATGAATACATGGTGGCATGAACCATAGCCAATAGAATAGCGGAATGAACCATCGCTATGAATACCCGGCGGCATGAACCATCGCCAATAGAATAGCGGAATGAACCATTGCTATGAATACCCGGCGGCATGAACCATCGCCAATAGAATAACGGAATGAACCATCGCTATGAATACCCGGCGGCATGGACCATCGCCAATAGAATAGCGGATCCCTAGTCTTGTTACAGTAGTGTGTTTTAATGCACCTCGCTTGTCATGACCGCGGCACTAATACCCCTCGCTTCGACATATTAGCGGCATAGAATAACCTTGCTCAAATGCGACATGCGGCAAAACCCTCGCTTCAACATTTGGAGGCAAATATTCTTTCCTCGCTACGATATGACAACGGCAAGTATTCTATCACCGCGTCAAGTGACAGCGGCAAAGCATTTAAAATCATCACTCATCCATAACAACGAATCATGGGACATTCACAAGCATTCCATTTATACCTGCAACACAATGCATATTCCATAACCCAATATACATCACCATGAGTGTATTTAATGCACCTCGCTCAAATGTGACATGCGGCAACACCCTCGCTTCAACATTTGGCGGCAAAGCATTAAAATCATCACTCTCATATATACAACCACAATGAGTGTATTTTAATGCACCTCGCTCAAATGCGACATGCGGCAACACCCTCGCTTCAATATTTGGCGGCAAAGCATTAAAATCATCATTTCAATATATATATGCAACCACAATGCATAATCCATGTTGTATATTAAATGCAGGTTACCGTTTCGTGTCTTTCAACCCTGGCCTTAGCCTTTCATGTCATAGTGTCCCTACAGGAACAATCGCAACCCATGAGCACATAATAATCCATATTCACCACAATATGATTATAATAAGTAAATGCATAAATCATGAGTACAAAGTACATCCTGTACCCCAATGCATTTCAAATTGCTCCCTTTGGTTGTCCCTGTGCCACAACTCACAATCATAATCAACAGATTATACTATGATTTCATAGATGTCATGACATATAATTGTTCCACTATGATCACATATCATAAATGCACATAAGCAAAATAGTTGTGTCACACAACACTAACTACTATCATGCATAAATATGTGCTACCCATTCCTATCAGCATGTTCCAGGCCCTCAACAGCCCCAAAGAGCAAACCTGGCTCTGATACCACTAATGTAAGGACCCCCGTGCCCTTAATCCATTATTAGTGTATTAACCCCAAGCATTTAGTGCATGTGATTATATATGTAGGGAAAAATCCCACTTGACATCATAACAAACCATGCCAATAATAAATTTTTTTTACATCATTCCATATAATGTCTAGTTTCCCCCAACCAAGGCCACATACGTATTATGCACCATTGTAATACACTAACATGTTCTCAGTTCATTTAGCAATTCAATAAATAATTGCATTCATCACATAAATGAAAAGAGAAAGGCCCTTGCCTTCTTTATACAACCCATATACACATCATAGTGCTCACATGCGAGCATTGAATAAGTATGTGTGTATCTAATGTATAAAGTATCATGCTCAATACCGTCACTAGTACCTCGATCCTGGAAGCACCTCAGATCCACAGCTCGAGCTCAACTCCAAGCCATCGATGTACCTAATAACCTGCCCCAACAGAGACAGCCCCCACACGGGGTGAGCACCCAATAATCACAATAACACAATTCATAATTTACAAAAATGTAAATACTATGAAATATAAAGGATGCTCCCTGGATGGTATCATCCTCATCCGGGATTCCCAGCACTGTCCCTGTTCTCAAAATAACTGAAACCATCAAATTCCCAAATGCCAGTTAATCATTACATTGATTAACAAATTCATTTGTCACATACCGATATCATAATCAATAATATCAAATCATTAAACAATGATTACAAGTATCCCATATATCTCATTTATGGTTCCATAGTTCTGTTTCATTGCTCGCTCTACAATAGCGGCATTTCATTCTCACGCAGGCTCAACAGCAGTGGCGTCCCAACCGATGTTCGCTCAAATGCGACAACATCTCAATCATTGCTCGCTCAAAAGCGGCACCATATAATTCACAATGCACATATATCCATTTGTAGCAATTACCACAAACCATGTATTTCCACATCCATTTATTGATAATACCATCTACCATGCATTTTCATTAACATTTATTGCAATACAGTATACCATGCACTCAACAATTGCAATTATAATAACGGTCTATGCTCGTACGTTATACGTATCTTATGATTCTGTAGTTCGAATCCAACCTTGCCTGAGTCCCACGACCCGATGAGTTAAGTGCTAACATGCAAATGACTCCCAATTAAACATAGGCATGCAATCACGTGCCCAATCACGTTCACAACATCCAAATCTATCGTCCATCCATGACGATTACCAAAAATAAAAGCCCCCCGGCTAAGAATGCATAATACCCAAAATATTCTATTTTATAGGTTAAAAGATAGCAAAAAACCCAACCGCAATTCCGTTTTATTAACTTTGGCTCCAACCAATCCATTTTAAAAGTATAGCATTCCCATTGGAATGTAGACATTGCCCCGGAAACGGGCCATATAAACCTCGATTTCAAAATCCCAACATTTTCCAAAAATTTCAAAAAAAAAAAACAAACCAAACAGTGCTGCGATCATCTCCCATCAGGCGCGATCGATCGCGCGAGTACACTGCCCGCAACACTGCCATCCGCGATCGATCGCCAAGACCCTCGCGATCGATCGCCTTCTTTTCGCTATCGATTGGCCAGACTGTTCACCGCCTTCCCAAATTCAGTAACATGTGGCGATCGATCTGCGCCATGCCGCGATCGATCGCGACCTGTGATTTTCGAAAAAAATTCGAGCTTCGATGGTGTTTTTCACACCCAAAATCAAAACCAACACCCCTAACCTCCTCAACACCACCAATACATCATTCAAACTCAATAAAAACACTAAATTCAACATTTTAGATTTTTAACCAAAACCCCCAAATCTCAAATCCAACCCAAAACTCAACCATTTAGCACAAAACCATAATCAAATCGAAGCTAAAGGTGAGGAGAAGAAGATTACCAGCCTTTCTTCAAGAAATCGGGCTCCCAAGACGAGCCCCCAACGATTTTGCTTCCAAGAGGAGAAGAGGGAAGGCTTTGGGGTGAGAGAGGCGTGAGGGAGATGAGAGAGGGAAGTGATTTCGTATAATGACGGAATACCGAGTCTATTTGGTATATATAGCTCCAAAGCTCTAAAATACATACTCCCCCACAAATACATCATGATTCATTAAAAATCACATGTTTTCAAAAATCATCTCTCTAACCTCAATTTCCATTACCTGCCCCAGTACAAAGTACTCCGGACCCCAGATTCCACCAAGAACCAAATTCCAAGGTTATCACCACGATGAGAATACAATCTCATCCCTTGGATCCAACGACTCCAAAAAATGGATTTAAAATCTCCGGGAGTCCCAAAACTGCAATTAATACACAATTGCCACAATTAAAATCCAATAAGGATTATTACTACACCGGGATTAACACCAATAATTCCCGGGCATCACAGTTTGCATATAATATTTGTAAAAATATTTGAACAGGTTAAAATTAAATAATTTGTTATTGTATTAGTAAATTTGTTTCTTGATCAACAACATCGACCTTTGTTAACTTAATTAAGGCATTCATATCTTCGAAAATTCAGGTTGAAACAAAACTGGATGGATGATCTAGTTTCAAAATTAGAGATGAGGCGAGAATGATATTCGATTCTTAGAATAATATTTCATTCCTATGTAAATTTAATTGCATTACACTTATGTTACAACCTCACGGTTTGTTTGACGATGCCCTTAAAGGTAGTGCCCTTAGGGGCATCATCATCATTCATTTGGAATCTTTTTTTAAAAAAGAAAAAAAAGATTCCAAATGGATGGTGGATGATGCCCCTGAGGGCAGTGTCGTAAGGGTAGCAACAATGAAACCCAACCTCACGATAAGATTTCAAAATCCCGATAAGCTGTTAGATATGTTTCTTGAGATTCAAACTGACTACTAAGTTGATGATTGCTAAATGGTATGAATCGAGATTTCCTGAAAGAAAAAAATTATTATTTAGATAAGTGCTGAGGCAATTGGAAAATGTAGGTTTTACCTGTTTGCAGGTTGAAGTGCTTCAAAGCTGGATAAACGCCTTCCAGAAGTAGCTGTGAATACAGAAAAATAATATCTCCTCATCATACATTTTAATAGAACAAAAAAAATATTATATCTGCAACTCATGAATTGGAAAATCATGCGTGAACGAAAAATTTAAAAAGTATTAGTCTACGGGCATCTGTAAACTATTTCTGGTACACAAACCCGAGCTTCAAATTAGACTAGATGCTCAACCAAATTGGTTTGCAGAATTCTTTGATGATGATGGTACCATTTGTATTTGTTACCCTGGTAAAAGTATGGACTGTGCAAGACCTGACTTGGGCAAGACCTCTACCATGGCCACCCCCAGGTCGGCCTCAGGAAGATCTCCACCCTGGCCACCCCAGGTCGGCCACGAGGATGACCTCCAGCTCAGCCTCGGGAAGATCTCCACCCTGGCAACCCCAGGTCGGCCACGAGGATGACCTCCAGCTCGGCCTCGGGAAGATCTCCACCCTGGCCACCCCAGGTCGGCCACGAGGATGACCTTCAGCTCGGCCTCGGGATGATCTCCACCTTGGCCACCCCAGGTCGGTCACGAGGATGACCTCCAGCTCGGCCGCATGGATGACTTCACCTTGGCCACCCAGGTCGGCCTCGAGGATGACCTCCACCTCGGCCACCCCCAGGTCGGCCTCCAGGAAGATCTACACCTGAGGAGTGATCTCATAAATCAAAGGCACAGAACATATCTCCGTACACGAATAATATCTTAAAAGCTGCAGAAATCGTACAAAGAGTGCAATAGTTGTCTGTTGTCCCCAGCACTAGGACTCTGACCCCTACCTTCAGCATCAGACAATGTCCCCTAGACCTTGGGTAGGTAGTTACAGGTTGTCTCCTCCATTCTCATATAAATACCAGATAACTCTCACCAAGCAAGGGGAGATTTTCCATGAGAGTAGGAGGCAGGAGGGTTGAGAGGGCATGGGGAAGGCCAACACCTCTTTCTTGGCGGGGGGGGGGGGGGGGGGGGGGGGGGGAAAGAGAGCATGTCTCCTTCCTCCTCAAGAACAAGCAGCAGCCGAGGTCTTCCCCCTTCACCATTTTCATTTCTTAGCTCATTTCTTGTAAAGAACACTGTAAATCACACACTTGTTTATAGTGAAATTTATACCGGACTAGGTCCCGTGGTTTTTCCCCATCTTTTGGGGTTTTCCACGTAAAAAATCTGGTCTCATTTACTTTTTGTATATTGTTTGGTGCTCGGATGAACACGTCTACCCTACCAAAATCCGAGGCCCTGGTAAAAGTATGGACTGTGCAAGACCTGACTTGGGAGAGACCTCTACCATGGCCATCCCCAGGTCGGCCTCAGGAAGATCTCCACCCTGGCCACCCCAGGTCGGCCACGAGGATGACCTCCAGCTCGGCCTCGGGAAGATCTCCACCCTGGCCACCCCAGGTCGGCCACGAGGATGACCTCCAGCTCGACCTCGGGAAGATCTCCACCCTGGCAACCCCAGGTCGGCCACGAGGATGACCTTCAGCTCGGCCTCGGGATGATCTCCACCTTGGCCACCCCAGGTCGGTCACGAGGATGACCTCCAGCTCGGCCGCGTGGATGACTTCACCTTGGCCACCCCAGGTCGGCCTCGAGGATGACCTCCACCTCGGCCACCCCCAGGTCGGCCTCCAGGAAGATCTACACCTGAGGAGTGATCTCATAAATCAGAGGCACAGAACATATCTTCGTACACGAATAATATCTTAAAAGCTGCAGAAATCGTACAAAGAGTGCAATAGTTGTCTGTGGTCCCCAGCACTAGGACTCTGACCCCTACCTTCAGCATCAGACAATGTCCCCTAGACCTTGGGTAGGTAGTTACAGGCTGTCTCCTCCATTTTCATATAAATACCAGATAACTCTCACCAAGCAAGGGAAGATTTTCCATGAGAGAGTAGGCAGGAGGGTTGAGAGGGCATGGGGAAGGCCAACACCTCTTTCTTGGGGGGGGGGGGGGGGGGAGAGAGCATGTCTCCTTCCTCCTCAAGAACAAGCAGCAGCCGAGGTCTTCCCCCTTCACCATTTTCATTTCTTAGCTCATTTCTTGTAAAGAACACTGTAAATCACACACTTGTTTATAGTGAAATTTATACCGGACTAGGTCCCGTGGTTTTTCCCCATCTTTTGGGGTTTTCCACGTAAAAAATCTGGTCTCATTTACTTTTTGTATATTGTTTGGTGCTCGGATGAAATACACGTCTACCCTACCAAAATCCGAGGCAACAGTATCTATGAAACATCAATTACTGTGGATTTCCGACTTTGAAATGTTGTTACTTTACGGTATTTCTTCCTTCAATCAACACCTTCTTTCAAACTTTTCAGACTAACCTATATCTTTTTGTTGTGTTGATACACCTTGAATAGCCGCAAAGATGTCTTGGGTGAATATGTATACAACACAATTTATAATGTCACACACCTGTTTATCACATACACTGTTTTGAAGCTCAATATCACTCCACTACCTCATAAAATAAGAGCATCTACAATGAGGGCTTTCTCAGGCCCCCATACACCCCCATACACAATGGGGGCTAGGTGAAGTCAGCCCTCGCAGCCAGTTGTCCAGAATGCTGACTGGGCGGCTGTTTTACCTTCTTTTTTTTCAATTTTTACTATTTATTTAATTTTAATTATTAATATAATTTAGATTTTAATTATTTAAAATTTAAATTACAATTTAAAATTATTATATAATTTTAAAATTATTTTTTTTCATTTTTAGTTTTTAATTTGAATTATTAATATAATTTTATATGTTTTATTATCTATTTAATTAATTATTTTAGGTATATATATTAATATTTTAATATAAATGAGTAATGATGGAAATAGATAGTGGTAATGATGTGGTAGGTGGGGCCCAAAATAAGGATTGAACCATTGTAGATAGAAAATAATGGGGCTGAATGTCAGAAAAGTTGTGGCGTGTCAGATTGTGAGTATTATTAAGCTCCTGAAATAGGCTTAACTCTTGTACGTGCTCTAAACGACCAACACATTGTTAGCATAAATGTCCTGCGAGCCAAGTGTTGCCCGATGAGTTTTATGAACCCTAGCCCAAGTATATGTCAATTACAACTATAAATATGTCACACCTATCTAGTTGAAAAGAACCAATCACACCAATCATATACTCTCATAGAAACGCTGACACCAAACTAGTACTGTTGTTGACTTGTAGATTTGGTCTGGTTGATTGGACTCAAGGAATCACCGTTGTCATATTGATTTCCCTGGGTCAGATATGTTTATATTTCCGCTACATTATATCTGACGCTTCTGGCTGGATGACATAGCCGACCATGAAGTGTTCATGGCGGCTGGTGGGTTAACCGTAGACGATGCGGTGCATTGGTGAACATGGTGACTGTGACGGCGCGAGGAGGCGGCTGGTGCTACGTGGTGAGGCGACTAGGGTTTTGTAGAAGAAGATAAACAGTGGTAACCCTAGCCCATGTATTGGCCCAAACAATATTCAGAATTTTATAAATTTAAAAAATAATAATAATAAAATAAAATAAAATTTGATAAATGCGAAAATAAGGATTTTTTTTTTGGTGAAATTGAATTTTTTAATTGGTGGAATTGCAAGGAAGTACCCTTTTGGTAAACTTAATTTACTTAAATCTTGAGAAAAAACAATAGTGCAGAAAAATCTAAGTTTGATAAACTTTTATTTAAATAGGTCCAATTTCAAAATTTCAAATCAACTTGGTGCTTTATTTTGACTCTTTTACCCCTCAATAGTTTGGTGAGTTGCATTCTACCCCATAAGCTTTTGTTTTATTTATAAAGAAGCATCTATATAATATTTAATTATCTTTTAAATCCTTATAAAAAAGTGGCATTTAACTTCTTCTTTTTATAAGTCCCCGGTTTTTGTGATCCTTGGCAAAAAATGGTATCGGAGCCTAGGTTTATTATGTGAATATTATAATAATACCTTTAATTGAATCCCAAGTGGGTTTGCTTTGGAAGGCTTGGATTGATCTTCAATCAACTGTTATTGAGCTTCCAAATCATGTATATATAGCCCCAAGTAATTATATATACGTTAGACACAAGAATATGCCCGTTGGAAAAGATTCTGCACCATTCCCGAGCTTGCAACGGTCATATTCTGGTTTCTGGGCTCTTTGTATTTCGGACCGGATTGACCGGATCAGCTTGGGCAGATCAGTCTGGCCGGATCAGCATGGGCAGCTCAGTTTGGCAGATCAGCACGGGCAGATCAGTCTGGTCCCGATCAGCATGGGCAGATCAGTCTGGTCCGGATCAGTCTGGACAATCAGCTTGATACAAAAACAGAGTGATAAACTTGCTCTTCAATCTGTTTCTTGTAACTCTTCATTCTTTGATTTCTGGGCAAAGTGATCCACATAGTTGTAGCCCTTTCTCTTAGCTTTCCACGGAATCAAGAATCGCTCGATTTCGAGTTCATATGAGAGAGTTATGCTTGAAATACGAGGCGATGCTCCTGCTGTCTGTTTGCTGGATGTAGCAGCACATGGCGTAATTTGCAGAAGCTTTTTGGCCATTTTAACTTCCGATTCAGTCTTTCACTTCCAAATATGACTTGTAGATCTTTGTCTTAGCTTTCCAACCCATACTGAATCGTTCCGTTCCGATAAGCGAGCTGAGAGTTATGGCCACCAGACTGATAGTTGCTTGCTGAAACAGCTTGCTGTTTCTTCGAGGTTCAGCTCGATCTTGCAGGCGTCTTTTCTCCTTGATAACATTTGAACTAGCCGATCTGTTGTGAAATATGACTTTTAGTATTTTAAGTTGGCTGTTCAATCTCTTTAGAATCATGCCATTTCGATATCCAAGCTATTAGATATGATCGAAACAATCCGCTCTGCCAGGATTTCAGTCTTGGTCCAGCCTGATATTTTCAAACTACTTCTTTGTAATTCATCAAGCTTCTAAGTTATGATCTATGAACTGCACACTTGATGCAATATGTTAGCAACACAATAACAAGTTTTGTTAACATCAAAACCAAGATTATTCTGGTTTCCAAAACCCAACAATCTCTCCCTTTTGATGATCACAAAACTTGAATAAAAATATGAAAATTAAAGCACAATGTTGCATAACAAGAAAAATCATATTTTTTAAATAACATATTTCTCCCCCTTTTTGTGTGAATCAAAAAGGAAGACAAATAAAATTTACTCCCCCTCAAGGATTGAGATTAAACTCTCCCCCTTAATTTTAAAATGTTTGAAAATTTGAGCAAGTGAGAGGCAAATGGGGTAGGCTAAAACAATTTTAAAAAAAATCTATGCACATTAATTTTTGAACAAAAATAACCTCTTTTGATGATGCATGTAGCATACTTGGCAACAAATTCGAATTTCTTGACAAAACTCAACAATGTCCATTTCATCTTTCAGCGGTGGCAGCACACTTAGTCCAACTTTGCAGAATAAACTGTATCTCCTCGTGAAGATTTAGGCTACAAGACCTATACCGTGGCAATCCTCTATGAGTCTAGTTTGTAACGCAAAAAACGGTTCGTCATTTGGACATTCGAGCAAGAAGTTATGCCAATTTTCCCAAAGTCGCTGCAAGCTGCCAGAAAACTAAAAATGCTTCGAATATTGTTAGATAAAATCTCAAAATAAAAATTTTAAACTAAAAAACGAGTTAAGAACAGATTGAACGAAAATTAAACCTTTAAAATAGATTTTAAAATTATTTTCGTGCAAAATGAATGCAATGAAATTGATTTTTATGCTAAAAAGTTTCATACACCAAATTTTGAAAAAATATGCTATGAAAATATTTCATGCTCATGAGAAAATTTTGAAAATGATTTTAAAGGATATCCGCTACAAAAATCGGTTCAAATGCTTTCCAAGAACAACCTGGCTCTGATACCACTTGTCAGGATCGATTACGGGGGTGGGTTGCCATTCCACACCCGAGTTCAACCAACTTGAGCTTCAATAGCTCGTGTTCTTGAATTAATGCACCGAGAGATTATATCGAGTTCGATTACAAAATCGAGCGGAAGACACTCGACATAACCCGCTCTAAAACCGATTAAACAATTGAAAGTCATTTTAAAGATATGCAATTAAAGTAAATAAACAAGCATTTGTTTATGGAAGTTCGAAGGTGGTGTAATCCTTCTACGTCTCCCCTTCTTCCACCTCATGGAAGGATTCCACTAGAAGACTTTGATTTATACAATCCTGTTGTACAAACCCGATCCAGTTGGGAATGCCCCATCCAACTAGAACTCCTAGCAACTCAACTATGTATGTTCTTTAATGTCTCACATACAAAGACCTCTCATAGGTTGTGATAAATCATCAACCGTTACAATGGTATTCACTCTTCTATTAAGCTCTCAAATACAATGAATAGAGTGAATACAAAGGCACAAATGATTCAATAATGAATCTGATACAGCAGGTAAGAGGTGCCAAAGGTTTGAGGAGTGCTCTTCATTTAGCAACTTTTGTCTTTTAAGTTCCTCAATTGAATCCCAAGTGGGTTTGCTTTGGAAGGCTTGGATTGATCTTGAATCAACTGTTATTGAGCTTCCAAATCATTTATATTGACAACTTTTATTTTTAAACAGAAAATATTTCAAAGTAGTGTGAAGAGATTCTACCGCAAGTGCACGGTTGTCAAGTTTTAGTATAGTGAAATGGAAGTAAAGGTTGTCGAATCCACAGGGAATAATGTATAAGTACCAAATAAGATTAGCAAAATTATATTTAGCCTACGATTGAAACGGGGGTAGATTAATTAAAACAGAACTAGAACTAAAGCGCCATAATGAAATAAAATCAAAGGGTTCCGGATATGCAAAGGTAATTCGCTCGAGAAATTTATCTCGCTTCGTTCAACTATGTTCTCTTCAAAGATTTGTTTGAATAGTAAATTACCAAACAATTGATTCTTAAGGTGAGGTTTTCAATAATATTCAATACACTCTCTCGAGCTGTAAAGAAACTAATATCAAATTAGAACAAGTCACTCTCGTGCACCTATTTACTAATCCAATATTGCATAAATCTTCAAAACCTCGTTCCTCTAAATCTCTCGATTTAAAGTTCTCACGTATGTGATTTCATCTCTCGATCTCAATCTTAACATACACCATGAATTAATTTAGCGTATTATAACGTTATCTCTCGATCTCGGTTATAACTCACGGATTTTAACCAAAGTTAGCTAGGCTTTGATCTTAATAAGCGTTTAATTCATGAACAAAAGAACTCAATCCACTCAAACACGAACGAATCAATAAATGAAACACAATTTCACTAAAACTCAATAAAATAAACTAGATTCAATTCAAGTCAATTACATAAGAAGTTTAATCGTCTCTCGACCTCAAAAACATCAAATGAAAATGAAAATAAAATAAATCAAAGTTTAGAAATACGATAAACGGCTGGAATGAATCCGTGTGTTGCACCGTGATTTCTTCTCTTGCTCCTTCCTTGCAATCCGGATTGTACGCTCAAGCTTGGATGAAAACCGGAAGAAGATGGCTCTCCTTGGCGGCGGCTAGGCGGCGGCTAGGGTTCTCTTTTTCTGGAGAATTTTAGTCTGATATGATATATGGAAGGGAATGAATGATATCCCCCTTAAAACCCCCGAAGATCAACTTAAATTTGGAAGATAAGATTTTTCAAAAATCGCGTATCGATCGATCGAGAATTATGTCCGATCGATCGGTGCACTGTTCACGTCAGCCTTTGAAACTCACTGCCTCGCTCGATCGATCGAGATTTTCCTTCCGATCGATCGATCCTTCGATACTTTTGATGCTCAACATTCTGCCTGGCTCGATCGATCGAGAAATAATCTCGATCGATCGAACCTCTGAAAAATCAAAATTCTTCTTTTCATCTCTTTTTCGCCTCGATTTCGCCCGTTTTCTTCATTTTAGCTCATTTCTTCCATTTCCGATCTATTTTCCTGAAACAAGCAAATAAATACCAAAAAGCATAATATCATCCAGGAAAAAGTACGAAAAACGGGAAGAAATTACAGCTAAAAACACTTAAAATCTAAGCCTATCAACTCCCAAACTTAGACTTGATCGTCCTCGAGCAAGCAATAAGCTCAAAAAGAAGAGTTAACCTTAACACTATGCATGAATCATCTTTACAACTCACGTAAAAACTCAGAAATCCTACTTACTCATCGATAAGAGTCATTCAAAATTCAACATGAAGCAATTTCTCTTAAATTAAACAATGCATCACAACATTGGAACGTGCGTGTGTGCTATTGTCAAACATGAGTAATGTACATATCTTTAAGATCAAAATGTGCTATAAAAACTCAAAGTCAAGAATACTTCGAATTACTCTACATATCTACTATCCAGCACTTCTCCACTAATGTAATTATTCCCTAGACTTGGATCAAAAGGTCTTTAAAAGCTTATAGCGTTAGGCCTTTTGGTATCGGTTCCAAAGAAAAGGTAGGATGAATGCAAAGAAGAGAGTATAATAAAACCAGTTCAACAATTTTGAGCTTCTCTTCAACTTTTTCTAGCATTGGCCACTTTGGGTCTTATTTGAATTTTTCTTTTCAAGGCTTTTCTCTACATCTTTTCTTTTTGCTCATTCTTTTGTTCATTTTATTTTTCACAATGAACTCATTTACATATAACAATTCAGTGCAATGAATGAGATTCATTATACTCCCTTAGGGATGGATAAAAATTTTCTTTTAGGCTTAAACCAAAGTAGGTATAACGAGTTTGCCAAGAATGTCGAATGGGGGTCTAATCATATGCAATGCATATACCATTCTTTTCAATAAGGCTCAAGAGGGGACACTAAGGAATGATGTATACAAGGTAGGCTTGAAAGGCACGAACGGTCCAAAGATCGCCTAAATCATCTCCAAGTCAAGTTCCTAATTATAAATTTCGCCTCAAAGTGCTTTCAAATAGATTGTAGAGTTTTCTAAGATACTCACGACAAATCCTAGTTAACACAAGTTTTCACTTTATTCAATACATACTTCATTCAATCATGACTCAAAACGTGCTCAAATTATTCCTCAATTTTGACATATGCTTAACAAAGGATATAAACAAACAAGTTAAACATTTTTATGACTCCTATCTAGATGATGATTAATTTCATCATGTATTACCGTTGCAAATCTAATTCCTCATTTCTCAAGAATAACTCAATAATAAAAAAAAATTTTGTTGGTAATGCTGATGAATCAGTCACAAAATCGTGCAGTCATGCAAGGAAAAGAAACAAGACAAGTAGCAGAATACAAAAATAAGATATATACAAATACACAAACCCCCCCAAACTTAATATGTGCATTGCCCTCAATGAACAAGAAAAATAAATGCAATGGCAAAAACACATACCATGACAACGATCGTCACTGATCGTCGTCCTCATCATAATCCGGAGGGGGAACTGGGTAGTGATGCTCCTCGCCCTGATATGGCAGAAATGGTGGGTATTCGGAAGGTGGGGGTGCATGCGGCTCCATGCACTCTGGTAGTGCATGAACTCCATCTGACGCTGAGGTACCTGCTCATGGTCCATCTGCAATGCTCTCTGCATGCTGTGAATGTCCCGCTGCATGCTATGAATGCTCTGCTGCTCCAGGCGTATATCTTGGAGATCCCTGTGAAGAGAGTCCAATGTAACACGTGTACGCTCTGCAGCAAAGGATGATGATGCTCCGACCTGTCTAGTGTCCGAGGGTCGTGGCTCAGCCCTTCATCGGCCTGTAGGAGGTGGTGGACCATCAACAATAATCGGGATCTTCGACGGAAGTAGCTCCTCGTCCTCTCCCCATTGCACTCCTCATCGCTTGCATAAAGCCGTGATGGTAGATGGAAACGGTAGTGCGGAGGTAGGTGGGCTGCTACCGATCTCATGGATGTGATCACTAATGATCTCACCCAAATCCACATCCTGCCCTGTGAGAATGGCAAAAACCAGGGCCGCTCTGTCTTTTGTCACCTCAGAAGTGTGGGTCGAAGGCATGACCCGTGAGGCGACAAATGAGAACCATGCTTGGGCCTCTGGTGTCAAATGCTTCTTGAGAACCACCTGTGGCTCTCCCTTGTCATTCCGCTGCCAATCTACTCCCGGCATGCCAATAACTGCGAGTACCTCATCATAATTGATCGTACTCTTTCGAAAGGATTGGTTCGCACAGTTATGTATGAATGGCATCCGGTAAATATTATTGATTGCTGCCTCATCTATCAACACATCCTTCCCTCGAACATAAACATTTACTTGGTGCCCTGGTGGAATAACTCGAAGATTTGTGTAAAATTCCCTCACTAGTGGAACCACAGCATCAATAGGTGTCTGAAACCACCCTCTATGCCGTACTGTCCTAATGACCGGACACTCAGTTTTTTCCATGCTCATGCCCCTTTCACGACTAAGGGGTTTCTTATGATAAGTGGGATATAACTCAGCAGCTGTGGCATTGACAAACTTATGTTCGTCATGCTCTTGCTCAGAAGTAGTAGCCTCCGCCTGCTTTTGCTTTTCTGAAGCCTCTGCCTGCTTTGACCTCTTTCTCGGAGCCATTTTCTTGCTAGGTTATTCTCAATTATCTCGCTTAACTGCAACTAAACACCACCCCACAACTACTGCAAAGCCAACACCCCTCAACCCACAAAATTTTCCCCAAACTTTGATCATTCTTTACCCAATTCAACTCACCAATGTAATTACACCAAAAGAGAAAAAGATGTGAAATTTGAAACCAATTCCCATTTAAAAATCTGATCTTTGAAGAGTTTGGCACTTGGCGTGGAATTCTCTTTTGGATGCACTTCTACCCAATTTGGCTTGTAATTCTTCAAATCTACAGTTAAAATCTCATCAGATCAATTATTACTTCAAAGATTTGAAACAAATTGGAAATTTGATGGAATATGGATGAGAGAAGATGAAAAATTTGAAAGAGGCGATTTGGGTCTATGTTGGAGAGGAGAGAAAATGAGTCTGATTGTGCAGAATGCTCTTCGGTGCCCTATTTTTTTCAAAGTTTTCTCTCGCTCGATCGATCGAAAATAATTCTCGATCGATCGAGCGAGGCAGTACTCAAATCATATTTTAAAAGCTTCGGGCGATCGATCGAGATTTTGTCTCGATCGATTGCCAGCACCAGAAGACAAAAATTGACATTTTTCTCAAAAACTTTTCTCTCGGGTTGCCACGCCTACATCCTTATTGCTCTTGTTTTTACACCTGTAATAAAATTTCACGAATTCATTCACGGAAAAACTAAAAACACAAAAAAAAAAACAAATCAAACTAAAACAAGGAATTAAAAACAAAAACTCGAGGAAGGAAAAGAAAGTTCTTAATGTATAGTCCCAAGCTGGACTGTCACCTCCTCGTCTGTCAATTCGATTGCTCCTTTGGATTCTTTACAGAATCACTCGGGAGCGTACCTTGCGTCCTTCCCGAAATCAATGTAGCCAACTGCCCTATTTGCACTTCCAAATTCTTAATTGATGCATCTTGATTTTGCATCCTCACCTCAGTCGACGAAATCAGCTTGGCCATCAGTTCCTCCATACTCGGTTTTTGTGTGAACCCCGCCTGTGGTTGTGGGTTCAACACATTCTCCTAGTTCGACCATCTCAGATTTGGGTGGTTCCTCCACCCCGGATTGTAGGAGTTCGAGTACGGATTATTCTGCTGCCTGTTTCCTACAAAATTCACCACTTCATTAGTTTGCAAAAATTGGTTACCTGCCTGGCACTCGATGCTCGGATGACCGCCTCCACACAAGTCACAGAAGATAGCTTGAGCTTGCATCGCTGCTGCTCCCATGCTGTCTATCTTCCGGTTCATAGCTTCCAACTGAGCCGAAAGAGCAGTAATCTCATCCACTTGATGGACTCCTATTGGTTTCAATGGCGTGTTCCTCTCTGACTGCCATTGATAGCTATTGTACGCCATTTCCTCCAATAGTTCATATGCTTCTTCTGGTGTCTTCCGCATAATTGATCCCCCAGATGCTGCATCTATCATTGAACGGTTAGCAGAAAATAAACCATTATAGAAAGTTTGTACCTGCAGCCAGATGGGTAGACCGTGGTGTGGGCATCTCCTCAACAATTCTTTAAAACGATCCCACGCTTCATATAACGTCTCGGGGTCGAGCTGCCCAAATGTAGTGATATCGTTCCGCATCTTTGCCGTCTTGGAGGGAGGGAAGTATTTTGATAAGAAAGCTTTTGTCATTCCTTCCCACGTTGTAATTGATCCTGCAGGCAATGAGTTTAACCAGGATTTAGCCTTGTCTCGTAATGAAAAAGGAAAGAGCCTTAACCTGATGGCATCGTCGGAGACGCCATTATGTTTAAATGTGTCACATATCTCCAAGAAGTTGGAAATGTGATTATTTGGATCGTCCGTGGTAGCTCCCCCAAACATTACAGAGTGCTGTATCATTTGGATAATCGCAGGCTTGATCTCAAAGTTGTTTGCTTGAATCGTCGGCCTCGTTATACTGGATAAAGATCCATGAAATGCCGGCTGTGCAAAGTCCATCATTGATCTAGGGTTCTGTGCTTCATTATTTTCGGCCATTGCTCGAGCTTCTCGTAATCGTCTTAGTAGAGTTCTCTCTATTTCATGATCAAATAGCTCGAGAATGGGCTCCTCTCTTCTGAGCATGCACTAGAAAAGTGGTTCCTATACTGGATCAGACAAAAGGAGACAACAAAAATATACAAAATTATTAACAAAGAACAACAAAAGAAAAAGAAAAACAAAAACAAAAACAAAAAACGCAATAATAAAGAATTGGCTAAATTACAATCAACTAATCTCGTATGATATTATACAGATTAGTCCCCGGCAACGGCGCCAAAAACTTGACCGCTTTTATTTTTAAAAAGAAAATATTTCAAAGTAGTGTAAGCGATTCTACCGCAAGTGCACGGTTGTCAAGTTTTAGTATAGTGAAATGGAAGTAAAGGTTGTCGAATCCACAGGGACTAATGTATAAGTACCAAATAAGACTAGCAAAATTATATTTAGCCTACGATTGAAACGGGGGTAGATTAATTAAAACAGAACTAGAACTAAAGCGCCAGAATGAAATAAAATCAAAGGATTCCGGATATGCAAAGGTAATTCGCTCGAGAAATTTATCTCGCTTCGTTCAACTATGTTCTCTTCAAAGATTCGTTTGAATAGTAAATTACCAAACAATTGATTCTTAAGTGAAAGGTTTTCAATAATATTCAATACACTCTCTCGAGCTGTAAAGAAACTAATATGAAATTAGAACAAGTCACTCTCGTGCACCTATTTACTAATCCAATATTGCATAAATCTTCAAAACCTCGTTCCTCTAAATCTCTCGATTTAAAATTCTCATGTATGTGATTTCATCTCTCGATCTCAATCTTAACATACACCATGAATTAATTTAGCGTATTATAACGTTATCTCTCGATCTCGGTTATAACTCACAGATTTCAACCAAAGTTAGCTAGGCTTTGATCTTAATAAGCGTTTAATTCATGAACAAAAGAACTCAATCCACTCAAACACAAACGAATCAATAAATGAAACACAATTTCACTAAACCTCAATAAAATAAACTAGATTCAATTCAAGTCAATTACATAAGAAGTTTAATCGTCTCTCGACCTCAAAAACATCAAATGAAAATGAAAATAAAATAAATCAAAGTTTAAAAATACGATAAATGGCTGGAATGAATCCGTGCGTTGCACCGTGATTTCTTCTCTTGCTCCTTCCTTGCACTCCGGATTGTACGCTCAAGCTTGGATGAAAACCGGAAGAAGATGGCTCTCCTTGGCGGCGGCTAGGCGGCGGCTAGGGTTCTCTTTTTCTGGAGAATTTTAGTCTGATATGATATATGGAAGGGAATGAACGATATCCCCCTTAAAACCCCCGAAGATCAACTTAAATTTGGAAGATAAGATTTTTCAAAAATCGCGTATCGATCGATCGAGAATTATGTCCGATCGATCGGTGCACTGTTCACATCAGTCTTTAAAACTCACTGCCTCGCTCGATCGATCGAGATTTTCCTTCCGATCGATCGATCCTTCGATACTTTTGATGCTCAACATTCTGCCTGGCTTGATCGATCGAGAAATAATCTCGATCGATCGAACCTTTGAAAAATCAAAATTCTTCTTTTCATCTCTTTTTCGCCTCGATTTCGCCCGTTTTCTTCATTTTAGCTCATTTCTTCCATTTCCGATCTATTTTCCTGAAACAAGCAAATAAATACCAAAAAACATAATATCATCCAGGAAAAAGTACGAAAAACGGGAAAAAATTATAGCTAAAAACACTTAAAATCTAAGCCTATCATATATATAGCCCCAAGTAATGATATATACGTTAGACAAAAGAATATGCCCGTTGGAAAATATTCTGCACCATTCCCGAGCTTGCAACGATCATATTCTGGTTTCTGGGCTCTTTGTATTTCGGACCGGATTGGCCGGATCAGCTTGGGCAGATCAGTCTGGCCAGATCAGCATTGGCAGCTCAGTCTGGCAGATCAGCACGGGTAGATCAGTCTGGTCCGGATCAGCATGGGCAGATCAGTCTGGTCCGGATCAGTCTGGACAATCAGCTTAATACAAAAACAGATTGGTAAACTTGCTCTTCAATCTGTTGCTTGTAACTCTTCATTCTTTGATTTCTGGGCAAAGTGATCCACATGAAAGTTGTAGCCCTTTCTCTTAACTTTCCACAGAATCAAGAATCGCTTGATTTTGAGTTTGTATGAGAGAGTTATACTAGAAATACGAGGCAATGCTTATGCTGTCTGTTTGCTGGATGCAGCAGCACATGGCGTGACTTGCAGAAGCTTTTTGGCCATGTTAACGTCCGATTCAGTCTTTCATCAACTCCATTATGCAAGTAGATGCAACTGAATCTGATCTTTCTGAGCAAGTGGAAGCACTTAAGAGCTTGCATAAGGAGAACAACACTGCTGGAATAGAGGAAGATGTACGAGATACATCAGTCAAAGAAGATACAAAGGCGAGCTTGGAATTGAAAGAACTACCTACCCACCTTACGTATGCCTTCTTGGGTGAGAATTCGACATACCCGGTAATTATATCTTCATCTCTTTGTTCTGTAGAGAAAGATAAATTATTACGTGTATTGAGGAAATTTAAATCTGCGTTGGGTTGGTCAATTTCTGATATAAAGGGGATTAGCCCATCTTTATGCATGCATAAAATACTTATGGAGGATTCCTTCGTTCCCTCCATTGATCATCAAAGACGGTTAAATCCAGCAATGAAGGAGGTAGTAAAAGCAGAAGTGCTTAAATTGTTAAATGTTGGGATTATTTATGCTATTTCAGATAGTGCATGGGTCTCCCCAGTACAGGTTGTGCCAAAGAAAGGAGGAATGACAGTGGTAAAATGAAAATAATGAGTTGATCTCAACTCGATCTGTGATGGGGTGGCGAGTTTGCATTGACTATAGGAAACTCAACAAGGCCACAAGGAAGGACCACTTCCCTCTTCCATTTATTGATCAGATGCTCAACAGGTTAGCCGGTTATTGTTATTACTGTTTCTTAGATGGCTATTCAGGGTACAATCAAATCGCCATAGACCCCGAGGATCAAGAGAAGACATCATTTGTAAGGACCCCAAACCCTTAACCCTTGATTAGTGTATTAACCACTATGTGTGGCACATGCTTTCAATAAAAAGTCAATCGGGAAGCTCAGATGATACTCTATCATTGCATGGCAATTACAAAATTTCTTTAATATTCAACATTAAGATCATCTCTACCCACAATTAGACTCATAGATTCCGCCCATTACCATCCCCTTTGTGCCACTTTTTACATTGTGGACTTTTATAAAAATTTGGGCAGAGTCTCCCCATAAATAGAGCTATCCCGAAATAAAAGCACAACACATAACATAATTCCCGGCCAGGGAAAACATAATACTCAACAGAATGCAGCAATACCAAGTAAATTCCCAGCCAGGGAAGACCCACACATATGACGACAAAAGTGGGTTTCTACACCCACATAATACACCAATGACTCTCATATCATTTAGCAATTCTACCTCTAATTGCATGCAACATCAAATGAAAGAGAGAAAGGCTCATGCCTTTATATACAATCCATATACAAGTATAATCGTGCTCACATGCGAGCATCATGAATATGTATATAACCCTCAGGTGTATATAGGTACTCTATACGATACCGTGCTCCATCAAGCCCTGGTATCACGATCCTGGGAGTGAATCCAATCAACTGCTCGAGCTCAACTCCAAAGCCATCGATGTACCTGTTCACCTGCCCCAACAGAGACAGCCCCCAACGGGGTGAGCATACCAATATACAAAATCCCATAATCACAATAATGAAATGCATAATTTACAACAAAAGTAAATACTAATGAATTTTAAATGATACTCCCTGGATGGCAACATCCTCATCCGGGATTCCGTGTACTGTCCCTGTTCTCACAATCATCAAACTCATCAAATCTCATAAATCAGTAAATCAACACATTGATTTAACTCATCGCATGCCTGATTCTCAAATATCAATAATTGATGATTCCAAATTTATTATACATACGAATATAGATATCTCAATATCTAATACTGATTTTCAACTTTGCTACCAATCACAGATAGCTCAAATGCCTAGCATTTATTTTACCAATTCTCCATTTCACTTAGACATCTCACATGTCTTACAATGAATACATGATCTCACGATCATTCTCAGACATCTCAAATACCCTACAATAGTCATATAAACCCAGTACCCCATATCTCAGGTAAGGTTATACTACTCTAGTATTACGCACACTTGTGGTAGCAATGTCAAGACTAGGTAGTTCCATAGTCATTTCAACACATATATATATAGCCATACCCACAACCATCTAATGCAATTAAAACACATATGCATTTCACAAATGCTCTTATATAAAGTAATGCTCGTACGTCGCACGTACCTTAAATCTCCGAAGTCCGAGCCAAACCTTGCTCGAGTCCCATGCCCCGAGGAACGATGTGCTAACACGATAAATAATTCACAATTAATTACGAACATGCAACCCATGCTCAAGCACACCCATATCCCTTATACAGAAAATTATTGTCAACCCACGACAATATACCATTTAAAAGACCCGGGGCAGGGCATAAACAGGGAGGGAAATCGAAGGAGATAATATCGAAAATTGCTCAAGAATTCCCCACAAATTTTCGAACCCTCACAACACAAATCGAACCCAATTAAACACCATAATTCATCTAAACATTAATTAATCGATTAACAACAAGAATCATCATCCCCAAGCCAAAACCCCCAAAAATTTGAACCCTAACTCAATCAAACAACATGAAAATCGAATCAATTGGCAACCAATTTCTTTGAACCACAAGGCAAGAAATTTTCGACCCAAACTTCACGCAACCAGCACTGAAATTCGAACCATTAAGCAATAAAAATTTTGAACTTTAAAGTCTGAAATTATCGACTCAATATAAGCTCAAAAACGCCCCAAAAACACCAGAATAATCGTACCAAAATCGTACCAAAATCGAGCCCCAAAATCGGACAGAAATCCAGTTCGAACCCTAGCGCTTTTCTGGCAAATCCGAGCTCAAATCGCGACCAAACTTCGAATTGTTGGTATGGGGAGGAGCGCCTGGACGAGACGAAGCTGGCGGCGGGTCGGACGCGCCGAACGGTGGCCGGACGGCGGCGGGCGAAGCACTTTTGTGCGCGGGGGTCAAAGGGGATCGGGAGTGCGGACGCGGGGAAGAGAGAGAAGCAAGTGAGGAAAATGGTTCCGATAATTAAAATCTCAGGTTCAACTGGTATTTATAGCAAAAATACCCCAAAATACTAATAGCCCCACAAATACATCATGATTCATTAAAAATCATCTGTTTTCAAAAATTCTCTCTCTAACTCCAAAACCCCCTACCGGTGCCCACACCAAGCACCCGAGATTCTGAGTCACACTAAAAACCCAACTTTTAGATTTTTCACCGTAATGAGAATACAATCTCAACCTCGGGATCCAACAATCCCAACTACCCAAATAAATGAGCCCAGAAGACCCAACACCGCGATTAAACTCCAAGTCGTCACGTAAAACAACTTTAGGGGTTATTAACCCTACGGGATTAACATCTTTAATCCATGGTCATCACAATATCCCCCACTAAAAGAATTTCGTCCTCGAAATTAGCACCGGTGTATCACGTAACACCCGGGCTACACAACAACATGAAGCCATAACCTCGATCCTTGACCATATTAGGATTGTCTTAATAAACGCGAGGATACTTACCTCACATCAAACTCTGAAACAGAGCGACATACCAAAACCAACATATCACCCAAGAGGCAAAACATACCTCGATGCGGTTCATCCCAAAAGTCAGTCCCTCTTGACTGCAAAACAACCAATACTTACGACTGTAGATCAGACAGTCATCCTTAGTTCTAATACAACTAGTAAGAACGCATCCTGAATGACACCTCAACCGTGAGAACGTTGACCTCGTGTCAATCTCTGGAGTGGAATGGACTTCCAAATCGATCATAATGTCAAAGAGCGTCAGCACAACTCAACGCTAATAATCCAAAAGCAGTTAGTCAACTGAAACTGCAAGGATTCGAATCGCTCCCGATTCTATCGTAGATATCATCCAATGACATCTTTATTATGACTCACGATGTCTAATACACGTCATCACGAGGAACACACTAGTATACCACGATGTACACATACCAAACCTGGTCTCCACTTCCAAACCTCCTCCATCAAATGAGCAGTCGCATCATTGCAACTCAATTTGGGCAACTCACAGCCACAGATTCACACAAAAGACATCTCACAAGATGTCCACCTTCGGGTATTCCAAGGATCACATCCTGATCATTAATAAACAATCGAGACTCCACAGAGTTTCAAATTCTGAAAGGACATGCAATAAACCCATTGCATCCTCAACGCTTGTGTCGGCAGCGACACCCAACCAATCTGAATTCCTGCCATCCCTTGGCAATCATAGGATTTAACAATCCAAACTTGGGAAGGCTATCGCATAACTCGAAGGAAAACACCAACAAGGAAACACCTCAACCCACACAAGATAATCCCTCCTCAAAGGGAGTCAACTAACTCCACGATTGTTTCTCATAATTATAGTGCCATGGAGATTCCCAATCTCAAGGTGTTCCATATCTCTCATCAGAGATTTAGCCATCCAAAATAGCATAACTCTATGCTTGTCAAAAGGAAATCGATAACTGGTATCCGTACACTCACCGGTATACCTGCCTAAGCACTGACATCACATGCATACTCAATGCACTTGGCTCGGGTATCTACAACATACCCCTAAGCCCCAAACACAACTGTCAATTCTGAGTTATTCCCATCCAGAGGAGGATGATAATTGACGATCAACAACACGGCGTGATTTCCAAAATCAACACCCCACGTACCAATTTACCGAATCTTTCAAAGATTCCCAAATAGATATTATACTACCTCCTTCCCCACAAGGAAAGTGCTATCGGACTCGAGATCCACTAGTCTCGAACCACCGTTCGGAAAAACTGGATACAATAACACCCATTGCATTCCAAGTACACGGATTCTCCAGATCGAGTCAATGACGACTTGATGACTCTCTTGTTGGTACTTCAACATTATGAGCTGTCCCAGACAAGTCTCACCAAGATTAAACATAAACGTATACACGTTTCAGTGAGGCATGCACAACCTCAACCTCAAATGACGTGGTGACTACTAAAGTCCACCATAATCCACATCGTATCACTTTACGATTTGCCAAACTTGGTTCCAACGAGGAGTATCATGGCCCCAACAAGCACACTATATCATCACTACGATATCTGGCTAGCAAAGTGTTGTCTCCATAGGTTCATATCAAGTCCACCAACAAACCATATGTTCCATCTCGGTATGCCATACCGTACAAACCGTTAGAGTAATGGGTCATCGCCCAACATATCTCTAAAATACCAAGCACAATGGACAACCCGGTGTCCTTGCTCACTTATGATGCAATCATAATCCAATAAGATTTATCCCACACCCTCAGGGTGGGTGTAACCATGTCTACCTTACATCACAACACAAGCGAGTAGTTTCCTCAATGACTACTCTTACCACCAATCACTTGGCCCTAGCCAAACCAACGAGCATACCCAAGGGTATCATCGCTCGACAAATATTTAACTCTATAACATGATGTGGTACATTTACCAGTACAATACATCCAATACTCCACCGAGCAAACCTGTTCAGCAAAAAGGTCTCGTCAACTAGTGACCCAGACACTACCATGTGCTCACCATCGGCACTCAAACCATACAACCAAATACGTAACATAAATGTATTAACCATCAAAACGACGCTACACGTCTACATAGAACATCCACTATGTCATTGTCATCCCGTGACGGTACCTGTCGACATATGACTTTGAAATAATATTGTCGACTCGTGACAGTATATGTCGATACACGACGTCTATAATCTCATCGTCAAACACATGACAGCATAAGTAAATCAACACATGATATCCACAATAGTGCTAAATAAACAGTAATATGCCATACCTCATTGCTAACAATATAGCGGCATACCTGTCTCCGTCATCCAACAGTGGTACGCAATCAGCACCCATCGCTCGTAGGTGGCGTAATCCAGCGTCATGTACATAGCGGCATAACCCATCGCTATAGAATCAGGGGCATAATCCCTCGTCATAGAGTCAGCAACATAACACATCGCTATAGACATCTGGCGGCATGAACCATCGCCATAGATGTAGCGGAATGTACCATCGCTATGAACACCCGGCGGCATAAGTCATCGCCAATCAATATAGCGGAATGAGGCATCGCTATCAATACCCGGTGGCATAAATCATCGCCAATAGAATAGCGGAATGAGACATCGCTATCAATATATCTGGCGGCAAGAACCATCGCCAGTCAATATAGCGGAATGAACCATCGTTATCAATATACATGGCGGCAAGAACCATTGCCAGTCAATATAGCGGAATGAACCATCGCTATCAATATACATGGCGGCAAGAACCATCGCCAGTCAATATAGCGGAATGAACCATCGCTATGAATATACATGGCGGCAAGAACCATCGCCAGTCAATATAGCCGATCCCTAGTCATTGTCACGGTAGTGTATTTTAATGCCCCTCGCTCAAATAAAACATGCGGTACTCCCACCCCTCGCTTCACATATAGGCGGTATAGAATAACCTCGCTTAAATGGACATGCGGCGCTCCCACCCCACGCTTCACATTTTAGCGGCAAATATTCTTTCCTCGCCTCATATGATAACCACGCTTCAATGTGACATGCGGCGCTCCCACCCCTCGCTTCACATTTTAGCGGCACAAAACAATAAATAGCGGCAAGCATTTAAAATCATCACTCATCCATAACAATGACTCATGGGATATTCCCCAAGTATTTCATCCATACCTGCATCACAAAGCATAATCCATATTCCAACATACATCATCATGAGTGTATTTTAATGCACCTCGCTCAAATGCGACATGCGGTACTCCCACCCCTCGCTTCAACATTTGGCGGCAAAGCATTAAAATCATCACTACATGTACACATGCAACCACAATGCATAATTCATGATGTATATACAACGCAGGTTACCGTTTCGTGTCTTTCAACCATGGCCTTAGCCTTTCCACGTCATAGTGTCCCTACAGGAACAATTCCAAACCATGAGCATACGATAATCCATATTCCCCACAATATGATTATAATGAGTAAATGCATAAACTATGAGTACAAAGTACTTCCTGTATCCCAATGCATTTCAAAATGCTCCACTTGGTTGTCCCTGTGTCACAACTCACAATCATAATCAACAGGTTATATTATGATTCTATAGATGTCATGACATATAATCGTTTCACTATGATCACATGTTACAAATGCACATAAGCAAAATAGTTGTGTCACACAGCACTAGCTACAATCATGCATAAATATGTGCTACACATCCCTATCAGCATGTTTTAGGCCTTCAACAGCCCCAAAGAGCTAACCACTGCTCTGATACCACTAATGTAAGGACCCCAAGCCCTTAACCCTTGATTAGTGTATTAACCACTATGTGTGGCACATGCTTTCAATAAAAAGTCAATCGGGAAGCTCAGATGATACTCTATCATTGCATGGCAATTACAAAATTTCTTTAATATTCAACATTAAGATCATCTCTACCCACAATTAGACTCATAGATTCCGCCCATTACCATCCCCTTTGTGCCACTTTTTACATTGTGGACTTTTATAAAAATCTGGGCAGAGTCTCCCCATAAATAGAGCTATCCCGAAATAAAAGCACAACACATAACATAATTCCCGGCCAGGGAAAACATAATACTCAACAGAATGCAGCAATACCAAGTAAATTCCCAGCCAGGGAAGACCCACACATATGACGACAAAAGTGGGTTTCTACACCCACATAATACACCAATGACTCTCATATCATTTAGCAATTCTACCTCTAATTGCATGCAACATCAAATGAAAGAGAGAAAGGCTCATGCCTTTATATACAATCCATATACAAGTATAATCGTGCTCACATGCGAGCATCATGAATATGTATATAACCCTCAGGTGTATATAGGTACTCTATACGATACCGTGCTCCATCAAGCCCTGGTATCACGATCCTGGGAGTGAATCCAATCAACAGCTCGAGCTCAACTCCAAAGCCATCGATGTACCTGTTCACCTGCCCCAACAGAGACAGCCCCCAACGGGGTGAGCATACCAATACACAAAATCCCATAATCACAATAATGAAATGCATAATTTACAACAAAAGTAAATACTAATGAATTTTAAATGATACTCCCTGGATGGCAACATCCTCATCCGGGATTCCGTGTACTGTCCCTGTTCTCACAATCATCAAACTCATCAAATCTCATAAATCAGTAAATCAACACATTGATTTAACTCATCGCATGCCTGATTCTCAAATATCAATAATTGATGATTCCAAATTTATTATACATACGAATATAGATATCTCAATATCTAATACTGATTTCAACTTTGCTACCAATCACAGATAGCTCAAATGCCTAGCATTTATTTTACCAATTCTCCATTTCACTTAGACATCTCACATGTCTTACAATGAATACATGATCCCACGATCATTCTCAGGCATCTCAAATACCCTACAATAGTCATATAAACCCAGTACCCCATATCTCAGGTAAGGTTATACTACTCTAGTATTACGCACACTTGTGGTAGCAATGTCAAGACTAGGTCGTTCCATAGTCATTTCAACACACATATATATAGCCATACCCACAACCCTCTAATGCAATTAAAACACATTATGCATTTCACAAATGCTCTTATATAAAGTAATGCTCGTACGTCGCACGTACCTTAAATCTCCGAAGTCCGAGCCAAACCTTGCTCGAGTCCCATGCCCCGAGGAACGATGTGCTAACACGATAAATAATTCACAATTAATTACGAACATGCAACCCATGCTCAAGCACACCCATATCCCTTATACAGAAAATTATTGTCAACCCACGACAATATACCATTTAAAAGACCCGGGGCAGCGTATAAACAGGGAGGGAAATCGAAGGAGATAATATCGAAAATTGCTCAAGAATTCCCCACAAATTTTCGAACCCTCACAACACAAATCGAACCCAATTAAACACCATAATTCATCTAAACATTAATTAATCGATTAACAACAAGAATCATCATCCCCAAGCCAAAACCCCCAAAAATTCGAACCCTAACTCAATCAAACAGCATGAAAATCGAATCAATTGGCAACCAATTTCTTTGAACCACAATGCAAGAAATTTTCGACCCAAACTTCACGCAACCAGCACTGAAATTCGACCCATTAAGCAACAAAAATTTTGAACTTTAAAGTCTGAAATTATCGACTCAATATCAGCTCAAAAATGCCCCAAAAACACCAGAATAATCGTACCAAAATCGTACCAAAATCGAGCCCCAAAATCGGACAGAAATCCAGTTCGAACCCTAGCGCTTTTCTGGCAAATCCGAGCTCAAATCGCGACCAAACTTCGAATTGTTGGTATGGGGAGGAGCGCCTGGACGAGACGAAGCTGGCGGCGGGTCGGAGCGCCGAACGGCGGCCGGACGGCGGCGGGCGAAGCACTTTTGTGCGCGGGGGTCAAAGGGGATCGGGAGTGCGGACGCGGGGAAGAGAGAGAAGCAAGTGAGGAAAATGGTTCCGATAATTAAAATCTCGGGTTCAACTGGTATTTATAGCAAAAATACCCCAAAATACTAATAGCCCCACAAATACATCATGATTCATTAAAAATCATCTGTTTTCAAAAATTCTCTCTCTAACTCCAAAACCCCCTACCGGTGCCCACACCAAGCACCCGAGATTCCGAGTCACACTAAAAACCCAACTCTTAGATTTTTCACCGTAATGAGAATACAATCTCAACCTCGGGATCCAACAATCCCAACTACCCAAATAAATGAGCCCAGAAGACCCAACACCGCGATTAAACTCCAAGTCGCCACGTAAAACAACTTTAGGGGTTATTAACCCTACGGGATTAACATCTTTAATCCATGGTCATCACAACATTTACTTGTCCATATGGAACTTTTGCATTTAGAAGAATGTCTTTTGGTCTATGCAATGCACCTGCTACCTTTCAACGGTGCATGATGGCTATATTTTCAGATATGGTGGAGGAGCCTAGAAGTCTTCATGGAGGTCTTTTCGGTATTTGGCTCCTCTTTTGATCATTGTTTCCATAACCCATCTCTTGTGTTACAGCGCTGCCAAGAAAAGAACCTTGTGTTAAATTGGGAGAAATGTCACTTTATGGTGCAAGAGGGTATTGTCCTTGGCCATAAGGTGTCATCACAAGGACTTGAAGTGGATCGAGCAAAAGTGGTTGCAATTGAAAAGCTTCCACCTCCGAACAATGAGAAGGCTATTAGGAGCTTCCTTGGACATGCCGGGTTTTATCGCCGTTTTATTAAAGATTTTTCTAAAATAGCTAAGCCATTATGTAATTTGTTAGAAAAAGACTCACATTTTGTCTTTGATGGTTTGTGTTTGCAGGCTTTTAACAGGTTAAAGAAAGCACTTATATCAGCACCGATTATCATAGTGCCAGATTGGAAGGAGCCATTTGTTTTAATGTGTGATGCCAGCGACTATGCTGTTGGAGCAGTATTGGGGCAAAAGAGAGACAAGATTTTTAGGGCAATTTACTATGCAAGCATAACACTTGATGGAGCCCAACAGAATTACACGACCACCGAGAAAGAGATGTTAGCGGTGGTGTTTGTATTTGACAAGTTTAGAGCATATCTGATAGGGACAAAGGTCATAGTTTAACACAGATCACGCAGCTATTCTTTATCCTTTTGCAAAGAAGGATGCGAAACCCCGGTGATTCGATGGATCTTATTGCTACAAGAGTTTGATTTTGAGATCTTGGATAAAAAGGGCAGTGAGAATCAAGTAGCAGATCACTTATCTCGTTTGGAGTTGGAGGATCAAATGGATCATGGAGTCATACAAGAGAACTTTCCTGGTGAACATCTCTTTGAGGTAGGTACTAAAACCCCGTGGTTTGCTGATTTTGCTAACTATTTGTCATGTGGTATATTGCCTCCAGACCTCAATTATCAGCAAAGGAAAAAGTTCTTTCATGACGTCAAGAATTATTACTGGATGAACCATATGTATTCAGACGCTGTGCAGGTAAAATTGTCAGGCAATGTGTAACTGAGGAGGAAGCAAAAGAGATTTTAGGATAGTGTCACTCAACACCTTATGGGGGACATTTTGGAACATCGAGGAAAGCAGCAAAAGTTCTTTAATCGGGTTTCTATTGGCCAGAGCTACATCGAGACAGTTATATTTTGGTAAAGACGTGTGATCGTTGTCAACGCATTGGTAATATTTCCAAACGCCATGAGATGCCATTGACAAATATCTTGGAAATAGAAATTTTTGATGTATGGGATATTGATTTCATGGGCCCCTTTCCACCATCTTGTGGGCAGTCATATATTTTGCTAGCAGTGGATTATGTTTCTGTTAGGATCGATTTCGGGGGTGGGTTGCCATCCCACACCCGAGTTCAACCAACTTGAGCTTCAATAGCTCGTGTTCTTGAAATAATTGCACCGAGAGATTATATCGAGTTCGGTTACAAAACCGAGCGGAAGACACTCGACATAACCCGCTCTAAAACCGATTACTCAATTGAAAGGCATTTTAAAGATATGCAAGAAAGTATGTAAAAATAGTAAGGTAAATAAATGCAGTAACGTAAATAACACAAGCATTTGTTTCTGGAAGTTCGAAGCACAACGCTTCTACATCTCCCCTTCTTCCTTTGCAGGAAGGATACTGTAATGCCTCGATTTGTTGTATACACGTATGATATGATTATGGTGTAATAATATCACGTGGCAGTATGATAATGGGGGTTCGAGTGGAACCAAGAATGACTTACTACATGTATGAAAAGATATATGGTAATGGTGTACAATGAGATGAACCATAATATATCAAGAAATATGAAATGTATATGCATTTGAAGGTGCATTAAAATGTACATGTGAGTTGCATTTGACATGAGTTTGAAGGGAATTACATATGCATGTGAATTTGAGTTGCAAGTGGGCATTTGAATATGCATGTGAATTGAATTTGACTTGGAGTTGCATTTGTATTTGGAGTTCATTTCATGTACATGACACTTAACATGTAATTATCTCCAAAGGACATGATATCAAGTAAATTAGGGACTTAAGGTTCTATATCAAGTGGCTTAGAGGTGAAATCACATACTACACCACTTTTCACCTAAAAATCTCTACACAAGCTCCTCTCCATTTCTTTCAAAGTTTTGTTGGTTTGAGCTTGGGTTTCAATTGTAACTTGAGCTAGGAGGGAGTGTGAAGTGGAATTGTACCATCTTGGTAAGAAATTCATAGTTGTATACTTGATTTTATCATTGGTGTTGATGTATGAGACATAGCATATCAAGTGTTCATGTGTACAATCATAACATGTTTATATGCTAGAAATTGGAATCTATGATGTTAGAATCATGTGAAGATGTTCCTAGATAGTGCATGAAACATGTTTACATGTTAAAATTCGAGTTGTAGGAGAAGAGCTAGGAGGATAAGCTCAAAATCGCCAGAGTTCAAATCTTGAAAAATTTTATATTTTGTAGAATTTGATTTTAATGCCTATGATAACATGTTATATTGTTGGCATTGTTGTAGCATCATCTCAGGGGACAGGGCAAAGAGGCAATTAGCTATCAACGCCTGATTTATCGCTTTTGTGTCGCAATACAGGTACGTGTTGACGTACGGAGTATAGATATGATGCGATGATGATGTTATGGTTTTGATATCATATGATTTATGTTATCTTGTGTCATATGATTGGTAGTTCATATGCATATTCATACATGGATTTCATATGATTGGGATGGATGCCTTGATAGATATGTGTATATGCTTTGGTGAGATCATTGCCTCGAGAGATATGCCTGGTGTGGTATATGCTTTGGCTAGGATCGTTGCCACGATAGATATACTACATATGCTTTGGCTTGTGAGATATACACTTGGTGTGGGTATATGCTCAGGCTATTGTCACAGATGAGCATGGTACTATGATATGTGCTGCTAATATGAAGATGTGATGTGGTTCCACTGACATATTGAGTTGAATAGGCATATCATATGGGGCTCGTGATAATAGGGGAATTGTTGAGACATGTCATGACATAGTGCATTTGTGGATGCATGATACAGAACATTCACGTCTTGATGCTTTATTTGTGCTTTATCATTGATATTGATATTGTGGTTTGATATTGCACTGAGATATTTGTTATCTATACTCATTGTGTGAATGTTTCTGTAGGGACTCATATACGTGGGGAACGTGAGTCATGATTTCCGCTGCGAGGGGAACCACTGCCTAGGAGTTCTTTTGGATTAGGTTGTTTATGTACATGTTATGTATAGTTGTTAGGGTTTTTGATAACCTTGTAAACAACTTAACTAGTATGAATTCTTAATCCGTGCATGGTACATTACTTAATTCAGACTCACATTGTATGTTTCATGGATACAAAATGGATTAAGTAAAGAGGACCCCACATTAGTGGTATCAGAGCAGTGGTTCGAGAACGGGGTGAACATGGGTAGAGGAAGTGGTTTAGGGAGTTACCTAAACACTTTGAGAATGGTATTAGCATGTTAGGATTTGGAATATGATGTTATTCTAACATGTTATATACTTGTCATGTTATTGTTAACCCTTGTTATACAGCTATGACAGACATAGGGTATCATGAGGATGTTGGAGATGCCATGAGTGGCAATGCCAGTGTGAGGATGGTGCCTGTGCCACCACCACCGATTGAACAAGGGCCAGTGGAACAGGTACTGTTGCCTGGAGAATTGACATTGACGCAATTTCTGAGCTATCAGCCACCTAGGTTTGAGGGGACTGAGTCAGGGGAACTGGCAGAGGAGTGGCTGGAACGTGTGGAACAGATATTTGTATCTGCACCGTATGCCAAGACTGCGTGGTTACGCTTAGCTGAATTCCAGTTAGCTAAGAAAGCTATGATGTGGTGGAAGTCCACAGTACTTGAGTTGAGGGCGCAAGGACATACAGTGAACTGGGATGTGTTTAGAACAAAGTTTCTGGAGCATTATTTCTCTGTTGCTGCAAGGCAGAGGAAAGAGGATGAATTTACGCATTTGAGACAGGGATCAATGACAGTATCTGATTATGCTGTGCATTACTCTTCTTTGCTCCGGTATGTGCCACATATTGCTGTTAACACCAAGGCAAAGATCAGACAGTTTGTGAAAGGGTTGAGGCCTGAATTGTTTGATAGAGTAATGTCCAATAACCCTACATCATATGAAGAAGCGTTGACTAGAGCGGAGATGGCTGAGATTGCTGTAGGGGTATATACAGATGTTGGACAAGCTCAACCACCTACATCTGACAGTATGAGACCTAGAGGGGAATCATTTAAATCACCACGAGGTGGTGCATCTTCATCTAGGTTTAGTGGAAAACGTTTTGGATCACAAAAAGGGGGTGATCGCAAATCGAAAGGACAGTCCCAAGGCAGTAGTAGTAGTAGTGGACGTGGATTACAATGTTTTAAATGTGGAGGGCCACATTATCAAAGGAATTGTCCACAGTTTGATACAGTGGTTTGTTTCCGTTGTGGGAAACCAGGACACGTGATCCGTGATTGTCCTCAAGTGGGTGGACAACAGAGGAGAGGACCAGTGTCAGAGAATACAGTGCAGCAGAGACCACAGGGGGTACCACAGTCTGGTGGAGGACAGAGGGCAGGAACACCTCAGGCTCAGGTGTATGCACTGAACAGGGAGGAAGCAGAGGCAGCTCCTGATACTGTGATAGCGGGTAAGTGTACTTTGTTTACTTATCCTGCCTTACTGTTGATTGATACTGGTGCATCACATTCTTTTATTGCACAAGCTTTTGTTGATCAGTATCATATATGCTCGTCTCCACTGTTGATGCCTCTTTATGTCTCGACACCCATGGGAACTACTGTAATGACTTGTCAGAGTGTGTCTGATTGTGATATTCAGTTTGAGACTGAGTATGGACTACAGGCTGATTTGATTGTGTTAGACATGTCAGATTTTGATTGCATCCTTGGAATTGATGTGTTGAGCAGATATCAATCTGTTGTGGATTGTAGTCAAAAGATTGTACGATTTCAATCTGATACTGGAACTCAATGGTATATTTATGGCCAAGGATCGAGGGCAATGATTCCTTTGATATCAGCAATCCGAATGTCGCGTTTATTAGAGCGTGGACATGCGGGTTATTTGATTTATGCCCTTGACGTAAATGAACAGAAAAGAGAAAGGAAAGTGGAGGAGATACCAGTGATTGCAGAATATGCGGAGGTGTTTCCAGCTGAGATACCTGGATTTCCACCGAGTCGAGAAGTGGAATTTGGTATTGATTTGATACCTGGTACTTCTGCAATTTCACGGGCTCCTTATCGGATGGCACCAACTGAATTGAAAGAGTTGAAAACTCAATTACAAGACTTATTGGACAAGGGGTACATACGTCCTAGTGTATCGCCTTGGGGTGCTCCGGTTTTATTTGTGAAGAAGAAGGATGGGACAATGAGATTGTGTATTGATTATAGACAGTTGAACAAAGTAACCATAAAGAACAAATATCCTCTTCCCCGTATTGATGATTTATTTGATCAGTTGCAGGGATCAAGGATATATTCTAAGATTGACTTGAGGTCAGGGTATCATCAAATATGTGTGAGGGAAGGAGATATACAGAAGACAGCATTCAGAACTAGTTATGGGCATTATGAGTTTCTGGTAATGCCATTTGGAGTGACAAATGCTCCTGCTGTCTTTATGAGTTTAATGAATCGTGTGTTTCAGGAATACCTTGATCGATTTGTCATTGTCTTTATCGATGATATATTGATCTATTCACGGAGTGATGCCGAACATGTTCAACATTTGCATATGGTGTTGCAATTGTTGAGGACACATCAGTTGTATGCCAAACTCAGTAAGTGTGAGTTTTGGTTGACTAGTGTTGGATTTATGGGTCATGTCATATCAGAGGAAGGTATATCAGTTGATCCAAAGAAAGTGGAAGCAGTGTTGAATTGGTCAGCACCTACTTCTGTGCCAGAGATTCGTAGTTTCTTGGGTTTGGCCGGTTATTATAGACGGTTTGTTGAAGGATTTTCAGCAATTGCCAAACCATTGACACATTTGACACAGAAGGGAGTATCATTTCAATGGTCAGAGGCGTGTGAGCGTAGTTTTCAAGAATTAAAACATCGATTGACTACAGCTCCAGTCTTGATCATTCCATCTGAGCATGATAGGTTTGCAGTATATACTGATGCATCTTTACTTGGTTTGGGTTGTGTATTGATGCAGGACAAACATGTAGTGGCTTATGCATCACGACAATTGAAACCACATGAAATGAGATATCCAGTGCATGATCTGGAATTGGCTGCCATTGTCTTTGCATTGAAGATATGGCGACATTATTTATATGGTACGTCGTTTACCATATATACTGATCATAAGAGCTTAAAATTTCTATTCACTCAAGCGGAGTTGAATATGAGACAACGGAGATGGATGGATCTGTTGAAAGATTATGATTGTGAGATTGAATATCATCCCGGAAAAGCTAATCTTACAGCAGATGCCTTGAGTCGAAAGGTACATCACACGGCTAATGAGGTAATTCATTTATCCGCATTGATGACTTCTTGTTGTACTTTGGGTTATGATTTTGATATGGAACTAGTGCCAGTAAGGGTATCAACATTGTTGGTTGAACCCGACATATTTGAGAAAATCAGAACGGCACAAATGACTGATGATGAAGTACAACAGTGGAAGGAAAGGATAAGTCAAGGACAATTATCTCAATTTGTACTTACAAGTGATGGAACGTTGAAGTATAGAAATTGTTGGGTAGTACTTGCTGCATTGGGACTACGCCAAGAACTACTACAACGTGCTCATTGTAGTAGATACAGTATACATCCTGGAGGGAAGAAAATGTATCATGATTTACGTACCCAATTTCGGTGGAAACGTATGAAACAGGATGTGTTGAGCTTTGTGAAACGATGTTTGATCTGTCAACAAGTGGAAAGCGGAAAGACAAAGACCAGGAGGTGAATTACATAGTTTGGAAATTCCTCAGTGGAAATGGGAACATATCACGATGGATTTTGTGACTCATTTACCACGGACGTCTTCTGGTTGCGATGCCATTTGGGTGATTATTGACAGACTCACCAAAGTATCTCATTTTGTGCCATATTGTATGACATATACATATCTGAGAATGGCACAGTTATACATTCAACATGTAGTGAGACTACATGGTATTCCAGTTTCCATTGTATCGGATAGGGATCCGAGATTTACTTCTCATTTCTGGGAAGGGTTACAGACAGCGTTGGGAACTGAAGTGCGATTGAGTACAGCATATCATCCGCAGACAGATGGGAAAACAGAGCGTACGATACAGACGCTTGAGGATATGTTGCGTGCCTGTGTATTAGAGTTTGATACTTCTTGGCAAGAGTCGTTGCCATTAGTGGAATTTTCATATAACAACAGTTATCAGTCTAGTATACAGATGGCACCATTTGAGGCTTTATATGGGCGACGATGTAGATCGCCATTGTATTGGGATGATGTGGATCAATCTTCCTTACATGGACCGGATATGATTCATGACATGGAAGAGAAAGTAAAGGTAATTCGATTGAAATTGAAAGCTGCTCAGGATAGACAGGCTGCTTATGCCAATAAGCGACGTAGACCACTTGAATTTCAAGTTGGTGACCGTGTGTTCTTGAAAATCTCACCTTTTAAAGGTGTAGTACGGTTTGGTAAGCGTGGAAAATTGTCTCCACGGTATGTTGGTCCATATGAGGTGTTGCAACGTATTGGTACGTTGGCATATCGCTTGGCACTACCGCCGGCATTGAGTAGTATTCATGATGTTTTTCATGTTTCACTGTTGAGGAACTATGAACCAGATCCGGGTCACGTCTTACAGCTACCTGATGTAAAGTTGGATACAGATGTATCATATGAGGAACGACCGATTATGATCTTGGATCGAGCTGAACGCAGGTTGCGTAATAAGGTAATTCCTATGGTTCAGGTACAATGGGACAGACGGGGTGTCGAAGAGGCAACGTGGGAGACGGAGCAGCATATGATGCAACGGTATCCGGATTTGTTTTCTGGTATGATTTTACAGTTTTATGATACTGTTGGTACATACATATTGTCTTATTGCATACATGATTTTGTTTCCTATATTTTATCATAGGATGATTGAGTTGTGTATCATGATATGCATGTTTGTATATACAATTTCGAGGACGAAATTCAATGAGTGGGGGAGAATTGTAATGCCTCGATTTGTTCACGTATGATATGATTATGGTGTAATTATATCACGTGGCAGTATGATAATGGGGGTTCGAGTGGAACCAAGAATGACTTACTACATGTATGAAAAGATATATGGTAATGGTGTACAATGAGATGAACCATAATATATCAAGAAATATGAAATGTATATGCATTTGAAGGTGCATTAAAATGTACATGTGAGTTGCATTTGACATGAGTTTGAAGGGAATTACATATGCATGTGAATTTGAGTTGCAAGTGGGCATTTGAATATGCATGTGAATTGAATTTGACTTGGAGTTGCATTTGTATTTGGAGTTCATTTCATGTACATGACACTTAACATGTAATTATCTCCAAAGGACATGATATCAAGTAAATTAGGGACTTAAGGTTCTATATCAAGTGGCTTAGAGGTGAAATCACATACTACACCACTTTTCACCTAAAAATCTCTACACAAGCTCCTCTCCATTTCTTTCAAAGTTTTGTTGGTTTGAGCTTGGGTTTCAATTGTAACTTGAGCTAGGAGGGAGTGTGAAGTGGAATTGTACCATCTTGGTAAGAAATTCATAGTTGTATACTTGATTTTATCATTGGTGTTGATGTATGAGACATAGCATATCAAGTGTTCATGTGTACAATCATAACATGTTTATATGCTAGGAATTGGAATCTATGATGTTAGAATCATGTGAAGATGTTCCTAGATAGTGCATGAAACATGTTTACATGTTAAAATTCGAGTTGTAGGAGAAGAGCTAGGAGGATAAGCTCAAAATCGCCAGAGTTCAAATCTTGAAAAATTTTATATTTTGTAGAATTTGATTTTAATGCCTATGATAACATGTTATATTGTTGGCATTGTTGTAGCATCATCTCAGGGGACAGGGCAAAGAGGCAATTAGCTATCAACGCCTGATTTATCGCTTTTGTGTCGCAATACAGGTACGTGTTGACGTACGGAGTATAGATATGATGCGATGATGATGTTATGGTTTTGATATCATATGATTTATGTTATCTTGTGTCATATGATTGGTAGTTCATATGCATATTCATACATGGATTTCATATGATTGGGATGGATGCCTTGATAGATATGTGTATATGCTTTGGTGAGATCATTGCCTCGAGAGATATGCCTGGTGTGGTATATGCTTTGGCTAGGATCGTTGCCACGATAGATATACTACATATGCTTTGGCTTGTGAGATATACACTTGGTGTGGGTATATGCTCTGGCTATTGTCACAGATGAGCATGGTACTATGATATGTGCTGCTAATATGAAGATGTGATGTGGTTCCACTGACATATTGAGCTGAATAGGCATATCATATGGGGCTCGTGATAATAGGGTAATTGTTGAGACATGTCATGACATAGTGCATTTGTGGATGCATGATACAGAACATTCACGTCTTGATGCTTTATTTGTGCTTTATCATTGATATTGATATTGTGGTTTGATATTGCACTGAGATATTTGTTATCTATACTCATTGTGTGAATGTTTCTGTAGGGACTCATATACGTGGGGAACGTGAGTCATGATTTCCGCTGCGAGGGGAACCACTGCCTAGGAGTTCTTTTGGATTAGGTTGTTTATGTACATGTTATGTATAGTTGTTAGGGTTTTTGATAACCTTGTAAACAACTTAACTAGTATGAACTCTTAATCCGTGCATGGTACATTACTTAATTCAGACTCACATTGTATGTTTCATGGATACAAAATGGATTAAGTAAAGAGGACCCCACAGATACACTAGAAGACTTTGATTTATACATCTCTTTGTACAAACCCGGTCCAGTTGGGCATTCCCCATCCAACTAGAACTCCTAGCAACTCAACTATGTATGTTCTTTAATGTCTCACATACAAAGACCTCTCAATCGGTTGTGATGAATCATCAACCATTACAATGGTATTCACTCTTCTATTTTAGCTCACAAATACAATGAACAGAGTGAATACAAAGGCACAAATGATTCCATAATGAATCTGATACAGCAAGGTAAGAGGTACCAAAGGTTTGAGGAGTGCTCTTCATTTAGCAGCTTTTGTCTTTGAAGTTCCTCAATTGAATCCCAAGTGGGTTTGCTTTGGAAGGCTTGGATTGATCTTCAATCAACTGTTATTGAGCTTCCAAATCATGTATATATAGCCCCAAGTAATGATATATACGTTAGATACAAGAATATAACCGTTGGGACAATTTTGGTAAGCTTTCAAACATTGCAACGGTCATATTCTGCTTCTGGGCTATTTTTGGAAGTCTGCTGGTCTGGTCAGCTGGTTCAGCATCAGCTGGCATGAGGTCTGCTGGTACCAGTTGGTCTGAGGTCTGCTGGTACAACATCAGCTGGTCTGAGGTCTGCTGGTACCAGTTGGTCTGAGGTCTGCTGGTACCAGTTTGTCTGAGGTCTCTTGGTACCGCATCAACTGGCCAAGGTCTGCTGGTACCACTTGGTCTGAGGTCTGCTAGTACCAGTTGGTCTGAGGTCTGCTGGTACCAGTTTGTCTGAGGTCTGCTGGTACCGCATCAGCTGGCCAAGGTCTGCTGGTACCAGTTGGTCTTGTCAGCTGGTTTGCACATCCAGTTGGTTCTCTCCAGCTGGTCCTCCAGCTGGTTCTTCAACTGGTTCTCTCCAGCTGGTCCTCCCAGCTGGTCCTGCAGCTGGTCCTCTCCAGCTGGTCCTCCCAGCTGGTCTGGTCAACTGGTACTCCAGCTGGTCCTCCCAGCTGGTACTCCAGCTGGTCCTTTCAGCTGGTCCTCCAGCTGGTATGGTCAACTGGTACTCCAGCTGGTCCTCATTTCAGCAACCAAACTCAAGGCCATTTCTTAGCAGATCATCAAGCTGTAAAATATCATCTATGAACTGCACACTTGATGAAATATGTTAGCAACACAATAACAAGTTTTGTTAACATCAAAACCAAGATTATTCGGGTTTCCAAAACCCAACAATCTCCCCCTTTTTGATGATCACAAAACATGAATAAAAATATGAAACATTAAAGCACAATGTTGCATAACAAAAAATATTTTTTAAACAACATAGTTCTCCCCCTTTTTGTGTGAATCAAAAAGGAAGACAAATAAAATTTACTTCCCCTAAATGATTGAGATTAAACTCTCCCCCTTAATTTTAAAAGGTTTGAAAATTTGAGCAAGTGAGGGGCAAATGGGGTAGGCTAAAACAAATTTAAAAAAAATGCAATGCACATTAATTTTTGAAAAAATAACCTCTTTTGATGATGGATGAAGCATACTTGGCAACAAATTTGAATTTCTTGACAAAACTCAATAATGTCCATTTCATCTTTCTGCGGTGGCAGCACACTTAGTCCAAGTTGAACTAATAAACTGCTTTTCCTCAAGCAATTTTGGGCTGCAAGACCTATACCGTTGCGATCCTCTATGAGTCTAGTTTGCAACGCAAAAAACGGTTCGTCATTTGGACATCCGAGCAAGAAGTTATGCCAATTTTCCCAAAGTCGCTGCAAGCTGCCAGAAAACTAAAATGCTTCGAAAATTGTTAGATAAAAATTTCAAAATAACAATTTAAAATGAGTTTAGAACATATTGAACGAAAATTTGCACATTTAAAATAGATTTTAAAATTATTTTCGTGCAAAATGAATGCAATGAAATTGATTTTTATGCTAAAATTTTTCATACACCAAGTTTTAGAAAATTATGCTATGAAAATAATTTCATGCTCATGAGAAAGTTTTCTTAAAAGATTTCCGTCTAAAATCGGTTAAAATGCTTTCCAATAACAACCTGGCTCTGATACCACTTGTAGGATCGAGCGCTTACCGCTTTACCAATAACTATAGTTAAGGGTAATGGCGCAACATCAATCTTTTCAACCATACACTGGTACAAGCGCCACGTGTTCGACCGATCACAAAGCAGATGCGATTGTTGAACCCCAACAATCCCTCCCCCAATAATTGCACTCTCTGCAACTCATGGGAATCGAACACACGACCTTGGCTCTGATACCACTTGTTAGGATCGATTTCGGGGGTGGGTTGCTATTCCACACCCGAGTTCAACCAACTTGAGCTTCAATAGCTCGTGTTCTTGAAATAATTACACCGAGAGATTATATCGAGTTCGGTTACAAAACCGAGCGGAAGACACTCGACATAACCCGCTCTAAAACCGATTACTCATTTGAAAGGCATTTTAAAGATATGCAAGAAAGTATGTAAAAACAGTAAGGTAAATAAATGCAGTAACGTAAACAACACAAGCATTTGTTTCTGGAAGTTCGAAGCACAACGCTTCTACATCTCCTCTTCTTCCTTTGCAGGAAGGATATACTAGAAGACTTTGATTTATACATCTCTTTGTACAAACCCGATCCAGTTGGGCATTCCCCATCCAACTAGATTTCCTAGCAACTCAACTATGTATGTTCTTTAATGTCTCACATACAAAGACCGATTGCCGTTACAATGGTATTCACTCTTCTATTTTAGCTCACAAATACAATGAATAGAGTGAATACAAAGGCACAAATGATTCCATAATGAATCTGATACAGCAAGGTAAGAGGTGTCAAAGGTTTGAGGAGTGCTCTTCATTTAGCAGCTTTTGTCTTTGAAGTTCCTCAATTGAATCCCAAGTGGGTTTGCTTTGGAAGGCTTGGATTGATCTTCAATCAACTGTTATTGAGCTTCCACATCATGTATATATAGCCCCAAGTAATGATATATACGTTAGATACAAGAATATAACCGTTGGGACAATTTTGGTAAGCTTTCAAACATTGCAACGGTCATATTCTGCTTCTGGGCTATTTTTGGAAGTCTGCTGGTCTGGTCAGCTGGTTCAGCATCAGCTGGCATGAGGTCTGCTGGTACCAGTTGGTCTGAGGTCTGCTGGTACAACATCAGCTGGTCTGAGGTCTGCTGGTACCGGTTGGTCTGAGGTCTGCTGGTACCAGTTGGTCTGAGGTCTGCTGGTACCGCATCAGCTGGCCAAGGTCTGCTGGTACCAGTTGGTCTGAGGTCTGCTGGTACCAGTTGGTCTGAGGTTTGCTGGTACCAGTTTGTCTGAGGTCTGCTGGTACCGCATCAGCTGGCCAAGGTCTGCTGGTACCAGTTGGTCTTGTCAGCTAGTTTGCACATCCAGTTGGTTCTCTCCAGCTAGTCCTCCAGCTGGTCCTTCAGCTGGTTCTCTCCAGCTGGTCCTCCCAGCTGGTCCTGCAGCTGGTCCTCTCCAGCTGGTCCTCCCAGCTGGTCTGGTCAACTGGTACTCCAGCTGGTCTGGTCAACTGGTACTCCAGCTGGTCCACATTTCAGCAACCAAACTCAAGGCCATTTCTTAGCAGATCATCAAGCTGTAAAATATCATCTATGAACTGCACACTTGATGAAATATGTTAGCAACACAATAAAAAGTTTTGTTAACATCAAAACCAAGATTATTCGGGTTTCCAAAACCCAACAGTTTCTAAGTGGGTTGAAGCGATTGTCACATCAACTAATGACGCTCATGTTTGTTGGGATATGCCCTAAGACAAGTCATTAGATGATTGTTTGTGACATATACTGTATTATGATTTTGTTAATGGCAAATCATTAGTATATATTATTCGAATATCTGTGCAATATGAATTGATATATAGGTTTATTTCCCTAGAATAATACTGTATTGTTCTTAAAGTTGTCCCTAGTCGAGTATTATCATGAATAGGGATAATGATAATACGTAGAGACTAGTATTTGTTGATTGATGAATTGTTTATTGATATGAGATATCAAATCAACACATGAGTACATGTTAGAGAACGATGTACTGGACAGACCCACCATGAGAATGCTACATGGATAGTTATATGAGTGTCATAAGCAATTCTCATAGTGATAATAATGTATGTAATCCTTACGACTTGTGATCATCAGAGATCCCAACATAAGGAGTTATGTATCTTGATATTGTCAAACGTTACCTGTAACATGGTAAACTATAAAGGCAACTATTGGATACACTACAAATTATATAGAGGGATGTTGACTGATCGAGATAGGATTTGTCCCTCCTATATAACAGGAGAAGTGTTTGGCCCTTGATCAAGTGAGAACTAAAATGCATGGCCATGCTCGAATGAGTCGATATGAGATATCGAGCTTATTCGTTTATTCTAGTTCTACTTGGGGATCAAGAAATAAAGATTGAATATACGAGTATGACTATTCCATGACTCGTGTTCAATCTAAACACAAAGGACAAAGGGATTAAGTTACATGGTAAATATTATCACAAGTTCCTAGGTTATATCGAGTCATTGACATTCTTGTAATTTGGGTAGCATTGATGTTTTGCTAGATACCGCTCATTGCTTGCGACATAAAATGAGATTTTATGTCACTGCCAACATTACAAGATCCTATCGGGTCGCACAAAAGATTAAATCGAGAAGGGAAATTAAATTCATTGGATGAATTAATTAATTAAGAAGAGTCTTAATTAAGTGATTAAAAGGTTTTAATTAAATCATGGGTTTGGGCCCATAAGACTTTAAGAAAGTCTTGAACTTAATTAATCCTCTTTAATAACTTTTATATAATTAATTGTTAGACAATTTTTCAAATCATTCCAACCTACACTAAAGCACTCGGCCGCCTCCATCAATCTCCAAGGAGCTCTCGGTTTTGCATAATAGCCGAAGAGATTCTTGTGAGGATTCCGGCGATTATTCGATTGTGAATCGAGTGTGCTTCTTGTTCCGGTCTAAGAACTAGTCTAGCAACTTGTTCTTAGACTATCCCTTCACCCGATTTGATCGTGTGGATACCGTAGAGGCAAAACTTGATAAGTTTTGCTAGTGGCTCGAAGGACTCGTTGAACGTGGTGTTGCTTCGTGGAATCGGCTCAAACACGCTACAAGGGTGAGACTTTTGTTCTTTTATCCGATATGATAACCTATGTATAGATCCGGTGTCTTGTAATCCATAAAATTTTATTCCGCTGCGCTGCTATGCATGATGGATTACTTACAGTGGTATCAGAGCCAGGTTCAAGGCTCATATCGGAGTTATGTGGTTAAAAATTGTGTTAATCATATTAGGATTATATTGCATGCTATTAAAACTGTATAATTCATATATGATATGAAATAAATCGAGTTTGTGAAATTATTGTAAAATGATATTTGATATAATTGACAGTTTATTTTATACGATACATGAAGGCGCATAATCGAACCCATAACAAGAAGTTTCGGCCACCACCATTACACTTGACCCACTGCGGCCACATGAGGGCTAGGGTTTTCGAACCCTTGGCTCGAGATGGTCTTGCCATTGTGGCTCATGTTCGTGCATGGATGTGTCGAGACATGGTTAGAGTTTTGAACTCTTTTGGCTCGATAAAGTCGATAGTTCGGACCATGGTTCTCGGAATCATACGTGTTGGCGGCTACACCACATGAGGGCTAGGGTTTTCGAACCCTTGGCTCGAGATGGTTGAGACGCCACCGTCATGAACCGTGCATGGTTGGACCGTGGCTCGTGGCTCATGAATTCCGGAGTTTCGAACAAGTTGGCTCGATAGAAACCAAGATGGTGCAAGGCGGCTAGGGTTTGGAACCCTATCGGCGCCGCACCCAAGCCAATGGCTCGGACCAAGTCGTGGGCTAGGGTTTCGAACCCTAGGCCCATGATTGGTCCAGCCGTGGTCCATGATGGTTCGAACCATGATGGTTCTTGGTTTAGTCGTTTCATTTCGTGGCATGTGATGTCCCGAGCGTACGATAATTTGTCAAAAATTATTTTACAGTTTTAATTAGAATTAAATTTTAAATTGTTTAGAATTTAATTAATTAAATGTTAAAGCATGTTTTATGTGTTGTTTGAGCATGGTGCATGGTTATAGCCCTTTGACCTATTAGATAGGATTTGTGAATGTTTGTAATTTATAATACGACCTGCGTGTCGTGCCTTCTGGTGTGCGCTTATCGTGTACGCCCAAATTAACCCCACTCAATCCTCAAGATTGATAACAATAATGTAGTAGCGTGAGTAGGGATCGATCCCACGAGGAGGTGTGAATCTTTGTGTTAATGAAAATCAAAATCTAAACAATAAAAGATGGGGTTGTGAATGAATTATACTAATTAAAATTAAAACTAAAGATTAAACTAATGAAAACAATTCTTGGTATCGGTCGACTCTACCTTGTATATTATCATCTATTTCATCGATTCACAAAAAGACTCACTTTTACTTGAATATTCATCAATTGGAAATCTAATTCCTCCCTCACCTTATTCATAGTCAATTAGTCCAAGCGTCATAATTTAACTTTCACCAATCAATCAATCTCTATATGCATATTCAAGATTAAAATCATGACATCATTCAAAACTAGTGAGCGATGAATCTAAACAACATAAACACAAGTTATTTATATAATCTAGTCAAGTGTTCCTCCTAAGAATTTAACAAACTCACAAGCGGAAATTCATCAATCTTAGTTGCTTCGTAAATTAGAGGGATCAAACGATTCCGTATTTGATATCTAATTTAGCGTTAGATTTCATGCAAGTTACTAGGTTGTCAATCCAATAAACAAACACAACAATCATATCAATAAAATCAGAAAAACTCTTGATATTCAATAAAATTGATAATTAAAGCGTATGAATCTCCCCAAGATAAATAATTCCAAGGATTTGTCTTCCTCAACCAAGAATTAAAAACTAGCTAGACATAATCTAATAAAAACAATAAATAAAAGCAAGGGAAAAGAAAACTAATCCGATCTCCACTCGTCGAGGTGTCAATCCCGCCTTCGCTTCGATCTTCGTAGCCGTCTTCAACAAAATTGAAAGAAAAATTGTAAAACTATCCTAAACTACTCTACCCTAACTATCTAGATGGTTAAAAGGTCTGAATTTCGAGTATATATGTATTGGGAGGCTGATGGAGTATGTAAGAATCCATGTGGGAAGGAAAGAAATCAAGAATTTTAACTTTCCAAAATCCTATTGGCATAATTACGCCTAAAATGGCATAACTACGCCTAAATTCCCGTAGCACTGGCGTAGGTACGCCTGAAATGGCGTCTTTACGTCTGATTTTCCATTTTTCTGGCGAGTTTCGTATTTTGGCCATAACTTTCTCATACGAACTCCGATTTCGATGAATCAGCTGTCCACACGAAGATAACTGAAAGTTCTACAACCTCATGCTGACCACATTCCCAAAACTTGGCTGGAATATATAGAAATTTGAGGAGAAAAGAGCAACATGTGTCTTTGATTCCGGTTTTTTTCCTCTTTTCTTCAACTTTACTCATTCTTTCATCATTTTAGCTTGATTTCTTCACCGTTTCCTACATTTACACAAATATACGATTAGTTAGCATATGTATCAATTTATCCATCAAAATATACCAAATCGTAGACAATTAAGCATACTAGATGTGTCTATTTCTAGTCACATCAAATACCCCCATACTTACTCTTTACTCGACCTCGAGTAAATCAGACAAAACTACATTATTTTTTTTGCTTGGCTCATAGCATCATAACAATCTAACTTGTCCTCACTTTTATGCCTCAACAATTATAAACATGCATAGTAATGAAAGGCGGTGAAAAATTAATAATGGAACAAGTTCAATCTCTAAACAATTCGTACCCAACAAAGTAGTGAACATGTGTGGGGGTCATAAACAAGTGTCATGTACAAATTATAGATCCAAAAGAAGTAAACCCACAATAGTTCAAGTCATACACTAACACAAGTATAAGCTCACTTGCACACTCTTCTCCACTATCTTAGCCACTTTGCAAACATAAATCAAGTAGGTCTTTATTAGCTTGTAGTGTGGCCTAGGTATTGGCTTATGAAAGAAAGGTAAGGATATATCAAGTAAGAGAGTATGATGATATGCACACTAAAAGCTTCTCTCCTTGCTTGAATTTTTCAACTTTTATTTCAACATTTTTCTTCTTTTGTGCCTTGGCTCCCCTTGGAGTCATATTTTTATCTATTTCCTCAAGGCATTCCTTTTCTTTCATGTATTTCATTCTTTTGACAATAAAGTTCAAAAATATACTTCAATGATTCCCAAGTGCATTTGAATGAAATACATCATACTCCCTTAAAAGGTATGGATTGAAATCATATTTAGGCTAAAAGGGTAGGATGATAAGCTAGTCAAGGAATGTTGAATGGGGGTCTTTAGTATGCTTAGCATACTACCATTCTTTTACATTAAAGCTCAAAAAAGGGTACTAGAGATTGATTTTATTTACATAGTAGGCTTGAAAGGCTCAAACGCATCAAAGATTGCCTATATCACTTTCATGTTTGCATGTAGTCTAGACATACGCCTCAAAGAGCATGTAGTTAAGTTCTAGCATGTATTAGAGACTTCTTAAGACTATTACAAAGTTCACACAATCTTCAATAAGCTATGCACACTTCACAAGCCATGACAATAATGTGCTCAAAATATTCAACTACTAAGTTAAAGTAAACTTTGCATTAGAGTTCAAAGTGTTCCAAGGTTAACAATTCGCCTATGTTCAAAAGCATGCATTATATCAATTAGGTTTCATCATGGGCTAGTGATTCTAAGCATGCATTCATTATTGACTATGAGCTCAAAATTTTCAAATTTTTCGATTTTTTTGAATTTTTGTAATAGAAAAGCAATAACACACCACTAATCTCTCCCCCATACTTAAATCTTACATTGTCCTCAATGTAAGGCAAAAATACAAGAAAAGAGAATCTAACTACTAAAGCAAAAAAAATAAATAAAATGGAGAAAGGAAACTAACTCCCCTTGGGTTGCCTCCCAAGCAGCGCCTCTGTTTAACGTCGGTGGCCCGACTCCAATGCTCGTGCTCATGGTGGGTCATGTTTGGTGTCCAATGCCACCTTTTCCCACCTTAGTATCCTTCTGACAGCTCGAAGGCGATGCCTATTCGCCTTATACTTCTTGGAGGTCCTCAACCCTTTTCGCATCCCCTCGTTTTCTATTGATGTATCGTGAGGTTCAGGAGGAAGTTTCAGCTCAACATCAGGTACCTGCAATTCAAAATTGAGATTTTTAAAAGGAGAATTTGGTAAAGCAGCAGTAATACATGAAGTATCATTCAAAATTTCTCCCGTACCTCCTTCGTCAACAGGTCGATCAGTAGTTACCCCATGTTCATGCTCAGTGACAGTATGTGATTTTTCTAGTGATACGTGATGTGTGATGCCAATAGTATAATCAGTAGTAGGATGAACGGGATCATGAGTATTGAACTTAGCTACCTCACCATTAAACTCCATAGTAAAAGCACTACCACTTACATCTATTATGCATTTGGAAGTTTTCAAAAATGGTCTCCCTAACAGAATAGGGCTGCTTTTATCATCATTTTCCATGTCAAGTACGTAGAAATCAGCAGGAAAGATCAATTTATCGACTTTCAATAGAACGTCCTCAAGTATTCCCCTAGGATGCACAGTAGATCTATTTGCTAATTGAATAGCAATTTCAGATTTTTTAAGAGGTCCTATGTCTAAAGAGGTGTAGATTGAATAAGGCATAACATTTATTGCTGCTCCTAAGTCTAGCATGGCCTTATCAATTCTATTATTTCCAATCATGCATGGGACAGTGAACATACCAGGATCCGTGCATTTTGTAGGGGTTTCCTTCTCCTCATCGTCAGAGAAAAAATCGTCAAACATGTCCATTTCATCACAGTATTCGACCTTCGGTTCCTTTTTCTCTTCAAAGGGTTCATGATCATATTCAACATAGGGGGTTGTTGGAGACATACCTTGTGGAGATGCATGATGTGCAAGCTCCTCTTCTTCTAGTGGCACATGTGTCTCCTCTTCTAGCTTGGGTGGCATCAGTACCACCTCCCCCGGGGTTCCTACCTCTTCGTCACTCCTTGAGGCGATTGCAACCATGTTCTCTCGTGGTGCCTCCATCGTCCGGGAGGGTATAAAGTCGGTGGGTTGTGCTGCTATCTGATCGGCTGATTTAATAAGTTGCTCGATTTGGTTACCCAAATTCTGGGTGCTAGCCCTGAATTCCTGTTGAAATTGCAATGTATTGTCATTAAGTGTTAAAACAAGATTCTCTAAAGACTCACCAGGGGTATGGTATTGAGGTTGTTGCGGCCATGGCGAATATTGTGGTATGTATGGCGGTAGATAGGACTGCATGTAAGGTGGAGGTGGGCTCATCCATTGATTGTCATAGTTGAGATTGGGATGATCACTCCAACTTGAGTTGTATGCACTTTGTCCACTCCCTACGCCAAGTTGGTGCACAAGATACTCCAATTCGTCTAGTCGCCTATAGTCCTCCATGATAAGATCCGAATTTTGAGAAATCAACCTGTACGCACTAACTAACAAGAGTAGCGGTGGGGGGGAAAGAAAGAAAGAAAAAGAAAGAGAAATAAATAAAACAGAAAATATTAACACAAAAATATACAACGCCTCCCCGGCAACGGCGCCAAAATTTGGTGTGCGCTTATCGTGTACGCCCAAATTAACCCCACTCAATCCTCAAGATTGATAACAATAATGTAGTAGCGTGAGTAGGGATCGATCCCACGAGGAGGTGTGAATCTTTGTGTTAATGAAAATCAAAATCAAAACAATAAAAGATGGGGTTGTGAATGAATTATACTAATTAAAATTAAAACTAAAGATTAAACTAATGAAAACAATTCTTGGTATCGGTCGACTCTACCTTGTATATTATCATCTATTTCATCGATTCACAAAAGACTCAATTTTACTTGAATATTCATCAATTGGAAATCTAATTCCTCCCTCACCTTATTCATAGTCAATTAGTCCAAGCGTCCTAATTTAACTTTCACCAATCAATCAATCTCTATATGCATATTCAAGATTAAAATAATGACATCATTCAAAACTAGTGAGCGATGAATCTAAACAACATAAACACAAGTGATTTATATAATCTAGTCAAGTGTTCCTCCTAAGAATTTAACAAACTCACAAGGGGAAATTCATCAATCTTAGTTGCTTCGTAAATTAGATGGATCAAACGATTCCGTATTTGATATCTAATTTAGCGTTAGATTTCATGCAAGTTACTAGGTTATCAATCCAATAAACAAACACAACAATCATATCAATAAAATCAGAAAAACTCTTGATATTCAATAAAATTGATAATTAAAGCGTATGAATCTCCCCAAGATAAATAATTCCAAGGATTTGTCTTCCTCAACCAAGAATTAAAAACTAGCTAGACATAATCTAATAAAAACAATAAATAAAAGCAAGGGAAAAGAAAACTAATCCGATCTCCACTCGTCGAGGTGTCAATCCCGCCTTCGCTTCGATCTTCGTAGCCGTCTTCAACAAAATTGAAAGAAAAATTGTAAAACTATCCTAAACTACTCTACCCTAACTATCTAGATGGTTAAAAGGTCTGAATTTCGAGTATATATGTATTGGGAGGCTGATGGAGTAGGTTAGAATCCATGTGGGAAGGAAAGAAATCAAGAATTTTAACTTTCCAAAATCCTATTGGCGTGATTACGCCTAAAATGGCGTAACTACGCCTAAATTCCCGTAGCACTGGCGTAGGTACGCCTGAAATGGCGTCTTTACGCCTGATTTACCATTTTTTCTGGCGAGTTTCGTATTTTGGCCATAACTTTCTCATACGAACTCCGATTTCGATGAATCAGCTGTCCACGCGAAGATAACTGAAAGTTCTACAACCTCATGCTGACCACATTCCCAAAACTTGGCTGGAATATATAGAAATTTGAGGAGAAAGGAGCAACATGTGTCTTTGATTCCGGTTTTTTCCTCTTTTCTTCAACTTTACTCATTCTTTCATCATTTTAGCTTGATTTCTTCACCTTTTCCTACATTTACACAAATATACGATTAGGTAGCATATGTATCAATTTATCCATCAAAATATACCAAATCGTAGACAATTAAGTATACTAGATGTGTCTATTTCTAGTCACATCACCTTCTCTATTTTATTCTAAATGTTATCCCTCCCCTATGTTCCCCTCGAATGTGAATCGAGGAATTCTATATCTTGTAAATAGTATAGTATATGTGTTGATGGTGATGAATGAAGATGGAGAATGATGCCGGGATGAGGAGGCCATTCACAAACAGGAGCCAAAGGAAGGAGCTTGTGAAGTTACCTTAGGTTGACTCTTAGGATTTTCTCATTGGCTTGAGAAAATCGCTAGTAGGGGCTATAACCATGTCACGTTTTAATTATGTATGTTGATGCATGATTTATCTTATGTTTTAGATTGATAATTGTATTACACATATATGTAGATATGTATACACCTATATGTAGTGGACATATTTTAAATTTTCAAACTAATCATGAGATCAATAAATCCCTCTAAAATATTAAGTTTTAGATGCCTTCCAAAATTAAAAGTACTCGTCAAAGTTTCGATTGTACATGTGTGGGTTTGCCAAAGCAAAGCACCGTGGCAATTTTAGTAAGGCGCGAAAGGATAAAAGTGATATCTGTTATACTTTAAATTGGGTACGACTTAACTAGGTTATCTCAATAGGATTGGGAACCTAGAGGCATGGGTTGGATAATAATTCATTTGATTAATTGAACAAAGTGTTGTTCGTCCAACTATCTAAGAATTACATGTGATGTAATTGACAAAGTGTTGTCTACCTAAATAACCGAGTCTTGGGCGATTAGCCAAAGCTAACTCAAGATTAGGCGAAATATGGATCTTGGCCCACTAAAGGTTTCGAGGGTTGATATTTTTAAACAAAATAGTGGGAGTATCATTTAATATAAGACGATGTTAAATGATTAAATCATAAACTTATTTTGCATATTTATATTGTAGATATCCATGGCAACTAACAATACAACAAGCACATTATCACTGCGATCGGTCCTTGAGAAGGACAAATTAAATGGGACAAACTTCCTAGACTGGTATAGGAATCTAAGGATAGTCCTCAAGCAAGAAAAGAAAAAATATGTCCTAGAGGAACCCTTACCTGTTGAGGAACCTCCCCTGACGGCTACTAGAGCCGATAAAGATGCTTACAAGAAGCATCAGAATGACGCACTTGATGTTGGTTGCCTTATGCTTGCCACCATGTACTCTGAGCTTCAGAAGCAACATGAGGAAATGGAGGCGTTCGATATGATCGAACACTTAAAGCAATTCTACCAACAACAAGCTAGACAAGAGAGGTATGATGTTTCTAAAGCGTTGTTCCAGTGCAGGATGGTAGAGGGAAGCCTAGTTGGAACTCATGTACTCAAGATGATTGGGTAGATTGAGAATCTGGAGAAGCTGGGTTTTCCATTGGACCAAGAGTTGGCCACCGATGTAATCTTGCAATCGTTGCCTGAGAGCTTCAATCAATTTGTAGTAAATTACAATATGACTGACATGGAAAAGACTCTACCACAATTACTTGGTATGTTGAGAAGATATGAAGCAAATACAAAGAAGACTAAGGCCACAAATGTTCTTATTGTGAATAAGGGCAAAGGAAAGGCCAAAGCTAAAGGCAATAAGAAAACAAAGAAGGTCTTTGTTAAATCTAAGCCAAAGTCTTATGCATTGAAGCCAAAGGGAGGGATAGCAAAGGAAGGGAACGGTTTCCATTGCGGTGAGACCGGTCATTGGAAAAGGAATTGCAAAGTATATATGGAGGATCTTAAGAAGAAGGGAAGTGTGACTTCCACTTCAGGTATTTTTGTTATAGAAGTCAATTTATCTACTTCTTCATCATGGGTATTACATACTGGATGTGGATCTCACATTTGTGTAAATGTGCGGACCTCAAAAAGAGTAGATTGTTGGCAAAAGGCGAAGTTCATCTCCGAGTTGGAAATGGAGCAAGAGTTGCTGCATTAGCTGTAGAAGATTATCATTTATCTTTGCCTTCTGGTTTATCGTTGATTTTAAAAGATTGTTATTTTGTGCCTTCAATTACCAAAAACATTATTTCTATTTATTGTTTGGACAAGTATGGATTCTCATTTATTATAAAGGACAACTGTTGTTCCATTTATTTAAATGATATGTTTTATGCTAGTGCACAAATGGTGAATGGTCTTTATTTATTAAATCTTGATATGCCTGTCTATAACATAAATACTAAAAGGATTAAAAAAAATGATTGTAATCCGACTTATCTCTGGCATTGTCGCTTGGGCCACATAAACGAGAACCGCATATCTAAACTTCATAAGGATGGAATATTAGATTCATTTGATTTTGAATCATATGAAACATGCGAGTCTTGTTTAATGGGCAAGATGACTAAAGCCCCTTTCAAGGGACATGTTGAAAGGGCAAATGTTTTATTGGGACTAATACATAGTGATGTATGTGGGCCAATAAGTACACAAGCTAGAGGTGGTTTTCAATACTTCGTTACATTTACTGATGACCTCAGTAGATATGGGTATGTGTACCTAATGAAGCATAAGCATGAAACCTTTGAAAAGTTCAAAGATTTCAAGAATGAAGTACAAAACCAACTTGGCAAAAGTATCAAAATCCTTCGATCAGATCGAGGAGGTGAATACTTAAGCCAAGAGTTTCATGACTATCTAAAGGAGTGTGGGATAGTCCCACAACTCACTCCTCCGTATACTCCACAATGGAATGGTGTATCTGAGAGAGAAATCGAACCTTGTTAGACATGGTTAGATCAATGATGAGTCATGCAGATCTTCCGATATCGTTTTGGGGACACGCTCTAGAAACAACGATTTTCTTACTGAACCGTGTTCCATCTAAATCAGTGGAAAAGACACCATATGAGATATGGACTGGGAAGCGTCCTAGTATGTCTTTTATGAAGATTTGGGGTTGTGAGGCTTTCGTTAGACGTCACGCCACTAACAAACTTGGACCCAAATCTGATAAGTGTTTATTTGTGGGGTATCCTAAGGAAACGAAAGGATACTATTTCTATTATCCCACACAGAACAAAGTAGTTGTTGCTCGGACTGGTGTATTTCTTGAAAGAGAATTTATTTCTAGAAAAACCAGTGGGAGAAAATAGAACTTAGTGAAGTTCAACCACAAGAAAACACTGAACCTGAGATTGAGATGGAAACAGAGCAGGCACCGCAAGCGGTTGTGGAAGAAGTACCTGCTCAAGAGACACAAGCCCAGCGTAGGTCTGTAAGAGAACACCGAGAGCCACAGAGATATGGATTTCTTGTGACTCAACAAGGTGACTTACTACTTATTGATGAGGATGAGACGTCATCTTATCAACAAGCTATAATGGGCACTGATTCTGAGAAATGGCAAGAGGCCATGAAATCTGAGATGAAATCCATGTATGCAAACTAAGTATGGACTTTGGTTGATCCCACTGAAGGGGTACGACCCATAGGGTGCAAATGGATTTTCAAGAAAAAGACCGATATGGATGGTAATGTACAAACCTATAAAGGTCGGCTGGTTGCAAAAGGATTCAAACAAATTCATGGTATTGACTATGATGAAACCTTTTCACCAGTGGCCATGGTTAAATCCATAAGGATCTTACTTGCAATAGCTGCATTTCATGATTATGAAATCTGGCAGATGGATGTCAAAACAGCTTTCCTAAATGGAAATCTGCTCGAGGATGTGTACATGACACAGCCCGAGGGTTTTGTCGATCCAAAGGATGCTGGAAAGATATGCAAGCTACAACGATCCATTTATGGATTGAAGCAAGCTTCTTGGAGTTGGAATCTTCGTTTTGATGATGCAATCAAAGAGTTTGGTTTTATCAAAAACGTAGATGAACCTTGTGTCTACAAGAAGGTCAGTGGGAGCATAATCATTTCCCTAGTGTTGTATGTAGATGACATACTTCTCATTGGGAATGATATCCATGCCTTACAATCTTTAAAGATTTGGCTAGGGAACTGCTTTTCGATGAAAGACTTGGGAGAAGCCACCTATGTATTAGGAATCAAGATCTATAGAGATAGATCGAGAAGGCTTCTCGTCCTAAGTCAAAGTACATACATAGACAAAGTGCTTAAAAGGTTTAGCATGCAAGAATCAAAGAAAGGATTCGTGCCTATGACACATTGTATATATCTCTCGAAGGAACAGTGTCCTTCAACACCAGATGAGAGACAACGCATGAGTAAGATTCCATATGCGTCAGCTATTGGATCTATCATGTATGCCATGATATGTACTCGTCCCGATGTATCGTATGCTTTGAGCATGACGAGCAGATATCAAGTTGATCCAGGTGAAGGTCACTGAATTGCTGTCAAGAATATCCTGAAGTACTTGAGAAGAACTAAGGATACATTCTTGATTTATGGAGGTGAGGAAGAGCTCAATGTAATGGGTTACACTGATGCAAGCTTCCAAACCGACAAAGATGATTTTCGATCGCAATCAGGATGTGTGTTTTGCCTAAATGGATATGCAAAGTACCAACAGATGATAATGTATCTGACCCATTGACGAAGCCACTGTCACAGCAGTAGCTTGATCGTCATACTAGATCTCTAGGCATTAAGTATATGTCTGATTGGTCTTAGTGCAAGTGGGAGATATGTTGGGATATGCCCTAAGACAAGTCATTAGATGATTGTTTGTGACATATACTGTATTATGATTTTGTTAATGGCAAATCATTAGTATATATTATTCGAATATCTGTGCAATATGAATTGATATATAAGTTAATGTCCCTAGAATAATACTGTATTGTTCTTAAAGTTGTCCCTAGTCGAGTATTATCATGAATATGGATAATGATAATACGTAGAGACTAATATGTGTTGATTGATGAATTGTTCATTGATATGAGATATCAAATCAACACATGGGTACATGTTAGAGAACGATGTACTGGACAGACCCACCATGAGAATGCTACATGGATAGTTATATGAGTGTCATAAGCAATTCTCATAGTGATAATAATGTATGTAATCCTTACGACTTGTGATCATCAGAGATCCCAACATAAGGAGTTATGTATCTTGATATTGTCAAACGTTACCCGTAACAAGGTAAACTATAAAAGCGACTATTGGATACACTACGAATTATGTAGAGGGATGTTGACTGATCGAGATAGGATTTGTCCCTCATATATAACAGGAGAAGTGTTTGGCCCTTGATCAAGTGAGAACTAAAATGCATGGCCATGCTCGAATGAGTCGATATGAGATATCGAGCTTATTCGTTTATTCTAGTTCTACTTGGGGATCAAGAAATAAAGATTGAATATACGAGTATGACTATTCCATGACTCGTGTTCAATCTAAACACAAAGGACCAAGGGATTAAGTTACATGGTAAATATTATCACAAGTTCCTAGGTTATGTCGAGTCATTGACATTCTTGTAATTTGGGTAGCATTGATGTGTTGCTAGATACCGCTCATTGCTTGCGACATAAAATGAGATTTTATGTCACTGCCAACATTACAAGATCCTATCGGGTCGCACAAAAGATTAAATCGGGAAGGGAAATTAAATTCATTGGATGAATTAATTAATTAAGAAGAGTCTTAATTAAATGATTAAAATGTTTTAATTAAATCATGGGTTGGGGCCCATAAGACTTTAAGAAAGTCTTGAACTTAATTAAGCCTCTTTAATACCTTTGATATAGTTAATTGTTAGACAATTTTTCAAATCATTCCAAGCTACACTAAAGCACTCGGCCGCCTCCATCAATCTCCAAGGAGCTCTCGGTTTTGCATAATAGCCGAAGAGATTCTTGTGAGGATTCTGGCGATTATTCGATTGTGAATCGAGTGTGCTTCTTGTTCCGGTCTAAGAACTAGTCTAGCAACTTGTTCTTAGACTATCCCTTCACCCGATTTGATCGTGTGGATACCGTAGAGGCAAAACTTGATAAGTTTTGCTAGTGGCTCGAAGGACTCGTTGAACGTGGTGCTGCTTCGTGGAATCGGCTCAAACACGCTACAAGGGTGAGACTTTTGTTCCTTTATCCGATAGGATAACCTATGTATAGATCCGGTGTCTTGTAATCCATAAAATTTTATTCCGCTGCGCTGCTATGCATGATGGATTACTTACAATGTTGTGGTTAAGTTTGTGCAAAAGAACATTTTTACAAGGTTTGGCACTCCGAGATCGATTATAAGTGATGAAGGGACTCACTTCTGTAACAAGATCTTCAGTGTTTTGATGACGAAATACACTGTGAGGCATAAAATTGCATTGGCTTATCATCCACAGACAAATGGCCAAGCTGAAATTTCTAACCGAGAAATTAAGCTAATTCTAGAAAAGATGGTCCGTAACAACCGAAAGGATTGGGCTCTGAAATTGGATGATGCATTATGGGCATACGGAACTGCATTCAAAACTCCCATAGGGATGTCCCCATATCGTCTGTGTAGGGTCTTCCTACCTTAATATCATTTAGTACACATAAATTGGACAGAACATGCATTTATAACCTCTTAAGGGTTCCGGTTGTAGCTTGAGCTAAGGAGATTACAGGCCAAAATAAAGTTTTCAAAAGCTATTTAATTACATTCCCAATAAAGAATGTTAAAGCTATAGATTTACACTACTCCTAGAGTAGAGACTATCAAAATCCTGCATCCTACATTCATCATGCTCCCTTAAGCTCACTTCCTCAACCCGACCCTAGGCCCTTGGTCCAAAAGTGTACCTACAGGGATAACACATCGTGAGCATACACATATTTACTTAACATTATATAAAAGCATACAATAATGCATAACATCTTAGTTAAGTAAAGGTTATTGATCGTCCTTCGACTTCCTTGTTATCCCTGACTCTTATTCATATATTAGGGCGTCTTACCCCATTGTATGGCATCTTACCATATCATCATCATCGTGTGGCATCTTACCACGTGGGCATCTTACCCAATCATATGGCGTCTTACCATATCATAAACATTGCATGGCATCTTACCACGGGGGCATCTTACCCACTCGCATACTTTGGGTGGCATCCTACCACATGGGCGTCTTACCCAATCATACACGTCGTATGACCTTATCATAAACTTCGTCATTATAGACGTCCTCATAAACATCATTATCATAAATATCATCATAAGCATCATCATCGTAACATCATCATAAGCATCATCATCATCGTAATATCATCGCAAGCATCATCATCATAACATCATCATAAGCATCATCATCGTAACATCATCATAAGCATCATCATCATAAATATCATCATAGACATCATCATCATAAATATCATCATCATCATAGACATCATCATCATAACATCATCTTAAACATCATCATAATATGTAAGGGTATGGTTTACCGTCCGATGCTCGTACGTCTCTTACGTACCTTAATTCCAAAAGAAGGAGAAATCGTAGACTTTATCTCCTTGAAGTCGTGGGGTACCTGGGACGGTTCTACATAACCATACAAATTGATATTAGAAGCTAAATATAGTCCAATATCCAAAAATCCCACATAAATATCAAAAATCCATTTTTTTACAGCTCGCGATCGATCACCGCCCAGGCGCGATCGATCGCGAGATCGCACTGGACGAGGGGCAAAAATTCTTTCCTTGGCGATCGATCGCCACTTTTGGCGCGATCGATCGCCAGCCTCGCCGATCGATCGCCCAAGAGTGGCGATCGATCGCCAAATGCTACTGGCGGGCACTGGAGGCTCGCGATCGATCGCCAAGAACGGGCGATCGATCGCCGAGTGCTGTGCTCCGAAATTTCGCCATTAATGCTCATTTTTCAAGCTCTTCCTCAAGCCACCCAAAACCAAACTTCTTAACAACTTCAATACATCATAACCCACTAAAACCAACATAAAACACTTCAAAAATCATACCCCAACCATAAACAACACATACCCAAACAAACCCACATAAAACATCAAAAACTTAACCCATTTCAACACCAAACATCATAAAACTTATAGGAATGGTTCCATACCTCTTGTAGGCTCCAAATCCTAGCAAAGATCACACAAACAAAGTTTTTGTGGAACTTTTCTTCTCCTCTTTTGGTGGAACTCGAAAATGGGAGGGTTTGGGGTTTGGGAAGTGATTTGGGGATTTTTAATAAAGTGAAAGGTATAGGGGTTAAAGTGATGGGTAGAGGATTTAAAAGGGGTTGCTTTAACTTAATTAAAATTGTACCCCAAACTTAACATGATGTATAAAATGCTCCAACATAGTATTTTAAAGGCATTTACAAGAATGCTCCAAACTTCATCTAAAATCACATCCTCCTCATATTTAATAATTAACACAATTAAATCATGTTAACATCTTAATACCCAACACATAAATCCATCAACACATGATACGTCATATAAACATAATTAATGCCTTACTTGCAATTAATTAATTTCGGGGCATCACAGTCTGGTCTTTGGGAAAGCATGTCACTTACCGGTAGAGTTGGAGCATCGGGCTTTCCGGGCCATAAAGAAGCTGAACTTTGATTTGAAGGCTGTTGGTGAGCAACGGTTGCTACAGCTCACTAAAATGGATGAGTTTCGCAATGAAGCGTATAAAAATGCTAAATTTACAAGGAGCGAACGAAGAATTGGCATGACAAGCAAATCGTGAGAAGAGATTCATTCCTGGTCAGAAAGTGCTTCTTTATAACTCTCGTCTCCGAATATTCCCAGGAAAGTTGAAGTCACGATGGTCTGGGCCGTTCACTATTGAGAAAGTGACCCCATATGGAGCAATTGAACTGAAATGCAATGACGGTCAAACATTTCAAGCAAATGGACAGCGTTTGAAGCATTATTTTGGGGAAGAAGTAAGAAGCGTGGACCAGGTTCATCTGAGCGAGCCTAAGTGAAGGAATGGAAGACAGTCGGGCTGAGGACTGTAAACTAAGTGCTTTTTGGGAGGCAACCCAAATTCTGTATCCTTTACTTTATTTTATTATATATATATAAAGGGGGGGTGTATTTACGCATTTACAGGCGTAAATATGCCAGAAAAAATATTTTTAGTTTTTGAAAAGCCGTAGCACAGGCGTAACTGCGCCTATTTTTGGCGTAATTACGCCAGTATTTTTTTCAGAAAATAGAAAAGCCGTAGCATAGGCGTAATTACGCCTGTTTTTGGCGTAATTACGCCTATCAATTTTTCGAAAAAAAATAAAAGCCGTACAGTAGGCGTAAATACGCCTCTCATGTGGCATAATTACGCCTTTCGTCTTTTAAGCCTGAATCTACAGAAATGTTTTACAAAATTCTCTCCTCCCCTTCAACCCTAACTCACGCCTCTTTCCACCACCACCTCAATTCCCAACTTTTCTCTTCAATTACTCTTAATTAAGCTATCCCACCTCTAAAATCTATACTTTGTCGATTAATTGTAGGATTAAGGGAGTCTACTCGTGCAAGGAAGCAAGTTTAGGGGGTTGCTAAGAGGTGGTCTTGCTCATCCAACAAAATTCGAATTTTCTTCATCTAAGGTTGGTTAAGTATAATTCCTTAATGATTATTGAGCTTTTCCAAGAAAAGGTGGACATATTTTGTGTTATATAGATGTGGAGTTGAAATGAGTGTGATAATTCTTGTGAAGTTGAATTGGGGGTGATAATTTTTGTGAATTGTGTTATTGGAATAGTTGTTGTGGGGGTGCATTAGCCAAGTTGGATTATTTGTGAGTTGGTTTATTGGAAGTGTATATGGCACCCAAAAAGAAACAAAGGGGGAGCACTTCCAAAGGAAAAGAACCCGCCTCTTCATCGGGGTCGTTTGATGCCCAAAAATTATGGAATTTGGATGCTGAGAACAATTATAAGACGGAATTAGGTAGGCCTTGGATTAATGAGCATGGGTTTGACTTAGCTGAGCCCCGACACCCCATCATTCAAAATGCCATAGCTCGTGGTTGGGGGGAATTTATAAAGGAGCCAAATGATGTTGTGCAGCCGGTCATAAGGGAATTTTATGCCAACCTCTCTATGCGCCATGAGGATTTTAAGGTCTTGGTTCGTGGACATATGGTAGCTTTTGACCGCCACACGATCAATACACTTTTTGAGATACATGATGTGGAAGATGATGAATACACTACCTTTGTCAATGGAACCGTTGACTATAATGAAGTCATTTTGAGGTTGTGTGGCCCTAATGCATGCTGGAGAATGAATCAAGATAAGTTTGTCAATTTTCAAGCCTCGGCACTTAAAGCAACCGAGAAGTTATGGTTCGCCTTCATCAAGGCACGCCTTAAGCCGGCTCTTCATGCCACTGATGTCACCAATGACAGAGCTTTATTACTCTATGCTATTATGACCGGCATGTCTATCGATTTGGGGCTTCTTCTCCAGTATTCTATCGAGTTTGCTTGAAGCGGGCAACGACTTTGGGCTTCCCACACCCCATGCTCATTACTGATATATGCTACTATGCGGGGGTGCAATGGGGCCCTGATGAAGTGTGATATCCCCGAAATGATTAATTGCAACTTGGTGCATTAATTGTGATTATATGTTTAATTATGTGGTAATTAATTATGTGTTGGAATTATTATGTTGAAATGTTTAGTCACATGGTAGATGTGATCGGGTTGCATTTCCGGGTGCATGTTGAGCATGTTGGGAATTATGGTTGGAAGCATGATTTATTTGCCTTGGTTAGCAATTAATTAGAAATCATGTGTTTAATTGATATTTCGGTGCATTTGGTTTAATGCTTTGGAAAATATCATGTTGGGGTGTTTTATACACCATGATTTGTGGATTGCATTTTAATTAAACTCAACACTTTTATTCCCCAACCCCACCTCATCCACTCTCACTTTACCTTTACCAAACAGCACCCAAACCCTTCCCCTTTCTCTCCATTTTCGAGTTCAAGCTTTGGGGTGAAGAGAAACCTTTCAAAAATCTTGATTTGTGGAGTATATTGGGTGATTTGAGGTCCCCAAGAGGTATGGATACCTCCCCATTGCTTTTATTGTGTTTAGATTGAGTTTGAAATGATTTTGAAGGGTTTTGAAATGGGTTTGTGTTGGGTTGTTGTGGGTTTGGTTATATGTTGGATTTATACTTGTTTTGAAGTATATTTTGGTGGTTTATGTTGCATTTGATGTTGGTTTGTTGGGTTAAGTGTTGGTATGGATTGGAAGTTTTTTTGGGAGCAAAAATGGTGAAAATCGCATGTCTGTGCGAGGCGATCGATCGCCTGAAAAGAGGCGACCGATCGCCAAGGGACAGTAGCATTTTTGCGGGTTAGGCGATCGATCGCCTAAAATGAGGCGACCGATCGCCGAGAGGCAGTAGCCAAATCAAAGGATAGGTGATCGATCGCCATGTTTGGCGCGATCGATCGCCGCAGTGGAAAATTTTGAGGCGACCGATCGCCTGAGGGAAGCGATCGATCGCCGCCTGTGGAATTTTGGAAAATGGTTTCTTTTGTCAAATTTTTGGTATTTGGCTATTATTTGGCTTCTAATATGGGGTTGTGTGATTGTGTAGAACCATCTCAGGTAGCAACGCAACCGAGGAACTGAAGCCAGATCAATTCCACTTTTGGAAAGGTACGTAGTGGACGTACGGGCACCCAACGGTACATGTATCTTATATACTCATTGTTTATGCATTGTGGATGCGAGTATATATGTGGTATTGCATTGTGGATGCAAATACATGTTATGCATGATGATTATAGATGCATATGATTATTGGTGCACATCCCATGAGTCGTGGTCATCCCTTGATGATTTTAATGCTTGCCGCTATTTGTTTTGGTTCCGCTAAATGTGAAGCGAGGGGTGGGAGCGCCGCATGTCACATTTGAGCGTGGTTATCATATAGGGCGAGGAAAGGGTATTTGCCGCTCAATGTGAGGCGAGGGGTGGGAGTCCCGCATGTCCATTGAAGCGAGGTTATCCTATGCCGCCTATATGTAAATAAGCGAGGGGCATTAAAATACATTGTGATGGACAGACTAGGGATTGGGGATCAGTATTTGGTATTGATGAGATGGTATATGTCATGACATGTTTAGAACATTAAAAATAATCTATTGATTATACTCATGAGTTATGGTACAGGGACAACCAAACGGGAAGCGTTTGAAATGCATGGGGAAAAACAGGAAGTGTTTTATTATGATTATGCATTTACGCTTTATCTTCATATTGTGTTGAATATGAATGATTATTATTGCTCATGTTTGGGGGTTGTCCTTGTAGGTACACGTTTGGCATGATAGAAGGGCTAGACGGGTTGAGATGGTGAGCTTGTTGAGGATGCTTTTGGGACTTGAAGGACAGGATTATTTTGGATAGTATCTACTCTAGGAGTAGTATAAAACTATAGTTGAACGCATTCATTGATTGGAATGTAATTAATCCATTTGGTAGTCCTTATTTTTTGCATGTAATGCTTAAGCTCATAGACTCAACACGTTCTTTTACACTCTGATCTTTTATATTAGCTCTATTATGCCTTGATTTCGCACTTAAGGATTAGGGTCCTTACATGAAGAGAGATTGAAGATTCAGAAGCCGATAATGTTAGCCCGACATGCTATTCGAGGGCGACGCCCCCCATCTTCTAGCCAGGCCGGCACCTCCAGTGGGCCACAACAGAAACCGATCCCGGACCTTCACACTATTGTTAACCGACTCACAGATTTGGAGCAGTGTGTAGCGGCTCAAGCTAATCAATGGGTCGAGTTTCGCCAAAGTCATGAGGCATACATGCAGCGCCAAGAGGCGTTCTAGCAGCGTCAAGACACCTACATGAACTTTGTAGTGGACTTCACATCAGCCCTCGCTCAGGAGTTTCCTCAGAGAGAGTTTCCACAGCCGCCGACGTTCCAGCGACCACCATTTCCACACCCGCCCCCAGATGATATGGATGACGATGACCAATGACTGTCGTCGCTTAGGTATGTGCATCGTTCTATATCTTTCTTCATGTGTATGCAATGAGGACAATGCACATTTCTAAGTTTAGGGTGGTACTTTGAACTGTCTCAAATTACTTGGATTCATGTTGTTTTTTTATTTTTTGGTTTGTCTTGGTTTAGAGTCTGTTTAGTTTTGAGTGTCATATGTTGTATTACGAGTCAGTTGAGGCCAATGATGAAAAATTGAGTTGACATGTGACAATTTTAAAATTTTCATGTTATCACTTTGCTCTTGAGTTTCTCACATATTCATGCACTAGAGACCATGACCATCTGATTAATCAATGTTGATTTGAATGAACACAAATATGATATAGGCGATTCTTGATAATATTTGGGCCTTTATTCATTGATATAAATTTTCCATAGTAGCCCCTTTGAGCTTAAGTATAAAAGAATGAGGATTGGATTGTTTGCAAAATCTTTTAGAATCTCATTCAAATTTGTTTCTGATATTACCATGGTTTTGAGATACAATTTGAGCACGTTGATCAAATCATATGAATTATTTGTGAATTGAGAGTAGTCTAGAAATTGCTTTAGTACCTTCGAGGCGAAATACAGGCATATGTGGCTTATGAATGATTTAGGCAATTATTGATTCGTTTGAGCCTTTGAAGCCTGACCGCTTATTTTTTAAACAATAAATTTCTTTGTAGCGATTCTACCGCAAGTGCACGGTTGTCAAGTTTTAGTATAGTTAAATGAAAGTAAGGGTTGTCGAATCCACAGGGACTAACGTATAAGTACCAAATAAAACTAGTAAAATTATATTTAGCCTACGATTAAAAAGGGTAGATTAACTAATGCAAATTAGAACTAAAGAATCCAAATAAAACAAGAATAAATAAAATAAATGGCTTCCGGATATGCAAAGGAATTTCGCTCGAGAAATTTATCTAGCTCTTCGTTCAACTGTATTTTCGTCAATGATTCGTTTGAATAAGCAACTACTAAACAATCGATTCTTAAGGTGAAAGGTTTTCGCTGTTATTCAATACACTCTCTCGAGCTGTATAGAAACTAATATCCAATTAGAACAAGTAACTCTCGTTCACTTATTTACTAATCCGATATTGCATAAATCTTCAAAACCTAATTACTCTAAATCTCTCGATTCAAAGTGCTCACGTATGTGATTTTATCTCTCGATCTCAATCTTAAACATGCATCATGAATTATTGTAGCGTAATATAACGTTATCTCTCGATCTCGGTTATAACTCACAAATTCAATCAAGTTAGCTAGGCTTTGATTTCATTAAGCATAAAATTCATGAACAATAAGAAATCAATCCACTCAAACACATTCGAATCAATAACTCAAACACAATTGTACTCAAACTCGATAAAATAAACTCAATTCAATTCAAATCAAATAAATGAGATGTTTAATTGTCTCTCGACCTCAAAAACATCAAATGAATATGAAAATCAAATAAATAAGAGTTTAGAAATACGATAAACGTGGAACAAATCCGTGCGTTGCACCGTAATCTCTTCTCTTGCTCCTTCCTTGCACTCCGGAAATGTCTCGCTCAAGCTCGGACGGAGAACGGAGGAAGATGGCTTTTTCCTCGGGTTCTTCTCGACGGCTACTTGTAGGGTCTACCTACCTTAACATCAGTTTAATAACGTATTATGAACTAAACATGCATTAGAGACATTCTTAGAGTACTGGTTGTTATGTGAGCTCAAGGTAATTACAGGCCAAAATGAAACTTCAATGCTTAGTTAATTACATTCCCCAAAAAGAATGTTAATGCTAACAAAATCCTGTATCTATCTTCTTATGTTCCTCAGCTCACCATCTCAACCCGGCCCTTAGTCTCGATCCAAAAGTGTACCTACAGGAACAACCCATCGTGAGCATGTACATCATGAGATAAAGGCATATAAATAATGCATGGGAATAATTGATAACATATACTTCCTGTTTAATAGTACTATCCTTCCTTGGTTGTCCCTGTGTCATAATTACGTATATGATCATTAGTTCAAGACATGAATGAATAACATCGTACTTCGTATAAGAGCTCACAACAATCCATGTTAATTAGAAATGGGACTGTCCGGGTACTATTATGACAGCGGCACAATTGGCCCCCTCGCTCGACATAACACATCTTATGATACCCATCGCTACGCCTTGATAGCGGATGTATCTCTTATTCAGCGGATGATACCCGTCGCTACACCTTGATAGCGGATGTACCCCATCGCTCAGCGGATGATACCCATCGCTACACCTAGCGGATGTACCCCATCGCTCAGTTATGTGAGCGGCAAGGCCTTCCTCGCTTGCCCATAATAGTCACCGGACATTCGACCACTCTAAGTAGCATAGTCAACATGTATCATCATCTTATAAGCATCATCATTCTAAACATCATCACCGTATCGTAATTGTTATCGTAACATCATATCATCTTCGTTTATCACAATATCATCATCAATAATCATCATAAACATCATAATCATCATCATAAACACTTACACAATTTAATGTATAGTCATAGTTGAGGAATATGTTACCGTTGATGCCCGTACGTTTCTTACGTACCTTATCAAAATGTGGCGAAGTCGTAGTACTTTATCGTCTCGAAGTTGTGGGTCCTTGGGATGGTTCTACACAACCATACAATTCAATATTAGAAGCTAATCATAGTCCAATATTCAAAATTCCCACAAAAATGCCAAAAACACACTTTTGTGTGTCTCGCGATCGATCGCCAAGTCGTCCCGATCGATCGCGAGAACACACTGCCCGCATCAACAAAATTATTCATTCGGCGATCGATCGCCACTTTTGGCGCGATCGATCGCCAAGCTCACCGATCGATCGCCCAAAAGTGGCGATCGATCGCCGAAGGCTTCTGGAGCCTACTGCCTGCTCGCGATCGATCGCCAAAAACGGGCGATCGATCGCCAGCCTCTGTACATCGAAAAACTCCATTTTTGCACCTTAAAACCTCACCAACCTCAACCATCATTTATTCCAACAACTTAAAAACATTAAAACACTCAAAACCTTCAATACACATCATAAAACCATTAAAAATCCAACATCCCACCAAGAATCACACTAACCCAAACAAACCCATTTCAAACCCTTTTTAAAACCCTTCCAAAACTTAACACACACTTCATGAACATCAATAAGTGCTATATAAACATCATAGGCACTAAATCTTACCAAGAAATGCAAGGATGAAGCTTTGACAAGAATTTCTTCCCACCTTTAGGGTTAATTTCGAAAATGGGGGAAAGGGAATTTGGGAAAGTGGTTTTGGGAGTTTGAGTGTAAAAGTGAGGTGGGGTAAAAGTGGTGGGTTATGTCTTACTTTTAATTTGTACCCCAATAACAACATGATGTATTTAAAATACATTAACATGATAAGCATTTACAATTTGTAATCAACTTCATTAAACTCACATCATCCTCATACTTAAAATTAACATCCTTAAATCATGTTACTTCTTCATTTCCCAAACATGGCTTAAACATCATAATAAATCATCATATAAACATAATTAATGTTCAAGTTACCATCAATTAATTTCGGGGCATTACATTACTCCCCTACTTATAAGATTTCGTCCTCGAAATCGCATGCACTTACCCAAAAGAAACTAAACATAAATCATACCAGAAAATAGTTCCGGGTAGTGCTGCACCATATGCCGTTCCGTCTCCCACGTAGCCTCCTCGACACCCCGGCGATCCCACTGAACTTTGACCATTGGTATTATCTTACTTCGTAGCCTGCGATCCTCACGATCAAGGATTCTAACCGGTCGTTCAACATAGGATACATCTGAACTCAACTGAACCTCCGAAGGCTGCAATACATGAGACGGATCGGGTTCATACTTTCTCAACATGGAAACGTGGAAAACATCATGAATACCGGATAAGGACGGCGGTAGGGCTAAACGGTAGGCCAAAGTACCGATGCGCTGCAATATCTCATACGGCCCCACATACCTCGGAGATAACTTTCCCCGCATACCAAAACGGACCACACCCCTGAAGGGTGAGATTTTCAAGAAAACCTTATCTCCCACTTGGAATTCTAGCGGTCGTCGCCGCTTATTGGCATAAGCCGCTTGTCTATCTTGGGCCGCTTTCATCTTTAAACGTATTGTCTTGATCTTCTCTTCCATATCTTTAATCATATCCGGTCCTCCGACCGCCCTACTAGTCAAGTCCTCCCAAAACAGCGGGGACCTACATCGTCGTCCATAGAGGGCTTCAAAAGGAGCCATTTGGATGCTCGCCTGATAGCTGTTATTGTATGAGAACTCTACCAGTGGTATAGACTCTTGCCACTGAGTATCAAACTCCAAAACACATGCCCGCAACATATCTTCGAGCGTCTGTATAGTGCGCTCCGTTTGACCATCTGTCTGAGGGTGATAAGCTGTACTCAGTCTCACCTCGGTGCCCAAAGCTGTCTGGAGACCCTCCCAAAAATGAGAAGTGAACCTCGGGTCTCTGTCAGACACTATCGAAACCGGAATGCCATGCAACCTTACCACATCCCGCACATAGAGTTGGGCCATCTTTAAGTATGTGAAGGTCATACTGTAAGGGATGAAATGGGCCACCTTTGTCAGCCTGTCTACGATCACCCAGATCGCATCAAATCCAGAGGCTGACCTTGGCAAGTGGGTCACGAAGTCCATAGATATATGCTCCCACTTCCACTTAGGTACCTCCAAGCTCTTCAGCTCGCCGCCAGGCCTCTGCCTTTCCGCCTTTACTTGCTGGCAGATTAAACATCTCTTAACAAAACTGATTACATCACGCTTCATGCGTCTCCACCAGAATTGACCACTCAGGTCCTTATACATCTTTCTTCCTCCTGGGTGAATACTGAACCGACTACTGTGAGCTCGTTCCAATATTCCTTTACGTAACTCTGGTGCATCTGGGACTACCCATCGGTTGCCCAGTCTTAATGAATCATCTTCAGCCACTCTAAACTTTGTTGGCTGACCTCGAAGTGCTATTGATAACCATCTCTGAACCTCATCATCCGACTTCTGGGCTTCCCTGATTGCCTCAAATACGTCTGGCTCGGCCAGTAAGGTCGACACTCGAACTGGCGACGTGTCCACATCAAAATCATAGCCTAAATGGCAGTAAGAAGTCATCATGGCCGACAAGCTCATAGTATCCTCAGCGGTGTTCTTCACCTTTCGGCTTAAGGCATCTGCTATCATATTCGCTTTACCCGGATGGTACTCTATCTCACAATCATAATCTTTGAGCAAGTCCATCCATCTTCGTTGTCTCATATTCAGTTCTGCTTGGGTGAATAAGAATTTCAAACTCTTATGGTCTGTAAAGATGGTAAACGTCGTACCATAAAGATAATGACGCCAAATCTTCAAGGCGAAAATGATGGCTGCCAGCTCCAGGTCATGGACTGGGTACCTCGTCTCATGAGGTTTCAGCTGCCTCGAAGCATAAGCCACCACATGCCTATCTTGCATCAACACACAACCCAGACCTTGCAATGATGCATCCGTGTACAAAGCAAACTTCTTATCCTCGGAAGGGATTACCAACACTGGCGCTGTCGTCAAGCGACGCTTCAACTCTTGGAAGCCCTCTTCACAAGCTTCTGACCAATAGAACGGAACCCCCTTCTGAGTCAGCTGGGTCAACGGCTTAGCGATCTTAGAAAATCCCTCGACAAAACGTCGGTAGTAGCCCGCTAAACCAAGGAAGCTCCGTATCTCAGGCACAGAAGTGGGTGCAGCCCACTCCATAACAGCTTCAATCTTACGGGGATCCACAGATATACCACGGCTGGATATTACATGACCCAAGAACACCACACTGTCCAACCAAAACTCGCACTTGCTAAGCTTTGCATATAGTTGATGATCCCTAAGGATCTGGAGTACTGTCCTCAAGTGCTCAACATGTTCTTCTTCAGTCCGGGAGTAGACAAGTATGTCATCGATGAAAACTATGACGAACTGGTCCAAATATGGCTGGAATACCCTGTTCATTAAACTCATGAAAACAGCTGGGGCATTCGTCACCCCAAAGGGCATGACTAAGAATTCATAGTGCCCATATCTGGTTCTGAAAGCTGTCTTCTGTACATCATCCTCTCTAACTCGGATCTGGTGGTACCCTGACCTCAAATCAATCTTACTGTACAACCTCGTACCCTGTAACTGGTCAAACAAATCATCGATCCTTGGGAGGGGGGTACTTATTCTTCACGGTAGCTTTGTTCAGTTGTCTGTAATCGATGCACAGACGCATCGAGCCATCTTTCTTCTTAACAAATAACACTGGTGCACCCCAGGGCGATACGCTCGGGCGTATGTAGCCCTTATCAAGGAGTTCTTGCAACTGAACTTTTAATTCCTTTAACTCCGGTGGTGCCATCCTATACGGGGCACGGGAAATGGCTGACGTCCCCGGTAGTAATTCAATTCCAAATTCGACCTCTCTCGTCGGAGGAAATCCGGGAATCTCTTCAGGGAATACATCAGGAAACTCTGCCACTACGGGCACATCTTCAACCTTTAGTCCTTCCTTCTTTCCAGAAATATCAACAGCATAAATAAGGTATCCCGTATGGCCTCGTCCCAATAGTTGTGTCATCTTGACCGCGGATATTAACGGAATCTTTGAACGAGAACCATCCCCATAGAACGTCCACTGAGCCCCTTCATCAGATCTGAAACGGACAGTCTTCTGCCTGCAGTTCACAACCGCTTGGTACTTATTTAGAACATCAATGCCCAAAATACAGTCGAAGTCCGACATCCTCAGAATGATCAAATCCGACCTTAACTTGTTATCCTCAAAATAAATGAGGCCATCATAGACAATCTGATCAGCAATCAAACTCCTTCCAGCGGGTGTCGAGACTACAAGAGGCGTGGGCGACGGAGCAGTGCATATGTGGTGCCTTTCCACAAAACTCGTCGACAAAAAGGAGTGTGACGCACCTGTGTCGATCAATATAAAGGCAGGGTGCGTAAATAAAAGACACGTACCCGCTATGACCTCCTCCGGAGCTGCTGTAGCCTGCTCCCTCGTTAATGCATACACTTGTCCTTGAGGTGGTCCCGCAGGCTGACTTCCATATTGCCTCGGTACATATGGGGGTCTATGTGGTGCTGCTCTGTCTGTCGACCTCCCAGTAGAATTTTGCTGCCTTCCCCTGTTGGGACATTGTCGAGCAAAGTGGCCTCTCTCGCCACAAACATAACATCCAACACAATTCTTCGTCAAATGGGGCTGTCCACAAAGAGAGCATTGTACCTCTCCACCAACGCTGCCTCCCCTAGACTGTCCTCTTCTTGGTGGGGCGTCACTCCTGCGGTTTCCTCTCCATCGGTTATCGGGCCTCCTTCCACTGAATCTAGACGCTGAAGCGCTCCCTCCAGGCTTAAATTGATCACCCCTTGGTTTCAAATTGTCGGGAGTAGATCTCTGAGGGGGTGCTGGAGGTGGTACAGCATTAGGGTATGCACCAACCCCCAGTTCAGCCAACTCAGCCCGGTTAAGTGCATCGTCAAAGCAGGTAGGGCCATATGTAATTACCCTATCATAGAGTTCTGGCCTTAAACCCTTCATGAAGTTCCTCATTTTAGCTTGAGTGTCGGCAGCGATATGAGGTACATATCTGAGTAGAGAACAGTAGTGGAGGGCATAATCTGACACCGGCATAGTACCTTGCTTCAACTTATTAAACTCATCTTCTTTAGCTTGACGGGCAGCCGCTGAGAAGTAACGGGCCAGGAATCTTGTTCTGAACAGTTTCCAGTTTACTTCTTGACCTTGTGCCTCTTGTTCAATCACGGTGGTCCTCCACCACATCAGTGCTTTCTTGGCTAGCTGGAACTCTGCCAGCCTTATCCAAGCTGTCTTTGCACACGGGGCTGCCACAAATATTTGTTCTATCCTTTCTAGCCATTCTTCGGCTCGCTCCCCTGTCTCAGTCCCTTTGAATGTCGGGGGCCGATACGCTAGAAACTGAGTCAGACTCAATTCTCCCGGTAATAGCTGTTGTTCGGACGGCTCCTCGCCTAGGGCTGGCGGGGGTAGGGGATTCGTGCGCCCCGCACTAGCGTTCACACTTACAGCATCACCAATGTCGATATTTGCTGCCATACTGCAACACAAGGGTTAACAACAAAATCCAAAAGCAGTTCATATATACATCGTCAGAAACCATAACATGTTATCATAACAGTCATATACTTCATGTGTAACATAGCATGTCAAGAGCAAGCGCCTAGCCAACCTACTGCTAAGGCTACCCTTCACTCATCCCCGGGTTATCTAACCACTGCTCTGATACCACTAATGTAGGGTCTACCTACCTTAACATCAGTTTAATAACGTATTATGAACTAAACATGCATTAGAGACATTCTTAGAGTACTGGTTGTTATGTGAGCTCAAGGTAATTACAGGCCAAAATGAAACTTCAATGCTTAGTTAATTACATTCCCCAAAAAGAATGTTAATGCTAACAAAATCCTGTATCTATCTTCTTATGTTCCTCAGCTCACCATCTCAACCCGGCCCTTAGTCTCGATCCAAAAGTGTACCTACAGGAACAACCCATCGTGAGCATGTACATCATGAGATAAAGGCATATAAATAATGCATGGGAATAATTGATAACATATACTTCCTGTTTAATAGTACTATCCTTCCTTGGTTGTCCCTGTGTCATAATTACGTATATGATCATTAGTTCAAGACATGAATGAATAACATCGTACTTCGTATAAGAGCTCACAACAATCCATGTTAATTAGAAATGGGACTGTCCGGGTACTATTATGACAGCGGCACAATTGGCCCCCTCGCTCGACATAACACATCTTATGATACCCATCGCTACGCCTTGATAGCGGATGTATCTCTTATTCAGCGGATGATACCCGTCGCTACACCTTGATAGCGGATGTACCCCATCGCTCAGCGGATGATACCCATCGCTACAACCTAGCGGATGTACCCCATCGCTCAGTTATGTGAGCGGCAAGGCCTTCCTCGCTTGCCCATAATAGTCACCGGACATTCGACCACTCTAAGTAGCATAGTCAACATGTATCATCATCTTATAAGCATCATCATTCTAAACATCATCACCGTATCGTAATTGTTATCGTAACATCATATCATCTTCGTTTATCACAATATCATCATCAATAATCATCATAAACATCATAATCATCATCATAAACACTTACACAATTTAATGTATAGTCATAGTTGAGGAATATGTTACCGTTGATGCCCGTACGTTTCTTACGTACCTTATCAAAATGTGGCGAAGTCGTAGTACTTTATCGTCTCGAAGTTGTGGGTCCTTGGGATGGTTCTACACAACCATACAATTCAATATTAGAAGCTAATCATAGTCCAATATTCAAAATTCCCACAAAAATGCCAAAAACACACTTTTGTGTGTCTCGCGATCGATCGCCAAGTCGTCCCGATCGATCGCGAGAACACACTGCCCGCATCAACAAAATTATTCATTCGGCGATCGATCGCCACTTTTGGCGCGATCGATCGCCAAGCTCACCGATCGATCGCCCAAAAGTGGCGATCGATCGCCGAAGGCTTCTGGAGCCTACTTGCCTGCTCGCGATCGATCGCCAAAAACGGGCGATCGATCGCCAGCCTCTGTACATCGAAAAACTCCATTTTTGCACCTTAAAACCTCACCAACCTCAACCATCATTTATTCCAACAACTTAAAAACATTAAAACACTCAAAACCTTCAATACACATCATAAAACCATTAAAAATCCAACATCCCACCAAGAATCACACTAACCCAAACAACCCATTTCAAACCCTTTTTAAAACCCTTCCAAAACTTAACACACACTTCATGAACATCAATAAGTGCTATATAAACATCATAGGCACTAAATCTTACCAAGAAATGCAAGGATGAAGCTTTGACAAGAATTTCTTCCCACCTTTAGGTTAATTTCGAAAATGGGGGAAAGGGAATTTGGGAAAGTGGTTTTGGGAGTTTGAGTGTAAAGTGAGGTGGGGTAAAAGTGGTGGGTTATGTCTTACTTTTAATTTGTACCCCAATAACAACATGATGTATTTAAAATACATTAACATGATAAGCATTTACAATTTGTAATCAACTTCATTAAACTCACATCATCCTCATACTTAAAATTAACATCCTTAAATCATGTTACTTCTTCATTTCCCAAACATGGCTTAAACATCATAATAAATCATCATATAAACATAATTAATGTTCAAGTTACCATCAATTAATTTCGGGGCATTACATTACTCCCCTACTTATAAGATTTCGTCCTCGAAATCGCATGCACTTACCCAAAAGAAACTAAACATAAATCATACCAGAAAATAGTTCCGGGTAGTGCTGCACCATATGCCGTTTCCGTCTCCCACGTAGCCTCCTCGACACCCCCGGCGATCCCACTGAACTTTGACCATTGGTATATCTTACTTCGGAGCCTGCGATCCTCACGATCAAGGATTCTAACCGGTCGTTCAACATAGGATACATCTGAACTCAACTGAACCTCCGAAGGCTGCAATACATGAGACGGATCGGGTTCATACTTTCTCAACATGGAAACGTGGAAAACATCATGAATACCGGATAAGGACGGCGGTAGGGCTAAACGGTAGGCCAAAGTACCGATGCGCTGCAATATCTCATACGGCCCCACATACCTCGGAGATAACTTTCCCCGCATACCAAAACGGACCACACCCCTGAAGGGTGAGATTTTCAAGAAAACCTTATCTCCCACTTGGAATTCTAGCGGTCGTCGCCGCTTATTGGCATAAGCCGCTTGTCTATCTTGGGCCGCTTTCATCTTTAAACGTATTGTCTTGATCTTCTCTTCCATATCTTTAATCATATCCGGTCCTCCGACCGCCCTACTAGTCAAGTCCTCCCAAACCAGCGGGGACCTACATCGTCGTCCATAGAGGGCTTCAAAAGGAGCCATTGGATGCTCGCCTGATAGCTGTTATTGTATGAGAACTCTAACCAGTGGTATAGACTCTTGCCACTGAGTATCAAACTCCAAAACACATGCCCGCAACATATCTTCGAGCGTCTGTATAGTGCGCTCCGTTTGACCATCTGTCTGAGGGTGATAAGCTGTACTCAGTCTCACCTCGGTGCCCAAAGCTGTCTGGAGACCCTCCCAAAAATGAGAGTGAACCTCGGGTCTCTGTCAGACACTATCGAAACCGGAATGCCATGCAACCTTACCACATCCCGCACATAGAGTTGGGCCATCTTTAAGTATGTGAAGGTCATACTGTAAGGGATGAAATGGGCCCACCTTTGTCAGCCTGTCTACGATCACCCAGATCGCATCAATCCAGAGGCTGACCTTGGCAAGTGGGTCACGAAGTCCATAGATATATGCTCCCACTTCCACTTAGGTACCTCCAAGCTCTTCAGCTCGCCGCCAGGCCTCTGCCTTTCCGCCTTTACTTGCTGGCAGATTAAACATCTCTTAACAAAACTGATTACATCACGCTTCATGCGTCTCCACCAGAATTGACCACTCAGGTCCTTATACATCTTTCTTCCTCCTGGGTGAATACTGAACCGACTACTGTGAGCTCGTTCCAATATTCCTTACGTAACTCTGGTGCATCTGGGACTACCCATCGGTTGCCCAGTCTAATGAATCATCTTCAGCCACTCTAAACTTTGTTGGCTGACCTCGAAGTGCTATTGATAACCATCTCTGAACCTCATCATCCGACTTCTGGGCTTCCCTGATTGCCTCAAATACGTCTGGCTCGGCCAGTAAGGTCGACACTCGAACCGGCGACGTGTCCACATCAAAATCATAGCCTAAATGGCAGTAAGAAGTCATCATGGCCGACAAGCTCATAGTATCCTCAGCGGTGTTCTTCACCTTTCGGCTTAAGGCATCTGCTATCATATTCGCTTTACCCGGATGGTACTCTATCTCACAATCATAATCTTTGAGCAAGTCCATCCATCTTCGTTGTCTCATATTCAGTTCTGCTTGGGTGAATAAGAATTTCAAACTCTTATGGTCTGTAAGATGGTAAACGTCGTACCATAAAGATAATGACCGCCAAATCTTCAAGGCGAAAATGATGGCTGCCAGCTCCAGGTCATGGACTGGGTACCTCGTCTCATGAGGTTTCAGCTGCCTCGATAGCATAAGCCACCACATGCCTATCTTGCATCAACACACAACCCAGACCTTGCAATGATGCATCCGTGTACAAAGCAAACTTCTTATCCTCGGAAGGGATTACCAACACTGGCGCTGTCGTCAAGCGACGCTTCAACTCTTGGAAGCCCTCTTCACAAGCTTCCTGACCATAGAACGGAACCCCCTTCTGAGTCAGCTGGGGTCAACGGCTTAGCGATCTTAGAAAATCCCTCGACAAAACGTCGGTAGTAGCCCGCTAAACCAAGGAAGCTCCGTATCTCAGGCACAGAAGTGGGTGCAGCCCACTCCATAACAGCTTTCAATCTTACGGGGATCCACAGATATACCACGGCTGGATATTACATGACCCAAGAACACCACACTGTCCAACCAAAACTCGCACTTGCTAAGCTTTGCATATAGTTGATGATCCCTAAGGATCTGGAGTACTGTCCTCAAGTGCTCAACATGTTCTTCTTCAGTCCGGGAGTAGACAAGTATGTCATCGATGAAAACTATGACGAACTGGTCCAAATATGGCTGGAATACCCTGTTCATTAAACTCATGAAAACAGCTGGGGCATTCGTCACCCAAAGGGCATGACTAAGAATTCATAGTGCCCATATCTGGTTCTGAAAGCTGTCTTCTGTACATCATCCTCTCTAACTCGGATCTGGTGGTACCCTGACCTCAAATCAATCTTACTGTACAACCTCGTACCCTGTAACTGGTCAAACAAATCATCGATCCTTGGGAGGGGGTACTTATTCTTCACGGTAGCTTTGTTCAGTTGTCTGTAATCGATGCACAGACGCATCGAGCCATCTTTCTTCTTAAAATAACCACTGGTGCACCCCAGGGCGATACCGCTCGGGCGTATGTAGCCCTTATCAAGGAGTTCTTGCAACTGAACTTTTAATTCCTTTAACTCCGGTGGTGCCATCCTATACGGGGCACGGGAAATGGCTGACGTCCCCGGTAGTAATTCAATTCCAAATTCGACCTCTCTCGTCGGAGGAAATCCGGGAATCTCTTCAGGGAATACATCAGGAAACTCTGCCACTACGGGCACATCTTCAACCTTTAGTCCTTCCTTCGTTCCAGAAATATCACAACAGCATAAATAAGGTATCCCGTATGGCCTCGTCCCAATAGTTGTGTCATCTTGACCGCGGATATTAACGGAATCTTTGAACGAGAACCATCCCCATAGAACGTCCACTGAGCCCCCTTCATCAGATCTGAAACGGACAGTCTTCTGCTGCAGTTCACAACAGCTTGGTACTTATTTAGAACATCAATGCCCAAAATACATCCGAGTCCGACAATCCTCAGAATGATCAAATCCGACCTTAACTTGTTATCCTCAAAATAAATGAGGCCATCATAGACAATCTGATCAGCAATCAAACTCCTTCCAGCGGGTGTCGAGACTACAAGAGGCGTGGGCGACGGAGCAGTGCATATGTGGTGCCTTTCCACAAAACTCGTCGACAAAAAGGAGTGTGACGCACCTGTGTCGATCAATATAAAGGCAGGGTGCGTAAATAAAAGACACGTACCCGCTATGACCTCCTCCGGAGCTGCTGTAGCCTGCTCCCTCGTTAATGCATACACTTGTCCTTGAGGTGGTCCCGCAGGCTGACTTCCATATTGCCTCGGTACATATGGGGGTCTATGTGGTGCTGCTCTGTCTGTCGACCTCCCAGTAGAATTTTGCTGCCTTCCCCTGTTGGGACATTGTCGAGCAAAGTGGCCTCTCTCGCCACAAACATAACATCCAACACAATTCTTCGTCAAATGGGGCTGTCCACAAAGAGAGCATTGTACCTCTCCCACCAACGCTGCCTCCCCTAGACTGTCCTCTTCTTGGTGGGGCGTCACTCCTGCGTTTCCTCTCCATCGGTTATCGGGCCTCCTTCCACTGAATCTAGACGCTGAAGCGCTCCCTCCAGGCTTAAATTGATCACCCCTGGTTTCAAATTGTCGGGAGTAGATCTCTGAGGGGGTGCTGGAGGTGGTACAGCATTAGGGTATGCACCAACCCCCAGTTCAGCCAACTCAAGCCCGGTTAAGTGCCGTCAAAGCAGGTAGGGCCATATGTAATTACCCCTATCATAGAGTTCTGGCCTTAAACCCTTCATGAAGTTCTCATTTTAGCTTGAGTGTCGGCAGCGATATGAGGTACATATCTGAGTAAGAACATTAGTGTGAGGGCAATAATCTGACACCGGCATAGTACCTTGCTTCAACTTATTAAACTCATCTTCTTTAGCTTGACGGGCAGCCGCTGAGAAGTAACGGCCAGAATCTTTTCTGAACAGTTTCCAGTTTACTTCTTGACCTTGTGCCTCTTGTTCAATCACGGTGGTCCTCCACCACATCAGTGCTTTCTTGGCTAGCTGGAACTCTGCCAGCCTTATCCAAGCTGTCTTTGCACACGGGGCTGCCACAAATATTTGTTAATCCTTTCTAGCCATCTCTTCGGCTCGCTCCCCTGTCTCAGTCCCTTCGAATGTCGGGGGCCGATACGCTAGAAAACTGAGTCAGACTCAATTCTCCCGGTAATAGCTGTTGTTCGGACGGCCTCCTCGCCTAGGGCTGGCGGGGGTAGGGGATTCGTGCGCCCCGCACTAGCGTTCACACTTACAGCATCACCAATGTCGATATTTGCTGCCATACTGCAACACAAGGGTTAACAACAAAATCCAAAAGCAGTTCATATATACAACATCGTCAGAAACCATAACATGTTATCATAACAGTCATATACTTCATGTGTAACCTAGCATGTCAAGAGCAAAGCGCCCTAGCCAACCTACTGCTAAGGCTACCCTTCACTCATTCCCCCGGGTTATCTAACCACTGCTCTGATACCACTAATGTAGGGTCTACCTACCTTAACATCAGTTTAATAACGTATTATGAACAAACATGCATTAGAGACATTCTTAGAGTACTGGTTGTTATGTGAGCTCAAGTAATTACAGGCCAAAATGAAACTTCAATGCTTAGTAATTACATTCCCAAAAAGAATGTTAATGCTAACAAAATCCTGTATCTATCCTCTTATGTTCCTCAGCTCACCATCTCAACCCGGCCCTTAGTCTCGATCCAAAAGTTTACCTACAGGAACAAACCCATCGTGAGCATGTACATCATGAGATAAAGGCATATAAATAATGCATGGGAATAATTGATAACATATACTTACCCTGTTTAATAGTACTATCCTTCCTTCCTTGGTGTCCCTGTGTCATAATTACGTATATGATCATTAGTTCAAGACATGAATGAAATCACTCGTACTTCGTATAAGAGCTCACAACAATCATGTTTAATTAGAAATGGGACTGTCCGGGTACTATTATGACAGCGGCACAATTGGCCCCGTCGCTCGACATAACACATTTCGATACCCATCGCTGCGACGCCTTGAATAGCGGATGTACATCTCTTATTCAGCGGATGATACCCGTCGCTACACCTTGATAGCGGATGTACCCCATCGCTCAGCGGATGATACCCATCGCTACACCTAGCGGATGTACCCCATCGCTCAGTTATGTGAGCGGCAAGGCCTTCCTCGCTTGCCCATAATAGTCACCGGACATTCGACCACTCTAAGTAGCATAGTCAACATGTATCATCATCTTATAAGCATCATCATTCCAAACATCATCACCGTATCGTAATTGTTATCGTAACATCATATCATCTTCGTTTATCACATATCATCATCAATAAATCATCATAAACATCATAATCATCATCATAAACACTTACACAATTTAATGTATAGTCATAGTTGAGGAATATGTTACCGTTGATGCCCGTACGTTTCTTACGTACCTTATCAAAATGTGGCGAAGTCGTAGTACTTTATCGTCTCGAAGTGTGGGTCCTTGGGATGGTTCTACACAACCATACAATTCAATATTAGAAGCTAATCATAGTCCAATATTCAAAATTCCCACAAAAATGCCAAAAACACACTTTTGTGTGTCTCGCGATCGATCGCCAAGTCGTCCCGATCGATCGCGAGAACACACTGCCCGCATCAACAAAATTATTCATTCGGCGATCGATCGCCACTTTTGGCGCGATCGATCGCCAAGCTCACCGATCGATCGCCCAAAAGTGGCGATCGATCGCCGAAGGCTTCTGGAGCTACTGCCTGCTCGCGATCGATCGCCAAAAACGGGCGATCGATCGCCAGCCTCTGTACATCGAAAAAACTCCATTTTTGCACACCTTAAAACCTCACCAACCTCAACCATCATTATTCCAACAACTTAAAAACATTAAAACACTCAAAACCTTCAATACACATCATAAACCATTAAAAATCCAACATCCCACAAGAATCACACTAACCCAAACAAACCCCATTTCAAACCCTTTTTAAAACCCTTCCAAAACTTAACACACACTTCATGAACATCAATAAGTGCTATATAAACATCATAGGCACTAAATCTTACCAAGAAATGCAAGGATGAAGCTTTGACAAGAATTTCTCCCACCTTTAGGGTTAATTCGAAAATGGGGGAAAGGGAATTTGGGAGAAAGTGGTTTTGGGAGTTGAGTGTAAAAGTGAGGTGGGGTTAAAAGTGTGGGTTATGTCTTACTTTTAATTGTACCCCAATAACAACATGATGTATTTAAAATACATATAACATGATAAGCATTTACAATTTGTAATCAACTTCATAAACTCAATCATCCTCATACTTAAAATAACATCCTTAAATCATGTTACTTCTTCATTCCCAAACATGGCTAAACATCATAATAAATCATCATATAAACATAATTAATGTTCAAGTTACCATCAATTAATTTCGGGGCATTACACTACTAGAGTTCTCTCTTCTATTTTCGGCCTCCTCCCCTCTCTGA